>CM060863.1:29887296-30039296 GCA_030737845.1 Acorus calamus | reverse complement strand
ACGATATATTTAAATTTAAGCAATTAATCATTTTGACATCAAATTAACAGTTCACAACAACCATTAAGAAAGAATTTAGGCAGAAACAAACCATTATTTGTAGAAACTTCATAAGCAAAGCATGAATTATGAGAATTGCAAACACAAAAACAATGTTTGCTCATTGATAATGATGGCACCAAGTTAGAATAGCAACCACAAGAAGCATCAATTTAAAGAACAAAATTAAGCAATCCACCTGTTGGTTAATGGGCGCTCCTCCATAAGCAACAACCACTCTGACCCCCGTTTGATAAGCAAACTTCCTAGCCTCATCATGTATCTAATAACCAAAAAAAAACAAGGAGACCCAAAAATCATTCATTTACCATTCCAACACAAAAAAGGCACCACACATGGGATGAGGAAGAAAACATACTTGGCATGAGAGCTCCCTCGTTGGGGACAATATAAGAGCGAGGGGGTATCCCATGCGCACCCCCCTCGGTGGCCTCTGTGGGGCCTGCCCCCTCATGATCCCACTGATGATCGGAAAGCAGAATGCTGCGGTCTTACCAGACCCCGTCTGGGCACAGGCCATCAAATCCCTCCCCCCAAGCGAGATGGGAATAGCGTGCCTCTGCACCGGCGTTGGCTTCACGTACTTACATCTCCTTATGTTCTCATTGAGTGCATCCCCCAAATCAATATCCGCAAAAGTGTTAACAGGGGGTGGGACATTATCCCCACTCGTCTCCACGGGGATGTCTTCATATGCATCAAAGTTGATCCCAGTGTTCTCCTCCACAAAGGAGGGCTCCGACTCCTCATCGGCGGCAAATGGGTTCACCTCCCGCGAGTTGCGGCGATCCCATCCACCGCTGCGGGAGTTCCACCCGCCACCAACAGCCGCCCCACCACGGCCAAAGCCACCAGAACGGCCAGGACCACCACCACCCCAGCGAGAGGGGGCGCCTCCGGGGGCGGGTCGAGGGGCGGCATCAACTGCGTGGGACGGAACGGGTGGTTCTGCGGAGGGCGGGCGGTTGCGGAGGTGCGGGGGAACATAGGAAGACCTGGTTGGGCGAGCGGCGGGGCCCGTTCCAGTGGAATTGTTGGTGGCGGCAGTAGTGCCCGACGAGGAGTTCTCCAGGGTCGAGTTCGCCACTGAATCCGCCCAGGATGTCCGCATGCTCATGATGACCTAAAGCTTCCCCTTTTCGGGACCGAAAAAACGAACACCCTTTCGAGCAATCACTGCAGAAACCAAAGAAAGCAAACCCTAATCGATTGGACTCTCACGGGACTACCAAATAAAGAAACAAAACCCTAAAAAATGAACGTAAATGGATGAAAATCGAACTTCTGACCTAAAAAAAGCGAAAAATCGAGAAATGAAAGCGATATCGAAGCGAGAACGAAACGAAAGGAGAGATCTCTCGTAGATGGAAATCCTTACCTGTCGAGAAACGCAAACCTTCACAAACCCTAATATTTGAGCGGAAAATGAAAGAAAAAGTTTCGGAAGAGAAGATGTTTTGGTTTGGTAGAATTTTCGAAGACGAGATTTGGGGGAATAAATATCTGAAATGACACAAAAAAAAGTTGGTTTTGGTTTTAGCTTTATTTTTTGAAGGACCCTTTTATTCGTAGCGAAGGAAACGCCGAGACAAAACCCGTACAAATTGGTTTTTTGGGGCTGACGTCACAATGGAGAACGAGCGGTCCGAAGGAATGCCGTCTAATTATATGATTTGGGGCTCGTTTTTGTGTATTTTTGGGGGAGTGCCATCTCCACCGTTTATTTGAATTTCTGTCGTCATTTGGTCCGTTGGATGTTAGGGAATTCTTTGAACGGTTAAGATCTGATCTCGCTTCATCACTAGTGGATCTATGAGAAAGGCTGTGTTATTGGTTTGAGTGCGCGTGTGTAGCATTATCGAACCCAATAATTAGACTGCAACTTGGGTTGGATTGAATCCAAACCTTATGGATTGAATTCGATTTGTACATGGGTTGGGTTGACTAAATCAGGTTCAGGTTGGGGTTGACCAATTCAGGTTAACTCACAAATCGGGTTGAGTTCGAGTTAACCTCACTCACAACCCGACCCCGTAAATTAATAGTTAAAAAAAGATTATGGTCGTCCATTGTGTAGCTTCTAATATAGGTAATCCAAATTTTAGGTAAACTTAGATAATCTTAGGGGTTGGGTCGGGTTGATTTATGTAATTTACACATCATGTTAGAAATTCGGGTTGGGTCGAGTTGGTCTCATTCGGGTTGAAAATCGGGTTGGGGTCGGGTTAGTCCAATTCGAGTTAAGTCGGGTTAGGTCAAATTGGTTTATTTAATTTCGGGTTGGTCCAATTCGGGTTGAAAATCAGGTTGGGTCGGGTTAGAGTTGAATAGTTTGAAATTCGGGTTGAATTCAGGTTGAGGTCAACCTGAACCCAACTCACCCGAGTTGCAGTCCTACCAATAACAAAATCTCATCTCAAATTCATTTTTTATTACACTTTCCTATTCCTATCATTTTTGTTATGTTCATTGAAACGGTGACCATGACTCGGTGGTTGCTTTTGCACACATATACACAAACTTTTTGAGCATGAGAATATATATTAGTTTTTCAACTTATTTTTTGAATTGGAAAGTAAAGAATTTAGGTGATATTGGCTTTGAATATGAATTTGCATGAATTTAAATATATTGAAAGTCAAACAACAGTATTTCTCCTCATATTATATATAACAACATGATATATCATCCATTGTGAATGCATTTTTATTGATCATTGCATTTGTGATGTGCCAACTTATGTAGATGCACTATTGATATTTATCTATGTGACATGCCCACTTGTGGAGAGTTGTAGTTTATCATTATATGCATCAATTGTGAATGCATTTTTATTAATCATTGCATTCGTGACATTCCAACTTATGTGGGGGCATTATTCGATATTTATTTACGTGACATTCCAATTATATAGATACATTATTCGATATTCATTTATGTGACATGCCCACTTGTGTAGAGTTATTGTTAATTATTATATTCATGTAACACTCCATGTTGCATAGGTATAGTACACTCATTCCAACTTGAGGAGGATAGACATTTCCCTTTGGTTACATGAAAATGGGTTTGTGTGCATTTGGATGTAGTGTTATAGATTTTTAATGCTAGGTGGCAGACTCTGGCATGGGTTTTGATCAACTACATTTTTTTTTATAGTATTAGCATCATGATGATTTTTGCTAGTATTACTTATGTGTTGATTATACCTCAACCTCCAGCAATGTGAATATAAATTCACTGTGATTTTGCTATCTCACAACATGGAATCAATATTAGTTTGTAAAAAAAATAAAAAGGTGAGCTAAAAATATCAAAGAATGGATCACTACGATGTACCCACCATCACAAAAACATGTATACGAAAATTAATGCATGAGTAGTATCATCATAATGCTAATACTACATAAAATGCAAGCTGTCTGTCAAAAAGTATAATGTCATGTTTGTTTGCTTCACTTCCGCCTATACTCCAAGCCGCTGTTTGGTTTGAGAATAAGTGAGAATTAGTCATCAATTTTCGATAGATGTACTCATATAAGATACAATGTCTAACTATTCAAAATGCAATCGCATGAAAACATGTGACCATGTGTGCAAATGTGCACCCGTGGCACACAGCACGCTTAGCCCATATTTGGTTCGAAAATAAGATCGGAATAAATTGTAATTAGTCAGAATAGCCTCATTATGAATATTTAGATGACTGGAATAAATGAGAATTTGTATGTCAGAATTAACTATTATAAAATGGTATACGGATTTTATTCACCCATTAGAATTAAATTATTTCAGGTTATTTAAATCAAAAGAATATGTGAGTCCACTATCAAATCAATCGTCATCACCTCTTATAAATCAACTGTCATCAATTCTTTACTTCTTATAAATCCTCATTTACATTTTATTCATATTTTATCCAAACACATAAAGACTTTATTATTACGTTTTCTGATAAGAATAATTTAAAACACAACAAAACACAAAATCATTTATCCTTATTTATACTAGAATAGTAATAAATATAATAATAATTTAATTATCGAACCAAACATGGGTTTAGTGTTTTAATATATATGAGTTTTATTACTTGCCAAAACACTTCAAAAGGAAATTCTTAAAAGGACTAATGAGATATGAGACTGCATTTAAGATTATAATTGAGACCGCGCTTTGCAGCTTTGGATTGTAAATGAACTAAATATAACAACGCTCATTTTTCCGTAAAAGAGAAAACCCACCCAAATAAAATGCAAGGGAAATGATATGTCCAGCTCCATCTTTAACACTCACTAGATTTTTTAATTTTTTTTTTAAACACACATTGGTTTATTGAAATATATATTATTATAAAATAAAAAAATAACATATACATTAAGATACATTAGTATATTTTTTTTAAAAAATAAAAATATTTTATTTTATTTTATAAGACAGTATATATCGTAGGAGATCACGAGTTGCAAAACGAACTGAGTGTTGTTGAGGATGTAACCAGATGGAAGCCAGATCCACATACCACAGCACCCGTGCATATCTATATTCCATATATACCCTCACCAAATCCATCAATGCCGGTCATCCGCTTAGGACTTCACATGGAAATACAAAAATGATATCGTCCTTCAACATGTCCATTATATACAACCCCTTTCACCGGTAACATGCGGTCATTCACCCGACGATCGCCTCGTAACGAGCATTGATGGAGTGAAGAACTAATCGTCCGCGTGAGATTATCTCTCTCTCCAGATATATTGCGCCTGAAATCGAAGTCGAGGGTTTCCTCTTTTTTGGTTCGACCACCTCTGTGTCTCTCGCCCTTCGATTTTGCTCTCTCTCCCACTAACTATAGATTTCTATAGAGAGAGAGAGACGAAGAAGAAAAAGAGGGATTTTTTTTATTATAGGCGAAATCTAGGGTTCGGGTTTGGAGGAAGAAATGGGCACGGAATCGGTCCCTTCGAGCATCCATGGCAGCCTCGACGAGCAGATTGCACAGCTCATGCAGTGCAAACCCCTCTCCGAGCCGGAGGTCTACCCACTCTCTCTCTGTTTTCTTCAATCTATGTTTTTTGGGTGATTAATTGGTGTTTTGTGTGGTCGGATCGCTTGTTTTTGGTCGATCTGCGTTGATTTGGGTGAAACAGGGGTTCTTGCTATAGGTTTTACTGTGTTTATTCGAGATCTGTCTTTGGGTTGTGTTGGAGGTTCGGGGTTTCATTATTTGATGGTGGGAATGGATTTGCAATTTGTGTTGTGTATGTTTTCGATTCTTTTTTTTTAAATTTAATCGCCTTTGCGGGATTTTGTTCTGGTATTGGCATACACCTGTGACGCTTTTGGGGAAATGAGTTTCAGGTTTGTTCTGCTGTAGGAATGATTATTGTTTTTTTAGTTGATTTTACAGTTCTTATGCTCTTTTTGTTTTAACTTTAGGAAGTAAAGATTTAGGATGTGTAAGGTCAGTTCGATGAATTTGTGACATATTGTTTATGCAAATTTTTTTGTGTGAAAGTAATAAGTAGCACATTTACTTTGAGGTGCAATGAATACCAATCAAGAAATGGAAACACATAAAAACAACAATTTTTGTGAACCTCAGTTACAGATTCAAAGAAATAGTTGAGAAATTGATCCTAATTTGCCTATGTTTATGTCATTGTCGATGCAGGTCAGAGGCTTATGCGAGAAGGCCAAGGAGATTCTGATGGAAGAGAGCAATGTCCAGGTGTGTTAGATTGTCCTTGCCCTTGCGTCAACTATCATTTTGTGCCCTCTTTGTTAGATGATTAGTTCCAGGATTCTTTTGGGAGTTGTGAGATTCTCTTATCACTGATCTTTACTCATTTTTTTTTCAATGAAAATTAGTGTTAGTATGATTCTCTTATCTAACTACCTATAATGTTCAGAAAGGTGAAGTAGTGGGGCAAACAATTTGTTGGGCATGCCTGTGTCTTGGTTACAGAAAGAAAGGGACAACAGCAATGCTAGAAATTCACTTGGATGCCTCCTCATGCTGTTTGCTGGGCCATTTGGCTCACAAGGAAGGAGAAAGTTTTTAATGGGAGGGAGTCTAACCAGGAGAACAGTTGAGCCACCATTGTCCGCTTATTTACAGGGTGGTGTATGCATATCCTCAGGGCTGAGAGGATTTTTATTGAAAGAGAAGGTCGGTTTTCTGTAGAAGTGTGGGTTTTATATGGGGGTTGTTGTGCTCGAGGGATGGGTCCAGAGACTTCTTGTCTTCTAACTTCCTGCCTCTCTTCCCTGTGCTGTGATCTGTTTGTTGAGTTTCTTTCATTGACAATCAGTATATCTTCATTAAAAAAAGATTGACCTGATTGTTGTGTGGGCTCTTTGGTTTTTAGCTGCACCTTTTGAGGGACACAAAGGACAATGATTGCTTACACATAGGACAATGATTGCTGATTTCACAGCTGAAAATCACAAACTTCTGAACTTCTAGATTAAATATTTTGACCAACAAGTCTACTGTCTGACTGGATTCTAACATGTGTTACTAACAGCCCTTTTCCAGTTTTTGTGTGGGGGCTGGTGGGGTGGTCATGCAGGGAGGGCATTTTTGTGTACTGGGGTTGTTTCCTCCTTTATGTCCTTTGGGTGTTCCTCTAGGGGCACCGGTTGGTAGAATTCTCTTCTGCTCCAGTGCTTTCCTTGGAGGTCGTTTTTTTATCGTTTTCTTTTGCTTTCTTTGGTTTCTGGCAAGTGCCATTGTAGCCCCTGTTTGGGCATTCTCTCTTCTATTTAATACTAGGGCGAATGCTAACCTTTTCCCTCAACAAAAAAAAAACAGCCCTTTTCCAGCTGCCACGTTAGGGTGATAACAAGGACTAATAATGTTCTGATGTAGGAAATGGAAAGAAAGACTGTTTCAATATGTCAATCCAGAGAGAAGTTTTTTTTATAAAAAATTGAATGTTTTTGGGCAGTCTTGCTCAACAAATTGTCCAGTTATTTGAGCAGGCCATGAAGACCAAGATGGTATTCATTTTATTTGTATTTATGTCTGACATTGAATGTTTCTTTAATACGGTTGCACTAGTGTTCTTTTATTTAAGTTTTTTTTTTTCTGGAGGTTAACATGATGTTCATTGTACTAATGAAATTATTGGATTTTTGTGTATTATAATACATGTTTAGGTGTTAAATAAATGCTAGTTGCTATATGACATTTTTACTCATGAATTAGGGATATTATTTAATTGTATTTGTCATGTGCAGCCTGTGAAAAGTCCTGTGACTATTTGTGGGGATATTCATGGGCAGTTTCATGATCTTGCAGAGCTATTTCGGATTGGTGGCAAGGTATTTGTTCCTAATCGGAGTTTTCTTTTTTTATTTTCAATAGTTCATCTTGTGGGAATATCTCTGTTCTGTCGAATTTTGAGGTTGAGAGTATTCTGAAACTTGCTGAATAGTTGGGAATTGATTGATAGTTTTTACTGTTTCAATCTCTATAAACTTGATCATGCTATGATATATCTCCTTAAATCACTTTCATGTGCGCCTTCTCAAAACTCCATGATCTTTGAGCTTGCTATGGGAACTGCTTTAAATATTGCCTTGTATTTTAAATGAGTTACCACTTTTAATGCTATTAAATGCAAATGCGATGCTATCTTCTGAGAAATCAAATCTACTTCTTGTCATACTCGGAGTGCTCTAAACAATAAGTGAACCTCTCTGTCTAGGTTAGTTATGTAATTTTGATTTTTACCCTGGACTGTGTGTCCACAAAATTTTAAAGTGAAATAACTAGAATTTACCTAAATGTCAATCAAGATACATTTTTATAGACCTTGCTTCTGCTTTTATATAAAAGAAAGATAAGAATAGATATGTGCTTTTCTAAAAAGAAAATAATAGATATGTGCCTTGGTTGGACATGTAAGGTTTCTGGAAGTTTGATGAGGTATGCATTTTGACTTGTACATGATGTTAATATTACAACTGACAATTGATTAAGAATGCAATTCGCTGTGCATCTCTCTTCTCTCTCTCTCTAAAGCATTATATCGAGAATATATCTTAGAGAGAAGTGTATTGTGGTGGGTGGCCGATGTGGCGCACGTGGAAACTGCGTGGAATAAAACCAAAGGTGTAGAGACAGAGCTGTGATCACTCTCTTGGGTTGTTTTGTTTTAGTTGTGGTGATATAGCAGTTATGTATGTATTTATTAGGTTGCTTATTAGTCTAAAATTGGTTGGATTTTGTTAAGAAACTTAGGTAGTTTTTGAAGTAGGTACTTTGTAATCCTATTTTTTGACTTTGTTAGTTGTATATATAGAATAAATATTGAGCGATATATCGGTCCTTGCGCTGGGGGGGGGGGGGGGAGTTAAATCACGAAATCAATCAATTTCTTGACAGTTCCATGTAATTCTGACATCCTTGATATATCGACAATATTCATCAATATATCAAATTTTCGATATATCGGCGATGTATAAAAAAATACTGGATGAACCAATCCGGCTTTTTAAATTTTAGATTTTTTTTTTAGGGTCACCACTATTAAGCCATTGAACCACAACGGCCAAAAAACCACTGGTTGACTGGTGTTTTTTCCCCCAAAAGAAGGTCCTCCTTTTAAGTGTAAACCCTTTTTTTAATTATAAGCTCCTACATTTCATTATGCACAACTAGGTGGAACCAAGACAAAGATTGGGTTGATTTTCTGCAATGAAATCAAGTAAATTTTGTCTCATTTACAATCATACATTCATACATAATACATATAAACATTGTATTTTAAGTTTTTACATTTCATCTCACGTTGTATTTCCTATAAAAATTTCACATTATTTTCATCAATGAATATGTACATTTCACTATTTTCTGTTTTCTATTACATTTTTTAAATATTTTTGTGATTTTTAGTTGTTTTTCCATTTTTATTTATATTAAAATTAAAAAACAAAAAAAATCCCCTATCGATATATAGATAAATCGTTTGAAACATTGGTTCATTGGTTGTAGCCATTAATGAGAACCTTTTAGATCTAATCTAATGGTCTAGATTGTATCCTTTATTGAGTTACTGAATCTATTTTTTTATTACCGATTGAATGGGGTAGGATATAGAATGTTTGGAGGATGACTGATGTTTTTCAGTATTAATTTTTTTTCTTTATTTATCTATCTTTGTTGATTCGGCAACGCCCTTTGGGGTTTAATGGTTTATCTTGATCTTTGTGGGTTTGTGGAACAACCTTTGTGTATTAAAATTAGACTTGGTCGTAGAATCCTTACCAGCGCCCCCCCACACCCCCCCCCCCCCCCCCAACAAAAAAAAAAGAAAGTTGTGGATTCAAAGGCTTTATTCATTGAAGGTTAACGAAGATTGCTGTCGGTTAGTCCTTCACTCCTCCGGCTATGCCACTGCCACTGGGCATCTCTCCTCTTTGTTTGTTTATCTAATCCCATGTAATCTTTTTTTTATTTATAGCAGAACCTGCTGATTTTTTGGGTTCCTTCTGTATTTTGTCCCGGAATATTAATGAAAAATTCTTGGTGGTAGATTTCGTCATTTTCTCCCGTGTGTGTGTGTGTGAGAGAGAGTCTTTTTTCTTTTTCTTTTTTTACTTATATATCTGTCGCTGAGCTCTGTTACCGTTCTGTGCTTTCTGTTGAAATCTTATGAATTCTTTTTCTTTCTTTATTAGTGTCCAGATACAAATTACTTGTTTATGGGGGACTATGTTGATCGTGGATACTATTCAGTTGAAACTGTCACGGTAAGAGTTGAATGTGATTATTAATCAGTTCTGTTGTTGTGCAGTACATTTATCTTTTTTAAGCAAAAAAATTTGAGAACCTTGATATATCCTTCTTGGTTGCATCTAACACCTAATTGGATGGTGGTGAGCAGCAGGAGACTCACCTATAATCTTGATCTGCTCATGCTATTCTGCTATCCTCCAGACAGAAAATTTTATAAGCATATAGAAGTTCAGTGTCATTTTTTTTCTCTG
This sequence comes from Acorus calamus, assembly GCA_030737845.1. Taxonomy (NCBI): domain Eukaryota; kingdom Viridiplantae; phylum Streptophyta; class Magnoliopsida; order Acorales; family Acoraceae; genus Acorus; species Acorus calamus. Next base: position 30,029,237 of record CM060863.1, on the reverse strand, counting down.
AACTTTTTATTCCATATGTTGGGTTTCTTTTCTTTATGCCGATTACCTGTGAGGATTCTCTGGTTTTATTCAGTGATCTGTGAGGGTTTGGAGTTAAAAGTATAATCATCTCTTTGCATATCCATGCATGCTTATCTTGAAATGTAGAATTATGATTTTTGTCTTTCTCTTTATGTTCAGAGTTCTGTTATTTTATTTTTCTTCTTTTTTAATATCCTTGTTACATATATTAAGCTCCTTGATGTCTATGAAGCACATTAAGAACTTATAATCTGGCAATGACCTTCTTGTCTTGGCTTGAGAAAATAAATGGAGTAGATCCTATGTATCATTCCCTTAATACTGAACTTTTACTTTACCTTGTAAATCTACGATCACTCTAAGGTCTCGGACACTGGATGTGGACAAGATACGGGCGTGGTAGCATGGCATATCTTGAAAAAACAGAACACAAACATGGCAGACACAGAAGTAAACAAATAGATATTATATGTGTATATTTTAATTATTTGAAAAATGAGAACACATTCATAAACTATAAAAAATGGATATAAATATAGTAGTGTGTCAATTAACTCCATCATTTTTTTTTAAAGACAACTCCTTAAGATTTTAACATCAATTAGCATCATCATTGATGCACTTATGAACATAAAATCTTACAGTAACTATCAAACATTAAGAAAAAGTTACAAGCTCTGCCATATAAGTATCTCATGTGTCTGAGTTGTGTCCACCCTGCATCCAACACGTCAGTAGTTCGAACAGTTTTATGAATTTCCAGACATGGTGGCCATGTGTCTTAAACCTTTTCAAATGTGTGCGTCCATAATATAACACCCTAATATGTAATGGACATGTGTTGATGTTTTTAGTGCAATTTAGGCACGAATTATCTGGCATGGCCCCGATCTGGAAATGCTGAGCTTGTCACTGGATATTACGCTACTACCACTAGCTTGTGTTCTGTCATGTATTTTTTATGCCTTAAAACACAATAAGTCAGTTTTAATATTTCACTTTTTTTGTTGAAACAAAGTTTACTCATTCGATTTAGTTGGTTAAAATACAAAGTTCATTATTTAAATTTTCACCTTTTATCTGAAGAACTGAAATTCATTCATGCCCGCTCATAATTTTATACTTGTTTGTATCAAATGGGGACTGTGCATGGTATTTTCTGGTTATGCATCACATCAATGATTGTCTGATAGTAGTCTTATTGTCCGATTTGAATAAACCAATAGTTATGCTGACCAGCGTGAGTGAAGATCCAATGACCGTTGTCTGTTGTAAGGGCCTGCTTGTTAACTTTCTTTTGGAGGATATATATATATATATAAATATATATATATATTTTGTTCCGGAATGAGATGGAAAAATGAGTGTATGGTCTGGATCTTTTGAGAGCTGTACAATAAGAATTTCGTTCTGAGAATTTTTCTGGAACAGAATATTAGTTCCAGTTTTTTACTGTGCTTATCTTAAATATTATGAAGAATCCACAAGATGTAGGCATAACTGTACTGCTTACGGTATTTTTCACATTTCAGGGATTGTTTTAGATGGATAATAAACATATTTTATCAAAATTTGTTTTTTGGAAGTGTTAGATTGAGTCCTTGTTGACTTCATTTCAATCTTGGAAGGGCCTCTGGTTTATTGTGGTTCAGAAGTATGGATGGGAAAATTATGATTTATAGAGGCCGGATTTAATTTAATCATCCTTTCTCTCAATATGTTCTTTGTTTTCAATTCATGACAGTAACTATTAATTTTTTTTTTGAAATTCTCATGAATGTAATTAGCTTGTCATGACCCATGGAAGTTGCAGTTTTCTTTTTTATGACATTACAAACCTGGCAATTTGTTCAGCTTTTGGTGGCTTTGAAAGTGAGGTATTCTCAAAGAATTACCATTCTCCGAGGGAATCACGAGAGTCGCCAGGTAAATTGTTGTGTTATTTGTTAAATTTCCTTCGTGTCTGTGTTGTTTTGGTGGTTAATGGGGGTCCAACCTGCCAACGATAGGCGTTGAACTGGAAGTGACCTGATACAGATAAATTAAGATCTACTTTAACAGGTGTTCTTACGTGGATCAGATTATTTGTCAATCATTTATTTACTTTCTTTAATTGTCACTAATGTTAAGCTGATTGGTTTACAGATCACACAAGTGTATGGATTTTATGATGAATGCTTACGGAAGTGAGTGTCTTGCATCTCTTATGTCTGGTGGAACTTTGTAATTATATGGATGTTTTTATACCTCTGAAGGTGTATATTTGTTGTGATTCCTTTTCCAGATAAGCCTCAGTTGAAGATCACCCATGTTTTCTATGCTTAACATCAACATTGACATAGCTTGTTTCCCAAAATTTTGGGTTTGACTGAATGAATCTTAAATTCATGTCAGTCTATACTTGTAGTGAGTTTAACTGCCATCCACATCTTTATAGGTCTTCTATTTTTCTGCTTAAAAACAATGGCTTTACTCTTTTGGTAAATTTTCATACAGTTTATTTGAAAATGTGAAAACTTTAAATTTAGGTGGGCATTTATATCATTTTGCCCCTAGTAAAAGATGTTCTCAGGCCTTGTACACTCATTTGTAATTTTCATCTCGTTTGACACACATCCCATATGGAATTTATGCCAGTTGTAATGTTATTTTTGGCATTTAATGTTGGGATTGGTTATATTGTGGTCATAAGTGATTAGTTAAATGTATGTTAATCTATTTCTTGTCCTTTGTCATATGGATTGTAATTTTAATGATATAACTATGAATGAGAATGCTTATTTGATTCTACTCTATTCTTCTATTCATTAATCCTGAACTTGTTTGTGTTGTTTTTATCTACCCTTCATATGTTTATTGATGCTCCTTGATAACCATGTATTTTGCAGGTATGGTAATGCAAATGTATGGAAAATTTTCACAGATCTTTTCGATTATTTTCCACTGACAGCCTTGGTTTGTACTTTTCTTATCTCACTTTTGTTATCTTGCTTTACTTATTTCTCAGTTCCTGCTAGACTGCAACTTTTAGAATAAATTGGTATACTGTTTATCTTTTTATTTACCTTGTGCCCTTATTCATTCGTTCCTCTTTTTTTGGGTGATAAGGAACCCCAACAGTAGTAGGGAAAGCCATGGAAATGCACAATCACTAAGAAACCATGTGCATTGTGCAACCTGGGTGGGGTGTGTGTGTGTTTCAAGCCTGTGGCTCTCGCCAAAGAGCCAACCCCGTGTGGGTAGAAGGATGAAATAATTTACTTATTTGGTGTTTAGATGCCTGTCTAGTGTCAAATATGATTGGTCATGTAGAATCCAGTGTTTAGCAGGGATGATTAGAGAGTGGAGGATAATTTGTGATTGAATATCATGTATGTTATTTGAGATACTGATGTTAGCTAGTGTAGCAGATTGATGCCAATACCTCTTCATCCAAAGGTCAAACTACATTCAGTGTTCCATATTATATTGAGTATATAATGTGGACAAGTTGGCGATCAATGGAATAGGAACTCATATATGGTTAGAACTGAACTCATTATTTTAGGCTTCTTGGAGCTGGTGACGGTAAGGCATTTCCCAATAACTATAATGGGAATGCTCTTGTAGTTATGTGCTAGAATTGTATGAATAGAAATGTAGATGGGAAGTTTGAAAATCATTGAGGTGTGTTTTGAGTTGTCTTAGAAGGTCATGGTTTGTGAGGGAAAAGGGAAGAGGAAGAACCAACCCGGTGAAGAAGAGAGCAATAATCAATGGGAGAGGCTTTACAAACTTTTGTGTGGCTTTGTGTATATTCTTGTCAATTTCAACGTAGTGTAAGTTGACTTTTCCCCATTTATGAGGTTTTGAGAATGATGGTTGGGATTAGGGTTTCCATACCTTTGACAAATTACTATTATATGAGTTACAGCTGGGAACTCAACAAAAGACTTATCAGTTAGTATGGTTTCCTCTGTTTTAGTTAAGAACATTGTTGAATAATTCAATGGCTCTCCAATATCAAGTGAGAAGTGCATAATTTTAATGTTACTGATTTTGAGTTTCTCTTCACGGGAAATATATTTGTAATAACTATTTCATTATTAATTTACTACATGAGCAGACTTCTTGTTCTCGTGGTATGTTAACAGTAAGTCAGCGAAAGAACCTTTATATATGGTGCAGTTGTTTATGTTATGGACAACATGTTAATGATAGAGTTCAATTTTTATCATCATTTTATTTTGTATCCCCATCCTTGAAGATGTCAAGGATCCCATTTGACTCTTCTGATTTTATTCGTTCTCAAAGTTTGGTCATTTTATTCTGTTCTGTGAGAATTTAAAGGAAATAGAACTGAAAAGACAAACTCTTGTTTCTTATTTGATCCTATTAAAAAGTAAAATGGACTTTATCTAAGACTATGCATTGCCTTGTTTTCCTTTAGTTATTTTTTTGTTCATGACATTACTGTTTGCTATGTATTTTAATTAATTTTTATCCCTTTCTGTTTTGAAGGTTGAATCAGAGATTTTTTGCCTCCATGGTGGATTGTCGCCATCTATTGAGACCCTTGACAACATACGCAATTTTGATCGTGTACAAGAAGTACCCCACGAAGGCCCAATGTGTGATCTTTTATGGTCTGACCCAGATGACCGTTGTGGTTGGGGAATTTCTCCTCGCGGAGCTGGATATACCTTTGGCCAAGTAACTTTTTAATTGCTGGTAAAATATTAAATTTTTTGTGGGCTATTGCTTACTATTAACATTCATGATTTTCTTTACAGGACATATCAGAGCAATTCAACCATACCAACAATCTAAAGCTGATAGCTAGAGCACATCAGCTAGTCATGGAGGGATTCAACTGGGGACATGTAATCATCTGTTAGTTCCATTGAAAGTTGTTATTTTCAGTTTTGGAAGTTCATGTTCTGTGGTCATTTCTCATACAGGAACAAAAGGTTGTAACAATATTCAGTGCACCCAATTATTGCTACCGGTGTGGGAACATGGCATCTATTTTGGAGGTTGATGACTGCAAGGGGCACACATTTATTCAGGTCCCCTCCCCCACCCCCACCCCCATATTTGCTTGCATATTTACATAATGAAAAACACAAACATATATATATGGGTAACCCTGTCAATGGATCGGATACTTATCGGATACGTTAAATTTTCGGATTTGGATCTCTTCGGATATGGATCAGATATGGATATTTTTTGGATAATTGACATGTTTAAATTTGAACACTAATTTGAATAATCAAGTGATGCATTAGAGAGATGAGAATTAAAATTGATATTTAAGATTTATTCTCTCTTATAGATATCATATATAGAATATTTAATAGTAATATAAAATATCATGATTGTGATTGATCATATAATATAACAAATATGAACAATATATAATAGAAACATATATAAAATATTATAATATACACCGGATTCAGATTTTCAGATCGGATACAATGATATCTATATCAGTACTCCGAATATCTGAATATTGGATATTTCAGATAAGGACTCGGAGCGGATATGGATTTTTTAAAGGTTAATTGAGAGGCTTATTTATGGGCATGAACATTTGGTCAAACTAGATGCTTGACATGATGCTTAATATAAAGGGGATTGCAAGGGAAGATGAGAGAAAAAAGGGACAACGAATAAAGGGAGGGATAGTATAAAGGGGATTGCAAAAAGAGATTCCCTTTTGGATTTCTAAAGGTGTCATATCTATGGAATTTCCATTAATAACCAGGATCATGTTTATACTTGTAATTTGCTTTCATCACAAATATTTAGGAATTTTATTTATGTCTATATATTGGAGAAAAGATGGTATCTTCCATTTCTATTACCAAAATGGTAGGTTACAATGAAAGAGTCAAAAGAAAAACAAGGAGACGACAAAAACTGTTTTGGGCATAAGCCATATCCCAAATAGTCCTACTGATTTCCTTTTCTTTATTATTCTGGATATCATAGGGCTTTAGAATCTTTTCAGCTTCTGAGGAAGGGTATGGGCTTTGGGATATGACTTTTGAAAGAGAGAATGCAAGTATGAATTGATGAGCATGTTGAAGAAGAAAAGAGCAAATTAAAATAAGTGGATAGTGTGAAGCTAGATTAGTTCGAGTTCTTTGAAAATTTGATGATCAATGTCTTTGCATGTCATTTTATCTCTTTCATATGTTCTTTTTAAATTTTAGTTACAACATTGTGAAGTGGGATTTTGATTATTGTAATAAATTGGATTTGTGTTATTTGCTTCCTGTTCCTTTTTTTATGTTTACTTTTGTCATGTTTGAAGATCCCTCATCTCCATTGTTTGTGGGATTTCTTTTGATTTCATTAATTAGGCAAGTCCATTTCTCTATTCTCCCCCCCCCCCCCCCCCCCCCCAAAAAAAAAAAAAAAAAAAAATTGTGATTGGTAAAAATCATTCTTCTCTTTGAGATCAACTTACGAAGAGTTGTGGTGGATATATTGAATGAGGTTATCTTATTATGCACGCATTGTCTTGAAAAATGAGATTTTATTTTGAAGTTTCTGTTTATGTATGGGATTTATTTTTCCAATGCCTGTTACTGCCATGTATTTTATCTATTGGTGTAAGGAGATAATTTTGGCATGGGATTAACAAATTTGGAAATTGTATTTTTTTGTGTTACACAGTTTGAGCCAGCCCCAAGGAGAGGAGAGCCAGATGTCACCCGCAGGACTCCAGATTATTTCCTCTGAGTTCTTAGCTTTGAAGACCACACCTATTTCGAAGCGGCAAGCATATATGGTAGTATATGCTTTGCTGATGAACGATGACGCGGTTGCGGATGTTGTTGGCGGTCTAATTACCTGATTAACATTTTATAAATGCAAGCTGCTGTGGTTGTTGGGTTGTAAGGGTAAAGCATGTATAATGTGCAGGTAGGTAAGAGCATTCCCCTATGTTTTTTTTTTCTTCTGTAGCTGTACTGTGGCTGCTTCTCTCATGGAGGCCAGAGCGCTGTGGTGCTGCAGCAGCATTGTATCATTTCTAAAGAACCTGTTACACTGTCTTTTCGTTTCGCCATTTTGATGTTCTTGGTTCCTTATTTTTGAGTTTGTAGAGGAACAAAAATTCTATTTTTAGTGGGGAGGGGGATTGGTGTTATCATGCCCTATATTTTTCCTAATATTTCTGACCTTTTGTCTAGCTGTTTGTTGTATTAATGATATGGCTTTTTTTGGTCACTGCCTTGTCATAATCTCTCTAGGTTTTTCACCAAAGGGCGAACTATGGGTATGGCAACACATCTTTGAAATTTGTGTAATTAAACCTAGGTAAACATGCCATTTTTTTTCATCTGTTATTTTTTGTTTTTCATTTAATGATTTTCTGTCTTGATTATTGAAGTTTCTAATGCTATGAAGGCTCTGTTACGGATCAAGACGCCAAATTTGAAAGTGAAACTGAGGAAATCATTTCTTGAATTTGGTTCTGCTGTTGGTTGCCATTTTTCCTCTCATGGTTTTGGTTCCTTGTTTGTGATGCTTGATCTTTACTTTGTGGCATGAAATTTTATCACATAAAAGCTGGGTTCCAGTGTTTTTGCCTGGAGTTTCTGGGTTGACATTGTTTTATCAAAGAGGTTACCTTTTTATGTGTTGCATGCTTAGGAGGTTAGTAGAATACATCGAGTAAGTTCTCATTACATGCTTTGCAAAGTTCTTGATTAATCACTCGTGTGAGGATCTTGCAGCATTAGCATTTTGAATGTCATCATCCATATTTTGATTCTCTCATTTTGTTTTTGTTTTATGGTTGATGGGGTAAACGCAAACAGAAATTTCTGGTGGTAGTCATTGGTGAATAGGTTCAGTTGATTGTTATTTCAAATGTGAGAGGAGCGGGGGGTGTCGGGCATTGATGATCATCACTTGTGCTGCAAGGGTGATCTATGTATTTCATTACACTGTATTACACTCAAATTTTTAATGCCCAAAGTTGTTAGCCTAGTCTGACCTTACAATAGCACTATCCAAGAATTTGATTATATTTTCATGGTCTCTTCTCTCTCATCCATCCTGACAATTTGATGTTAAAATTTTATTACTATTGGATTAATATTATTGGATGATTTCAGTTCCGCGTACAGCATGCTTAGAATTTTTTGGTGTATATTTCATCTAATTAAACAAACATGTGCCTTCACAAAACTAAATTACACATTTCAATATTTTGTGTGGATCCAATTATAGAAAAATGTGAAAAATTACATGCTTCAATGGAAGATATACCTCATTGCAGTTTTACGGTACGGCACGATGGGGCTGAAAATTAGGCTTGTGTGTAACAGTGCCCAAAATAATTCTTTTCACTCAATCTCAAATGGCAATTTGAATCTGATGTAATTCATTGAAGTAAACTGGTGGGAATTAATGTTTCTTTCATCAGTAAGATAACTCCTCAATCCATTTATTCATCTTTTTTTTTTTTGTACATGATTTCTATTCATTGTGTTTAGAATTTACCAATAATTTCTTATATATAGTTAATGGTGCATTTGGAAAAACAGTTTGAAAATGTTTGCATAGTTTTTTAGGATGTAATGTTAAGGCTTGTTATTAATTAATGAAAGAATCACGTTTATCGTTGATAATAGAAACTGTTTTTGTTGAAACTAACACAGTTTTTGAGACATTGTTTTTTGTTGTAATTATGATGACAGCTTTTTAATTAAGTAAGTTTGTTTGGTAATATCTTAGGGGGTTTTAGCTTTTAAAGAAATTAAAAATAACCCAAATTGGGTTGCCAAACCGGGCTTAAGTATGACATGATTGTATTAATTGAATGAAATATTTTGACGACCATTTAAGGAACGAGGGCTGATTAGTCCTTTTACTTTTGTACAAAGATCTAGACTGGGTGACAGTCTCAACTAAAGTAACAACTCATTCAACACTGTTTCACTGGTCATTTTACGATTCCAAATACCGTTTTATACTTTGTTAGCCCCGTATACTCACCAGAATGAGAGATATAGCTCGCTAAAAAGTTCACATTTTTTTTTAAATAAATGACACTATTTAATTAGATAATATATATGATTTAAAAAGAATAAAAAAACTGTGTGATTGTAAAAAAAATGTAACATTTTCTCGTTATGATTACTAGACAGGCGGGCCACAGGGGACAGAGCAGACAGGTGGGCTAAAGCGGTCCATGATATTTTTTTAGCTTTTAACAAACTGGATTACAGCATAGAATCTGAATAAGTGAATAGTGCCTTGTCACTTTTGACTATTATGATGAAAATTTAGATTGAACTTACTTGAAATATATAGAGTATATACTAGGTCATGTTATCTGGAGAAGCACCGACATAATTGATGGTGAGGGTTAGTGCAATAACAAAAGAGTGTTTTTCAAAATCATGTCCAAGAATATATATCCAGGGTCAATCTCACCTCCTAAGTTTGTTTGTTTGTTTTTTTTTTCTTACCAATCAAAGGTCATTTTTCATAAAAAAAAAAAACTATCCGCCGTTGCTATGAGCCTAAATGGTGGAGGTTACAGTGAAGAAAGCTCTCTAAGTTAGGAAAGCTATGGTGCTGCTGAAGGTTAGAATTTTCATGTGGTTGATGTACCAAGATAAATTACTTATGAAGACCAATAGGCAGAAGTGGGTGTTGTGTGAGGATCCTGCTTACAATGGCAAAGAAGAAACGAAGGCGGTGGCGCAACAAACATGGTTGCTTCTCAAGGAGGCGACCGGCCATTTCATCAAAATGTAATGCAGTTCACTCAACCCACAAAAGGAGAAGAAAAAAGTTCCCATATCAAAATATAAGACATATAGCTTTGAATCTGCATGTACCATCCGAAAGCAAAAAACGTGGAAGCTGAAAGCCCATATATATTTTTATATTGCACAATCAGAAAGCAACTGCGAAAGAAATTTTCTGCATTATAATGGAATATATACAAAAATTTAATATCGAATAATTATAATCACCAGACCATACACAGTGGCGTGAATTGCATCAACTGAATGAGTTATGCTGCTACAATCTCAGGTAAGAGAAGAGAGACGGTACCAGATCCACTACTGACCACGCAAGGCCAGCGTACTGAAGGAATCGTATCCCAGTATCAACATCATAAGATTCTTGAGGGGATATGAAAGAGAACATCTTCTGAAGATAACCCGATTGCTTGCATTCAGACTTCTTCTTGTCATCATCTGACACCTTCAGTGCTGGGAGGTAGCATGATGACCTTATTGGGATGCCTAGAGTATTGCATACCACGGGAAGCATCCATTTAGATAAAGCCTTGCTGCAGAACTTCACAACGAGTATCGCAGGAATTCCAACGATCACCCTCCCAATAAAAACTGGCAGAGGCATTTGTTCGCTGAAGATGCGAGGAACGGCTTCATTGTGGAACTGAAGGTATGTCTGCTGTACTCCACTGACCTGTAAAATAAAATAAAATGAATAAAACATATTTAGTTTGGTAGCAAGCGTTAGAAGGAATATCCAGGTCAGCAAGAGAAAAAAATTATATAGTACTCCGACCGTCGAAAGGTATTGAAACAGGATTAACTCTAATCAGATTCTGAACAAGATTCTTCATAATATGTCGTATCAATTTTTTTACATCCCCCCCAATGGAGGGGGCTTAGTGAAGATTAACCGTCTACAAATTTATCATCAATCAATGGTGCACGTGCTTGATGACGAATAGATTCTTAAGGATTAGTAACCTATGATGTTTAGAGACTAATGGGAACACACAAATAGATAAAGCAATGATGCACCTATATGTTAAATTATCTGCGTGTGACATAGATAAGGATACATATGTCAGATGATAAATCAGTTACGATGGTTAAACCAAGAAACTGAAATTTACCTTGGAGATATCTATGAAAACATGCTTGCAGATTGTGAACAAGCTATCAATTTCTTATACACTTTATTTTAATACGCACCATTGATCCCCGTTTCTACAACAAATTTGTTGAGGATGCATAAACCTTTTTAAAAAAATACGAAAACTTCAAACTTCTTTATGTCATATTATACTAGATATAGATCGACGTACATTTCATGCACAAAAACCGACTCCTCTAGCAAAGCTCAATTTGAAATTGACTCCTCTACTGCATAGTTACAAACGTAATCCTCTAGCAATGCATCATTAGGATTTAGCAAAGTTAAATTTGAAACTGATTCCTCTGCTGTCAAGTTTTGGTTTAGTGTTAAGGGTGTGATCATGTGGAGAATGAAGATTATTCTAGAACACAATGAATATGCTGCATCAGTTAGAGAAATGGTCTATTACACATGTTTATAGGGAGGGTATTCCCCTGTGGATCTTCTGGCAACATGTATGCAAACTATGGGAAGTGTTATCATATGACCAGAACAAGTATGGCCTGAACTGTCTGATGCTCTTGGGAAGGACAAGAATGAGAACGCATTTCAGAGACACGTCCTAATCTAGGCCATCAAAGGCTTTCTATTCTTCTATCATATATTTTGATTAAATGACACTCTGCGGTGACTGCTAGGATGCACTCTCACCGAACAGTGTGGAGATCCATCCAACAATCAGCTTTTGATGTTGTTTATTTAGGAGCCTGCTATCATATTTGTACATTTTCCAATTAGCTATACAAATACACTTTTAACTCAATCACGCAAAAAAAAAAAAAAATCATGCACAAAAAGGTCCAACATACATCAACATATTAAGGCTTTTAGGAAATAAGATTTGTGTCATCACTCATCTTCTTTGATCAATATTCCAATTCAAATGTTTTCTTTTCCAACTAATGATGTCTGATTCCTTGTGCAAGTTATGGAACAATATACTTCTCTCAGTGGAATGCCAGTTAAAAAAAAAAAAAAAAACTAGAATCCTTTTATTAGGATAACATGTCACCAAGAACCATGCTACCATAAACACGTTTGAGAATTAAATGCTCATAGAACCTGTATAAGGTGAGTAGCGTAGTTACTAAACCAAAAATTTCACCATGTGACCTCTACCTTTAAGCCTATTCTGGTCTAGATATAGAGAGGAAGAAAACTTGAATAGCATAACAGATCAACACTGGAAGTAAACAAACTTATTAAATGCTTACAATTCCAAAAGCAACACCATCGAAAGCTGCATGGTACTCGAAGCTTGGGGTCGGGAACTCTGGTTTCGGATATGCGAAGAGCAGCAAGAGAGAGAGACTTGCCCAGAAGGACGTAACTTCAAACAAAATTAAAAGCATGGTTAGAATCATATCCAGGGACACATATGAAAACTATAATTATATAAACTTCAAAAAGAGAGAACACAAAGCAGATGCAGAAAAGTACAGGTAACAAATTCAAACTACATGGTGCTAAATCCAAAGTTCATGCCTTATATACATAGGATGTTCAGCGGAAAGGTGACTTCCCATAGCCTTCCCAACTCGTGGGTGGAAATTCCTGAGGATCATGCACTTTCCACACAACTAACCATACTTATATTTATCTAGAAATCAGGGAAAAAACATGATGATTTGTGCTTATCAGCTGCCATGAGTTTCCATTGCCAAGTGGTCGTTAAAAGCACAAGACAGGACCTTCAGCATATTTGATGTCAAGCAATAATAAACATTCTATGACAGGTCTGCCTTTAATGCTTTACTAAATTATCCCATAAAATATAGAAGAAGAAAGCTCGAACAACATATACCATTTTGCCCAGAGACAACAAAATCATCGATGTGTCCATGAACGACGAGCCAGAAGCCAAGAATTGAAAGTCCAATGACGATTCCAGCTAAAACATCAATCAAGCTGTGCATACCGAGATATATCCTTGCTGATAAAACAAACTACATTTCAGTCAAAAAAGAAAAACTTCACCCAAAACTTAGATATAAACTTACAAAACAGATTCCAATGGCATTAAATAACCAACCTAAACCAATGAGCAGCACAAGCGATACGACTATGGCAAATGCAACTGTGAATACGGTGCTATTACTTTCTCGAGTACATGTAAGGATATAGTGCAACATATATCTGCATAAATCAAAACAATCCTATATTGAAATAACATGAAAGGTTGGTAACTATCCATTAAGAAACAAATTAATATATGTAAAGGAATAATAACTGTAAAAATACAAACAAACCATACCCAGAGAGGCAAACTGTATTGAGGGCATGAGATGAAGGTAACCCATACTCCAAAGAATTCTCTTTCTCATCCTTGGTATAAGTTATCCTCCTCACAGGTGGACAACTGGGTCTTGGAGCTGACACCAAATCCTACCACACAAAACAAACATTTTTAAGAAAAGATCAAAGCCACACACTTGTAACAAATTGAATGTCTAAATTAAAAACCAAATAAACACCTTTATAGAGTTCCCAACATAATCACAGAAAGCCATCAAAATGGTCATCTGTCTTCCCAATCTGCAATGCCCACTCTATGTATAAACAAAACAAACAAAAACCGACTTCAGTTTTCAACCAAAAGAACCCAACAAACACAAAATTTTACAAATTTCAGCAAGAGCTCGGCATACCCAGAAGAGGAGGGGCAAGAACCCAGTATAGAAAGGCACAGAAACAACACAAGAGAGGGCCGAAAACAGATTATCCAACAACCCATGATTCAATCTCTGCAAAAAAACAAGAACCCAATTAATCCAATTCGAAATCCCAATCTTTCCGAGGTCGAATTCGAAAAACTAAAACATGAGTATTATTCACCTGGATCCGGAGGATCAGCGGGACGTCAGCGGCGACTCTTCGGGCGACCCAAGGTTGGACCATGGATCTGATTCTCTGGGTCAGATTCAGAGAAGAAGCGGCGAAGACCCATGTGAGGATGCATGTGAGGGAGAGGGCCTGCCACATAGGAATCGCTGCTGCAGCTGCTGCAGTTGTTATGATGGTGTTCTCCATGTTTTGGTGATCGATAGATAGGTTGTGTGCGCTGTGTTTCCTTCAAAAAGGGTTTTTGAGAGTATTGACAGATTGGTTTTGCAAATTGAGCTCACATGGGCTGTTCTCTCTCTCTCTCTGGATTGTTATGAGAGATCTTTATTTATACAAGTTTTGAATGGATGGTTGTTTCAGCTTTCCTTGGTTTCCAAAGAGAGGGAGGAGAGGCTCCACATTGTTTCGCCTTTCACTTTCAAACGCACACCGTTGAATTCAGAGGGTTTTTTTATGAGGATGTTGGGGGTTCGATTATAGAAATAAAGTAAGGTAGGTAGGAAATGATGCTAACATGTTTTAAATTAATTTGAAATATTTTTAGCATATGAAAACAATGAAAACTATACTGGGTTAATATTTATGTTTTAAAAATATATCTTTTTCAAGCCTGTTAATTATTTAAAAATAGGAATTATTTTCCCCTTAATATGTTCAAGTTATATGCTTCTTAATCAGGTACATATTTTTTTGAATAAAATAATACTTTTTTTTTTTATTTATTAATCACTGTTTGTATTTATAGTGCGTTTGGTTGCGCGATTGCGATCGCAGGAAGCTGCGTTTACAATCGTGCAATTAAACAGTTTTGTAATCGCAGTTTTAAATCCAGCGATTGCAGGTAAATAGTGTCCAAAAACTGCGATTTCAAAAAGCTGAGAAAGTGAGATTCCTACAGAATCAGTTTTGCAATCGCAGATTCCTGCAGAATCAGTTTTGTAATCGCGCAATCAAACACACCTAATATATCCTATCAAGATATACAAGAATGAATAACATGTGTTCTTCTACTCAATCCATTCTACTAATACAAATGACTCTACTATTAAATTAATTGTCATCACTTCTTATAAATCAGAGACCCACAAGTCAAATAATTTTTTTATTTTTTATAAATATTTATACATACTTTATTCACATTTTATCTATAACTTATCCATTGTCAACTAAACAACAAAAATATTACGTTTTCCAATAAGAATATCTAAAAACACAACTAAACAAGAAATCACTTATTCTACTTGTATAGTTATCTATTTTTAGAATAATCATAAACCCCAAAATAACAAATGTCTCCATTCAAACGGCATCTAAAAATTTTTTATACTTCATTGATTGATTGATGACTTTCATATTTGACATGCGATCCTTATATAACGGTGACAATCATAATGAATCACACACATATATTTAATATTTATAATAATAGTAATTTGTCACACCAATAAATATCATTGATTTTGTTAACGAGTGCCCTCAGAGCACTGGTTAACCCACATTTATTGTTACATTTTTAGGCAACTTAATTAATTAATTATGATATGAGTATAAAAAAATGAAAGATTTTTTTAAATATCAACACCACCCCTAATAATTCACCACATTTTATTCTTCTTTTCTCCCACACCCAGTTTTTTCTCTCTCATACTAAAATTTTTTCCCTCCCATACCAAAATATTGTTCAATTGTTTGGTATATGTACATTTTTTTTACATAAATGTGACATTTTTTTTGAAAATATCTTATTTATGCTTGTGACACTTTTATTTTATTTTTAAACATTGTGTATAAGAGAGAAAAAAATTGGGTGTGGGAGGGAAGAAGAAAACAAATGTGGTGAATATATTAGGGGTGTTATTGATATTTTAATTTTTTTTTATACTCATATCATAATTAATTTATTGGTTTGTCTAAAAAGATAACAATACATGTGGGTTAACCAGTGCCCTGAGGACACTCGTTAACAAAACCCAATATCATTTAAGATGATAATCACTTATTCACACATGTATCTATGACACATTACGATGTAGTCATTATGGTATGGTCATCCACTTATACATTTATGTATATACAACATCAATCAATCCAAACTACTATCAAACCGTTATTAACATAAAAAAAATTATGTACATGCATGTATCAACACTATTGATAGTATGGTGAATGGTCCCTTCATATAAATGTTGTAATTAAAATGGTCCCCCCTGCTCAGCGACTCTCATGAAATTGGTCGGTCTTTATTGTTGGTGGGTGGTGACAATGTTCATCCATAAAACAATATTCATTCATGAAATTTGAACTGTGTAATTAACCTAGTAATATAAGATATCAAAGGTTAATAGATTTTATTGGAGGAACGATACACAACACTATCCCTAACATTTTTGTATTGATGTTGAATTGATTGAGTCAAGCTTGAGTGCTTGACTCCAAACAATCATAAAGTCAAGGTCTATGTTATTGGCAAGTCTTTTGAGTTTTGGGTTGGGAATGAAAGGAGAGGTCTTTTGGTTGAATGTAGACTTTGATTGGACAATGGTACAATACATCTTGGCCGGCCTAAGTTTCATAATTGGGTCAAGGGAAACCCTTTGATGATGAAACTGACCATTAAATTGCCTTTCTATACATGGAGATATCTGTGTAAGCCAAAATTAAAATGTGGATTTTATTCAACCCCTTAAAACCACCTCCAACCCCAACTCCCTATTTCTTTTCTAGAGAAAAAAACACTCTTATTCAAAATTTTATCTTATTTAAACACACTTATTTAAAATTTCCTCATTTCATCCTTGAATTTTCCTTTGTCAAGGCAAAATGACATGAATGTCCATTTAACATTCAAATATTGAAATATGTTACTCATTCTTTGTCTGAAATGATTAAAATTGCATGGGTATCAAAAAGGTAATTTTTAAATTTTTTTTTTTCCAAGGACCTCAACATGACGACACAAGACAAACATGTCAATATTGACCCAGATCACCATGTGAGATGAAGCCCATTATAATAGTCCACGAGAGCTTAGAACACTAACCTGGTTAAAAGCAAGGTTTGATTCATGGATCAACCCCTATGAATACCTAGTTAAAATTGTTTTTACACTTTCTACAAATGAATACATTCAATTTATTAGAGCATATACTTTACTTTTTACATAGAAAATGTCTTATTGTGCATTGAAATATGTGTTTCATAAAACAACCATCATCATTACACTCTCAAAAGGTGCATAAAGTATCAAAAGCTAAAAATTGTTTTTCAAATTGTGTTTTTAAAAGCACCCTAAGTCTATTTTACAACCAAAATTTTAATCTAAAATCCTTTTTCCAATCGTCTGTGCACTCCATTATTAGAATGTAATATATATTTCACTAGCACATAACACATAGCACAACGTATAAAAATCTAAATATTTTTTATTTTTTAAAAATGAAAAAAATATGTTAGTTTATTTAAATATAGATTTTAATTTTTAATAACAATAGATACTATATAGATGAATGTATATTTTGTTTTAAAAACAATAATGGGGAACTGATGATGCCGCACTTATTATATTTCAATGGACACCTTGTTTAATTGTTGAGACTTGTTGGGCCTTCTCCTACGCGCGCGTCCATTCAACGGGCCTGTTTCAGGCCCACATATATGTGGGCATGCGAGGCCCGCTGTAATCCCTTTTTCAACTTCATGTTTTTACTGTAAATGAAATATACATTTTAATGATTGTATATACTTTATTGGAGTACATATTTCATTTCATTTTTTATAAAAATGAGACACCTTATTAAGTTGGTTTACCCAATACTTGATGATCAAATCTCATTATATCATTAATATTTTTGTTTTTTGTGTTTTTCTTTTGGATTATATGAGACATAGATTATTCCAACCCTCAGTTGGATTTTTTTAAAATCAAAATTTATGTTAACCAAATGATTTTTTGATATTCTCTTAAGCCAAACGAAGGGTCTAGCCATCGGTCATGGGCTATGATCCATCGCTTTGATGGGATCTCTTTTAAGACTTAGGCTCCGTTTGCCTCAATGTCAAAGCTACATTTGTATCGACATGCACTCTAATGCGAACTTACAAACAAACACTCCCCAATAACGTTTGCGTTTGTCAACAATTACTGCGTTTTATGTGTATTTTCACCGAATTCTTCAACGCATTAAAAAATCGCTTTCCCCGATGCCACCTGATTTCTCCAACGCAGTGGCTCCAATCTCGCTCTCAAACGGAGCTTTACACTATATGTGATTGATTGTGGCTAAAAGTTTGTGATTGATGATTGTGGCTAAACGTGACATATTTAATTATATTATATCCTACATTATTTGAAGAAATCAGAAACATTCTAAAGACCTCCTTTGATGCAAAACTTATATAATGCTAGGGTGGAACCCGAAATACTTGGGGGCGCAAAACAAATTCATCGCATATTTATTCTATAACATTGTCTAATAAAATTTTATAATTCAATACAAATAAGAACTAGGCGAGAAGCTATAAAACGGGCTGCACGTAGCTAGTCGTGTTGACCTATTTGCCAATCAAATTTTGAGCTCATTGAGATGATGAGTTCTCATAATAGTTCAGCCCAATGAGTCTAAAAGATGAGCATGAATATTTGCTTATACCAGAGCTCTGTATTTTTGGTTTCTTTTGATAGATTTAAAGTAAGGACATTGTTATATTCAGTTTTTTTACAGTTTAAAATGCTGTCCTATATACCTTGTTAGAAATCTAGTAAAACATATATATCGTGTTAAATCATTTTTTACACATATTAAAAATTAGTTCATTCAATTTAAAATAGAGTGTTATACACATTTTATTAAAATATATACTTCATTAGATGATGTTTACTGTTTAAAGAAAATAAAAATGTGAGATATGAGTTTTAATCTGTATAAAAGACTTGAGTAATTTTAATTGTTGACCTGTTGGTGGGACCAATGTACATTCCACTAAACATAAAATAATGAAATCCAAAATAAAACAAGATGGTGCCTTGGTGGGACCATGCAGTTCTTCTTGCTCTTCCCTCTCCGTGATTCTCTTTCTCCTAAACACAAACCCAAATGAAACCCATATAAAACAAGATTTTTTTATAACGGAAATAGAGGGGCCATGGCCACTGTAACCCCCCACCCCCATGTTTCACATAGAAAAGAGTTCGATATTATAGAAAGAGTTCAATCTTTAACTCGAGCATAGTTTGCTCTTCACAAAGATTGAATATTTTAATAAAAGAGAAGCAACATTTTGAGATTTTTTTGGGGTCAACGATATCTATGTCTTTACAAACATGTGTGATCTCATATATCTTTGTCAAAATTGTGACAGATGTATGAATATTTGAAAATTCATAAAAACTCAATTATCTTCTCTAAGTTAAATTTTCATATAAACTTAATGGAATATTCACTTAATATTTCATCACATATAATTGTGTAGATATTCCGTGTAAACAGTCATAGAAACAAGCTAGTCTCAAAAAACAAAATTGCTCATAGAGAATTTTTATATTTAATTGTGTAGTAATTATAGTTTATATAAACAATCATAATGACAAATGAGTCCTTTTAAAAGATAAAATTGTCATTGTAGATATTCAATGTTTAACTCTATAGACAATACAGTTTTTATAAATAATCATAAAGATAAATTAATTCCTATAAGAAATAAAATTGTCCTTGATGAACTTTTATATTTTTTTTATATTTTATCTTATCACTTTTTACACCCCCTTTTAAATACAAACCCAAATGAAACCCATATAAACCCCCCCCCCCCATGTTTCACATAGAAAAGAGTTTGATATTAGAGAAAAAGTTCAATCTTTAACTCGAGCATCGTTTGCTCTTCACAAAGATTGAATATTTTAATATAAGAGAAGCAACATTTTGCGATATTTTTTTGGGTCAAAGATATCTACGTCCTTACAAACATGGGTAATCTCATATTTCTTTGTTAAAGTTGTGAGATGTATGAGTCTCTGAAAACTTATAAAAACTCAATTATTTTCTCTGAGTTAAATATCCATATAAACTTAATGGAATATTCACATAATATTTTATCACATATAATTGTGTAGATATTATCTATAAACAGTCGAAAAGCTAGTCTCAAAAGATAAAATTGCTCCTAGAGAACTTTTATATTTAATTGTGTAGTAATTATAGTCTATATAAACAATCATAATAACAAATGAGTCCTTTTAAAAGATAAAATTGTCCTTGTAGATCTTCAATGTTTAACTCTATAGATAATACAATTCTTATAAATAATTTTAAAGATAAATTAATTTCTATAAGAAATAAAATTGTCCTTGATGGACTTCTATATTTTTTTATCTTTTATCTCATCACTTTTCACATTCCTCTTAAACACAAACCCAAATGAAACCCATGTAAAACAAATTTTTTTTTTATAAAAGAAATAGAGGGGCCATGGCCGCTGTAAACCGCCCCCCACACCCCCCCCCCCCCCCCCCCCCATTTCACATTGAATATTTTAATATAAGAGAAGTTGTGATATTTTTTTGGGTCAAAGATATCAACGTCCTTACAAACATGAATAATCTCATATTTCTCAGTCAAAGTTGTGACAGACGTATGAGTCTCTGAAAACTCATAAAAACTCAATTATCTTCTCTCAGTTAAATATCCATCTAAACTTAATAGAATATTCACATAATATTTCATCATATATAATTGTGTAGATATTCCCTATAAACAATCGAAAAACTAGTTTCAAAAGATAAAATTGTTCCTAGAGAACTTTTATATTTAATTGTGTAGTAATTATAGTCTATATAGACAATTATAATGACAAATGAGTTATTTTAAAAGATAAAATTGTCCTTATAGATCTTCAATGTTTAACTCTATAGACAATACGGTCTTTATATATTATTATAAAGATAAATTAATCTCTATAAGAAATAAAATTGTCTTTATATTTTTTTATCTTTTATCTTATCACTTTCACACCCCTCCTGAAGCTCTCGAATTGATTTCTTGGCTGCTGTTGGATGTGTGGGTTTGAAAAAAAATGTGTGTGGGTTGTTGATGTTGGTTGTGTGTTGTTCAGGAAAGTGTCTCTTCTTCCTCATCTACAACTTGCTTTTTATCTTCCATGTCCAATGACCCAATCAGATCTGACAATCTCTAGTATCCTGTCTGGTGAATCTATCTCTGACAAAAAACCATCCGAAAATAAAGGAAAACAAACAATAAAAGTGAACAGTTTACCGGGTCTTTCGTCATCAAATCCATGCCGCGAGTCGCTAAGGATGAACAGAATAGTGTTATCGTTATGGGGGTGACTTCATGTAGGGGATCAATAGCGGATGGGGATGTTGTCTTGGAGGGATTGGTGAATAATCAGGGATACTTTAGTCATGTCATTGTTTAGGTTAACTCTTTTTTTTGCTGTAGAATTTTTGCGGTATTTTTTTTTTGGTTGGTAAGTCCAAAATTATATTCCTCAAAACTATATGGCAAATGTACGAAAGGTGCATGTAGTTACAATGAGATGTCATTTTAACCAGGTTGGAGGGAAAGAAGGGTGTGGCGAGGGAACAAACTCAGTAAACTGAATCTGTGCATCCGCCCCACCCCTTTTCAAACCACCTGATTATACAAAAAGAAAGAAAGATCAATTACAATACAACCATGGTAATATAAAGTAGGCTACATAAGCTTTTCCCTGAGATATGGAATTCCACTTCTATCTCTATCCATGAGAGCTTTCAGTTCTGGCCAAACATGAGATGCGTTGAACCGAGTTACCCCCAGATGACTTTGCGTGTTGGCTAGCAAATCTGCCGGGGAGTTGCCCTCCCTATGGATGTGTGAGAATTTAATGTTGGAGAAAGAGGTGCAGTCATTTCGAATTGAATTTACCAGTCTTCGCACTGACCATGACACCTTGCAGCATGTAGTGACCCACAAAAGTGCAACTTTTGAATCGCTTTCCACCCAAAGACTTTGAATGCCAAGCTCCATTGCCAATTTCATGCATTGCCCGATTGCCATTAGCTCTAAATGGTTGATGGTTCGCCCGAAAGTCTTTGCTGCCTCTGCCATGATCAGAAGACCCAAGTGATCACGAAGGAGGAACCCATATCCTGCTCTGTCCTCCGAAAGGGAACCATCCGTGTTTGCTTTGATCCAGCCCCACTGAGGAACTTCCCACTTCACCTCAATGGAATGCAATGAGAGTTCAGTTATTGAGATGCCCAGCCCCGTTTTCATCCTGTCCAGATCAGGGGACATCTTTGCTTTGAGTGTGAGTTGACTCAATTTCAGTCTGGAATCCCGTAAGGCAAGAGTGACTATGGAATCTTGTGGCCTTTGCTTCCCTTTGAATATTCTTCTATTTCTTTCAAGCCAGACATGCCATGTGGTAGAGCATAACAATGCTTGGAGGATGAGCTGTGAGACCTTGGTCTTGAAGGAAGAGTCCAACCACCTGATTTCACTGAGGATTGTAGAGACCATGCTCCTTGTAATTCCTGCTTTTGAGAGAACTGATTTCCATACAACACCAGAAAAGGAACACTGGAAAAAAAGGTGGTTGCATGTTTCAGTGCCAGAGTTGCAGAGGACACAAATGGGACTCTCCACCAAATTCTTTTGGAATAGCCTGGCAAGGGATGGCAATTTGTTGTGGCATGCTAGCCAGAGAGTGAAAGATTGTTTGGGCACTTGTGATCTTTGCCATACCCAGTCCTTCCAACAAGGGTGCCCAGATTTGGAGCGCACTTCCTTCCAAGCTTCAGCTAAAGAAAGGTTGCCAAACTTGCTTGGACTCCAGATAATTTCATCATTTCCTTGACCACCAATTTCAATTTCAGAGATGGCATCCCAAAGATTAGAGAGTTCAAACGGCCATCGCCTTGGTTTATGCCACTTTCCGTTGACAATCAACCAACTAACCTTGGAGTCTTTATTCAGCCCAAAGAGCAAGGCTAGCCTATCGCCAAAATGCCCAGCTAGTCCATCCCCATCAATCCAGGGATCTCCACATATGTTTATATTAGAGCCAGAATAGATGTTGTACTTGACCTTTGGTTTGATCCAGTCTCGAGCTGCCAGAATTTTCCGCCAGATAGCAGTACTAGTGGATCTGACTTTCACCTCCCAGAATTTTTGCGGTATTGGGTAACATGCAATCACATTAGAGAAGATTTGTCACTGTTTGCATGTGCATTCCTGAATATGCTTTGTTCAGTTAGTGAAAGGTTAAACATACAATGAATAAATTTAAAAAATTACGTGGAATGAACTTTCTCGGATCGAATTTTTTGTGTAAAAGAAACCAAATTTTCCGTGACAGTCAAGAAGAGACTGTCAGGTAGACGGTCTAAAAAATTACCTTCACTTTTTTGCACCTTCTACATGGCGGGCTGCCGCATGGAATTCAAATCTGATCTCAATTTGTTTGGCTATCTGACAAAGTCTCTATGTGGTCCCCATTGAATAAGCGCCCCCCACCCCCATTCCAAAGAACAATCCATTTCACTGAATAGTTTTCATGTTAGTATAGTCTATACGTACGAAATCTCTCTATCAATCAAAACAGATTATATGGAATGCAAGCAATTAATGCAAGCAATTCAACATGAAAACACTAATCTCTAGTTAAAAAAAAAAAAAAAAAATCAAAACAGAACCACTCAGAATTCAAATTCCATCATAACTCAACACAACATCCAGACTGAACAAACCCGGAGAACTCTATGGGCACATCCATCACTTCCACCTTCCCATTCTCACCCTCTTTTGCGCCGACCCAGAGGAACCGCTGTGCTCCGCCGGGCCGCGCCGAACCGGTGAGGATCGTCCCATCACCGAAACCGACCGCGCACGTTCCGACGCGGACGGAAGGGTCCACATCGACCCAAGTGAACAACTTCCCGTCCTTCCCAACCCCGACGCACCCCCTCGAACACCGCCCCTTCAACCACGCCCCGTCGACGCTCCTCCATTCGCCGGTGCCCAAATGAAGAACCTCCGCGGACCCTCTGAACATCCCCTGTTCATCCGTCACGTACCCACCAACCACCCACAATTCATTATCACTCCCCTTCATCACCACCCCCTCGCACTCGTCCCGCTCCTCCCCCATCTCCGCCGCCACCGCCCACTCGTCCCTCCCCACATTGTACACGGAGACAGTCCTCAACGCGTTCTTTCGCTCGTCGTGACCACCCGCCACGAACACCAGCCCGTTCAATTCACCCACCGCGAAGAATGACCTTACGCACGGCATGTCCGCGCACCTCCGCCATGACTTGCGCTTGAAATCGTAGACCCAGACGTCGCGCACGGGGTCCCAACTCACAGGGTCCCATCCACCCAACACGACGAGCTTCCCTTCTGTGCCCGCTAATTGACAGAACAGAGGGATCCCGTGTGGGTAGCCCGGGATTGGGTCGAGAAGGTCCCAATGGTTAGAGACCGGATCGAACACCGACACCCCGTAGGCGGCCTGTCGATTCGGTTGGAACCCACCAGCCCTGACTTGTGCGGTTGAGTCCGCCACGGCAGTGTCTAGTGTGGTGAGGGCTTGGACCAGGCAGACCACTCTGCGGGACTCGCCGTTCTGTTTGCGCAGGCGGTGGAGGTCCCCGCTGTCGATGAGGTCCTTCCACGTCATCGACACACGTCTCGCGACGTGGTGGGAGTTGTATGGGAGGCGGATCAGGCACTTCATGGCGATGTCTTCCGGCAAGCCCGGTATCAGCTCCGCCTCCATTGTCAATCTCCCTCTCTCTCCCGTTTGCTTATATGAGGAGTTAGAATGGGAATGTAGAGTGGTTTATATAGATATAGAGTGTGTTGATATTCTCAGTCTTGATTGTAACCCAATCTACTGACTACTACTACTGGTTTACAATCTCTCTCAATTTGTAATAAAATGTATATTGTTTTATTATAATATATATTTTACTAGTAAAATATATTCTTGATCAATTTTTTTAATATAAAATTATGTACATACTTATCTAATTATTTATGTCATTTTTGAAATATTATGTCTTTATTTAAATAACAAGAGGACTATAGACAATGACACAAAAAAGTCTGGACATATCATTCTCCTTATAAATAGAGGCGAGGATGAATGTGAGCGGATTCACATGGATTTCTCATAATTTTATTTGATATTTGTCCACTGTACGAAAATAAAATAAAATTGAAGATGAATTAAATTTATCATGTGGAGCTCCCAACGGGGTGTGACAGGTTGGATTGGACCACATCTCACCAAGTATTCTCTGTGTAGGTTGCACCTAGCTTAATTGTTGTACTGCATGATTGTACGCATGTGGAAAGTAGAATCATTTGGAGCAACATAATCAATCATATATACAATGTGACCAGTTGAAATTAAAGTAAGGACTTGTCATGTGAAGCACAGGCAGGCCCTAACCCTAGCTAGGTGGCCGCCTAGGAAAACCATTAAAGGAGAGCCCACAGATCCTTGTCTTAAGGGTGCTGAAATCTTCACTTCCTAACTAATTTAGTAAATTATTCTATAATAAAATCAGATAGCAAATATTTACATTCGCTTTAAAAAATAAAATAAAATAATAAATACTAGCTAGATTAAATAAATAAAAATAATTATGATTCAATTCATTTAAATATATATATATATTTTTGTACGAGTATGTATTTTATTAAACACGTATATACCTTAAAAAATATCACAATATGTTAAATACGAGGGATGAATGTACCTCACATTTTATTTCGGGATAGGTATCTTTGTTGTGCATGAAAACACAATCGAAATCTCTTTAATACCAATTGTTGCATAATAAATACTTTTGTTAGATAATAAATCTATGCAATGATAGATTCATATGGATAATGAACACAAACAATTATAAAAACTTTGAGGTGTATTCATATGCTACGTGATTCCCTCAATATGAAGTGTATTCATAGACTCTTTAACACACCACAAATCTAATAGCTAGAAGTAGAACCCTTACAATCGCTCTCTTTCTTTTTACTCTCTCAACCCTCTATCTTTTGCCACACACAACGATCTATTATTTCTAAATCTAGAGCACTCAACCAATCTAGCTCCGTTTGGAAACACAGATTGAAAAGTAGATTTTGGAATAAAGCTGCTTTTTAAGATGATTTTAGCCTTTGACTTTTTGGATGCTTTTTTTTAATTCAAGAATCAATATTTGGAAGGAATTTAATGTTTGGTAGAAAAAGTTCTTTTCAATTCAAAAAATCGATTCCGACCAAAAATCGTTTTTTTTGAGATTTTAAAAAACGGATTTCGAGAGAGAAATTAAAAGGAATCCAGCTTTTGATTCCGCCGGAATCCACCCGTTTGGTTGCGCGTTTGGGCGGAATCCGCTTTTTGAAAAAGCGGAATCCGCCCAACGCGGAACCAAACGGGGCCTAAATCTACTTTTTAGATTTTTACAAGCCTATAAATATGCTAAAAGGGGATACAAATCAGATCCCTAAGGACTTGTTTGGCAAGGGGTAAAATTTTTGAGGATAAGTTGTCATAATTTTAGAGGATAAAATATCCATCAATTTTGTTCATATTTACATTTGTCAAAATTGGAATAAAAAGAGAAAATAAATGCTATCCCAGCCTTTAGGTGGAACAAAATATCCTCATTTTCATTTCAAAATTGGAACAACTGTCTGCTGTTTATCCTGATTATTTTTAATACCAAACGGGAATAATCTACCATTCCATTCACTTATCTCCATAATTATCTCTTATCCTCTTGTCAAACTAGCCCTCAGAGATAATCTATATTACTATATAAAAGTCCCTTAACACAAAAAATCACCAAATGACCAATTTATCCCTATCAATCAATTTAATACCATCACAATTCATTCCATCATTACACCCCTTTATTTAATGACAACCATTTTACTATTTTACCCCTTCAATTCTATTCAATCTCATGATAATCCATTCATATCATTATAATGTCATCTATAATTTATTCATATTTTCATCGTATCATGCATGACATATATAAATATATCATAGAATTATATTAATATGATAAACTTATATTAATATGTCGATTAAAATTATATTAATCAATTTATTATTTTATAATTATATATGAATATCATAATATTATGAGAATACAAAGGGATGCTTAGTGTTATAATATATCATAAAATTTATCATTTATATATCATAAAATTTATTATTTGAATATCATCATATGACTGCCATACGACTTACACAAAATAAAAGAATTAATATTCATTAAAAATTTATTTATTTACAATTTATTTTACATATATATGTACAATCATAATATATATTTGAATTCTATAATCAATATTACGTTAATATTTGGTGTTTTTTTAAAATTGTATGTATTGTTCTTTCACTTTAATTCAGAATTTTTTACTTTTTAAAATTAAAATTTTATATATGTATTTGTTTGATGTGGGTTTTTTTCATTGTTTGGATTTTTGGTTAGACATATTTATCCTTTTACATTATTGAAATTCAATTACATGATTATACGTGTAAAATTAATATATGAAATTTAATTTTTACATTTTTCGAAGTTACTCTTTCACGTTCTTCAATTTCAATTACATGATTATATGTCTAAAACTAATATAATAAAGCTCTGTTGATTCATCTATATCTATATTATTATTTTATTACGATATAAAAGTCTCTTAACACAAAAAACTGTCAAATGACCATTTTATCCCTAACAATCTATTCAATCCCATCACCATTTCACCCCCTTTAATTAATCACAACCATTTAACTATTTTTCCCTTACAATTCTATTTAATCCCATGAATCCATTCATATTATTGTAATCTTATTCATAATTTATTTCACTACACACATTTCATCATATCATGCAAGACATATTAAAATTTTATGCTTTACATTTTATCATACTTATATGTTTCATCATACTTATATGATGACTAATATAAATATATCATAAAATAATATTAATAATTTACATCAATTATGATAAAATTATATTAATATATTTATTAATTTATAATTAAATTTCAATATCATAATATTACGAGAATAAAAGGATGCTTATAAAATGAAAGTATTTTGAATATTTGAATATATGCCGACTAAAATTATATTAATATATTTATTAAGTTATAATTATATTTGAATATCAAAATATTATGAGGATATAAAGGGATGCTCAATGTTATAATATATTTTAAACTCTATTTTTATTATTAAATTTATATTATAACATATCTATAAAAAATATCCAAATAAAACTTATGAGCCATCGCCTATTCTTTTAATAAACTCTCCATATGATGCATGCCATTTCTTTAAACATATGATGCATAGCGTATTAAAATTTAAAGCTTTTCATATGATGCTTGGCGTTTGTATTCAATTATTTTACACTTAAACTTTTAGTAATTATTATACATTTATTGTTCAATGCAATCATAGGGAATGTCATTTATTGGCATACAATCCCCTGATTTATTTTCAATGACAGTTAATGCCATTTATTGTGTATATATTTGTTTTAAAACCACTACTTATATACACAAGCAAAAACAAAAAATATTAATATTTGCATTAAAAATGATAATTAATATATAAATTTATTTATTTAATAGTTAATGTTTCCATTACTTTCATATTTGTTTAAATTATGATCTACACTGCCTTTAAAAGTCTCTTAACCAGAAAAACCTTCATTTGATAGTTTTACCCTTATCAATTTTTGAAATGTCATCTCCATCCAAATGAAATTAATTCACTGAATTCTACTATCCATGAAAGCATTTTCATCTCCTGCATTTATTCATCTCTTTCAATGGCCTGTTTAATGCAGAAATAACATCATAATTCAAAGACAATGTGTCATTCTACCTTCCATTCCTTCTCTCAGCAAATGCTATAACTCTTCCACTCTCTTTCCATCTCTCTAATGATAAATTAATTTTTAGTCTTCCCAAATCATCCACCTTCTGTTATTTTTTTATTTCTCTTTTCATTTCCAAACAGATCGCTCTAAATAAATATCCAACAGAGAAAGATAGAAGGCCATGGGAAAGGAGGCTCCTTAGAGATGCATTGTCACACTTGCTAGAGAAGGTGGCAGGATATGGTATTCTCTTGATATGATTTAACTTCACTTTTGATCCTTTTTTTCATGCATTTTTTTTTGGAATCTGAAATATAAGAAGTAAATTATAACAAACACTAATCATCACATTTAAAAAAAAAAACTAAAAGGAATTTTTTTTTGTCATTGTGGAATCTGAAAGGGCTTGGGTTATACTAAAGATGATTTTCTAATAAAATTCAAATATTTTATCTGGTTATTTTTTTATCCTCTGTTTTCATTCAATTCAATTAACATCATCCAATTCTGTATTAGTTTTTTTTAAAAAATTTCTTGATCAAATATTCCTCTGTCATCCAAATCTTCCCCAGTTGCAGATATAGGTTGCTATTGGCACAATCAATACAATTTCTAATCACAAATGATCTTTTTCCTGTGGCAGGGCGATATGATACCTTGAGCGCTCAAGAACATGCATCAAACTTGGCCATGGTATTTACATATGATTTTTTTTTGAGCATCTTATCTTACATGCTCAATGATGCATAAAGTTTGTTTGTACACTTTCATAGCCATTGTGCATTAATAAATGCTACATTGTTGTGCAAATGACACATGTGAAGAATTAGTATATTCTTTATTTCTTATATCGAATGTTAAGAGAGTCGATATTATATCATTTTGCGGGTTAACTTTCACAATTTCTTTGGATCATGTTTATCATCGACCTAGAACATTTTTCTTCATTAAAATCTACAAACTATTTTCCTTTAGTTTCCTGAATCTATGAATTGATTTAGAACAAACAACATGCTGTTGAAGCCCCCTTAATAAAGGAATAGTCAATCAGATTATAGGTATAAGAATGCTTTTATACCAAACAAATTTTTTTAGGAGGACAAAGATGGGATTCTGATCTATTGAAAGGCTACACATCTTTATTTAATATCTTCTCATAATCTCGATGTATTCTGGACCATTTAAATTACAGGGATAGAAAATTTTTCAAGGATAACAACTCATATATTGTGAATTGGTCATTAAACCTTTGTTCACCAAGGATTGGGAATCACTGTTGTGGGGCTAGGTTTATCTGTTTTAGAAATAGCTGAATGGCAATTGTTACTTTAAGACAACCACTCATTTTAAATTTCTTTTACACATCATCGTTACTTCAATTACATAAGTAAATTTCTCATTTTCATTTCATTCACCTCTCACAGTTGGAAATTTATATTCCCAAAATCCAATCTCTTTTACCAATTAGAAAAATTGTTTTGACCTTTAAAAAATATATGTTTATGCTTTTCAAATCATAAAATATAAATTCTCACACTTTCAAATTTAGTCTACTATGCTGTTTTGCTTCAAGCTTAAATAGTTTAAATAGGTATCAACTGTCTTCTACTCTATGCTCAGAGACCCAATTTAATCTAGGATGGCAACATCTTTAGATCAGATGTTGCAAGCTGTAATTCTATTCCTTTAACACTTTTAAGTCATGGTGATTTATTAGTGAAATTGGTCATTTTTTTGCATTTGATGTGGCCAAATCAATTACAGAGTATTTTTTCACATGAATTTAACCATCTTTAATTTTTAAATTTTCATTTGCATGATATTTAGAAACTTTGATATTATTCCTATTTAGAAATGGATAAAAATTTAATTCCATATATTTTAGGATATATATAATGGATATGCTGGTATTTCATAGATTTTAGGATATATATAACGGATATCAGATATTTATTTAAGGTTTATTTAATTTTTAATATGACTTTAACCATTTTATAAATTTTGTTTTCATTTGCACAATACTAAAAAAATTTATGTTATTCATATATAGATATGACCAAAAATTTAAACTTTCTTAATTTCCTCAAATGTGAACCGGGAATTTCAAATTGTCAATAAAATTAAGAAAAATGTTTAAATTTTATATTGAAATTTGACTATTAAATCCATTTTATTATGGATATATATTATAGAAATCACATAATAAACTTTGTGTTTCAAATATTTCATTGAGGGAATTATTGAAAATTGTAATAACAAAAAATTATGTCATCCTCATTTATAAGGTTTAAAATTTGAATAGTATTTGATCTCATAGATTTTTTTAGGATATAACCAGATGTTATGAAATCTATTTAAATTTTTAATAGATATTATTAAAATATATTTTATAACATATTTTGATTATGATATTTTCATAATCAAAATAGAGTACAAAATATTTTCGTAATTAAAATACATGTGTTATCACAGTATTACGGCTATAAAAATTTTAAATTCCAATATGTAAGATTTAAAATTTAAATAGGATTTGATTTTAATCTATTTAAATTATGAATAGGAATTTTTCTTTCATGCTTTTGAATATGAAATTAAACATGTATTTTCCTTATCATCATAGATTAAAAAAATATATTTTTACAGGGTTTTATCTTGGATATCATTGATTTTATATAATGACTCTGGTGAAATGATAATGTTTTAGACAAAGAACAATGAATACTTCATTCATGTATATAAATACTTATGTTCCTTTGATTTTATAAGCATTCTCTTATCATTATAATATTATCATAACCGATTTTAATTATAAGTTAATAAATATATATAAATAAAGTTGGTATATATAAAAATACTCATATGCATATAATTTATATTAATTTATTTTAATGTATTATCATGCACTATGCTCCAAATCAATTATTATTTTTAATAAAAATACATGTTTTTATCACGATATTACAATTATCAAAATTTTATATTCCAATATGTAAGGGTTAAAATTAGAATATGATTGTATTTCTATCTATTTAAAATATGATTGGACATGATTTTTTTTCTTAGATTCTTCAGAATATCATTTTAGACCGATATTTTCCTTATGAAAGTAGAGTAAATTTTCTTATAGAAAATTATATCTTGCATATCATTTATTTTACAAACAGACCTAAGTAAAATGATAATGTTTTAGACAAAGAACA
The DNA here is from genome assembly GCA_030737845.1 of Acorus calamus. Taxonomy (NCBI): domain Eukaryota; kingdom Viridiplantae; phylum Streptophyta; class Magnoliopsida; order Acorales; family Acoraceae; genus Acorus; species Acorus calamus. Next base: position 29,997,338 of record CM060863.1, on the reverse strand, counting down.
AGGAATACTCTTTTTATATATATAAATACTTATATTCGTTTGATTCTCTTATCATGATAATATTATGATATTTGATTTTAAATGTAATTTAATAAATATATTAATCTAATTAAAGTTGGTATATATAAAAATATTGAAATGAATATAATTTATTATAAATTTATTTTAATGTATTATCATGTTTTATTATCATGCACTATGATCCAGATCAAATACTATTTTTTCATAATAAAAATAGAGTACAAAATATTTTAATAATTAAATATGAGATTGTTAAAAGAGACTTTTTTATAGAAATTTTAAAATAGTCATTTTGGTATATCTTATATTGAGAAGATTTTTTAATGTATTTTTCTTCATATAATTTATTTATAACTTTATTTCATCATATTTGTTTTCTATGTTTATCTTATTTGTTTCAATTTTCTTGTTATTTATATGGTAGTCCTCTAGATGGATTCATTGTGACGTGAGATGGTCTGTTTGAACATCTCTTGCTAAGTTTTGAATTATTTGGTTTTCTTGAATTGATCAATTATGTATGAACACAATATTCATTTGCTTAGATCATTTTTAGGCCTAATGTACTTATCAAGCGTGGTTTACTTTCTGGTTGTTTATTTTAAAAAATTAGAATAACCTATTGGGTAATATATAATTAGTTTTATAACTACATAATAGCGGGTTTGGTATCTTCATAAGAAAATTTTTTTAATTAAATGGATGGATAAATAGACATTAGATTTCTTACATATAAAGTTATATTTTGGTTAAGATGTTATGTAACTAAATTATTGACATGAATGCTATTAAAAAATATATTAGACTTTATTTATATGCATTTGCGCATACACAACAACTATCAAACTAAGTGTTCCATAAGTGTGAAAATATAAGTAGGAAAAGTTAAATAACAAAACTAACACTAAAAAGTAAATAAACTTAAAAAATAATCCAAATTGAAAGCTATAAAAATCAATTATAATTATGAAATATTAATATATCTAACTTTGGATGTGTCATTTTAATGCGCTTATCAACTGGTCGATTTTCTATATATGTTGTTATATATAAATTATTATTAGCCGTGTTGCATTGTGTTCTAACAATATATATAAATTTTGTTGTTGTGTTTTTATCAAATGATATCTGATTTATTGTCCTAGATTATCTCTAATAAAAAAGTACATTTTAAAATATTTATTTTACTTGTGTTAGTCAGATTTTTATTAACATATTTACTTCTATTTTTCTGGTGTATCCTCAACCATTTGGTGTAATCATTTTTCTTGTGTGTGTTAAAAAATAATTTTGTATATGTTTCAAAATATAAAATATATATTGTTTTAAAATATATATTTAAAACAAGTAAAATCACTCTCAAATAAAAATTATTATATATTAATATTATTTTCAATTAAATGAGGGTGTAAAAAATATAGGTTTACAATATATTTTTAGGAAATTTTCCTCCATATAATTTATTTAAATTTCTTTATCATATTTTTTTTCTATTGTTTACTTTTCTTTTCAATTCTCTTATTATCTTGACTTGTGATCCTCCAAACTGATTCATTTTTTACATGAGACAAATCCGTTTTAATTTACTCTGTATATCTCTCACTAAAAGTTTTAGATTATTTGGTTCTTTTGAATTGATTAATTATGTATAAGCATTAACTTCATTTGCTTAGATTATTTTTTTGGGGATTAATGTATTCAACAATTAAGGGTAGTTTACTTTCTTGGTATTTTTTTCTTTATTTTTTTAAATTTTAAATTTTTTTGTTGAAAAAACGCGTATGAGACATTGTCTACTATGAATATATGATAGTTTTTTTCATGTTTGACATTATTATTTTCATGGATAAACTATAGATATTAGATTTCTTACATTTGAAGTTATTATTGTAAAGATGTTACTGTAACCAAATTATTTGACATGAATATTAATCAAAACATATGTTAGACTTTGTCTATGTGCATTTGCACATGCACAACAACTAGTTAAGATTTAAATAACAATAAAATCTATTTCCCGAACTTGAACATTGCATCAGACACCTGAACAGTCTTCGGGACATCTGGACCATCATGAAATCCGTAGGTCTCTAGTTGGTATTTCGTTTGAACAAGATGAATCGGCGTCCATAAGGTCGAAATACATGAACTTTTTCTACTTGTTCTGGTCCGAGGACCATTGTGGCATTGTGGGGCGGCGGGGCGCCGAGGCACCATGCTGCGTGATATATCTTTATTTTGATGCTACTGCCTTAACTATGTTTTTAATTTTCTTTTCTCATCTCATTCGGTCATGTTATTTCTCTATTATTCTCTATTATGCAACAGAATATGATTACATTTTGCTCAAAAAAGAAATCTCTCTCCAAAAACAATTATCTATGTCTTTTCCCCAAAATTCTCCTAAAAAAAAAGGAAAAATCAATATAACTCCATGTAAATTTAAGAAAATAAAAAAAGGTCATTGTAAAATCAGTAACTGCCTTTAAAGTCAACCGCAAATTTGGTTACTGTATTATAATAATTTATCAATTAATTTTAAAAGGGTATTACAATAATTTTTTATGTATGGTTAGAGTTAACCACACATCTGGTTAATTTCAGTTATGATAAGGACTGAAATAAATATTATCTAATAAGATAGAAATCTGAGAGGATTTACCGATTTTATAGGGATTTTTTTTTCAGTTTTTATCAGTTTCTGGGGAGTTATATTGATTTTTCAAAAACAAGAGGTGAAGGAATTCTGATAATTTTTAATATTTAGTTAGGGTTAACCATGTATTTGGTTAGTTGAGGGTGAAGATAGGGACTGAAATGATATTTTTTAATAACATAGGGACCTGTAAAATTTTTTAAATTTTATAGGACCTAATACCAATTTAGCTAACTTTCGAAAGAGTTATATCATTTTTTTCTCGATCAATCCCTTTGCTCCTCATTCTTCGAGATTCCTTTCCCTCCGTCGGTCTAGACAACCCTTGATTTTTTCAACTTTCCCCATTCATCGAGAACATACCCGGGATGGTAAGTATATATAAGTTTAAGAAAAAAATCGATATAACTCTATGTAAACTTAGTTAAATTAAATCGATTTTAGTCCTTGAAAAGATCAAAAACAAAGAAAAGAAAAACAAAGTTGAGGCGGAATAAACTCCAGCATTTATTAGTAATGCATTGGTTTCAAGTATGACCTGGGAATAAAACGGAGTACCTATTTTCATTCAAGTGGAGTGCCGCAAGAAGGCTTGGTGTATCCTCCCCACAGAAACTTTTTGAGCAAGATATGCAACATGAGTTTTATATACAGTTGTAACATATTTTTGTTTTTAAATTGTATATCTCATTTAATTAAATAATAGTTTTATAAAAATAATATAAATTTTGTTTTTGTAAAATATAAGAAAACTATATGGACGTACTAACGCGGCATGTTATTAAAAAAGGGCGCTAATATTGGCACCCTACTTTGCAAGAAACCCACCCCTTTAAAAAAATCAAAAACAATTTTCGTGCACTGTTGCAGTAAGAGTAAACCCACCCTGAGGTCGGCATTCCCTTTGACAATGGTGGTGAATTATGGTCAACTGAGAGTTTGACATGTGTACCAACCCAGGTCGGCAACCACTTGAGCGACGGTGTTGAAGTATGGTCGTTAGAAAGCCTAACGAGTTAAAGTCAGAAAGAATAAATTCTCATTGTTACAAGCTTCAGATCAAACATGACAAATTTCATATTTAAACACATAAAATAAATAATCATTGCTGCATTTATAACACATCAAAATACGACGTTAGCATTCCATAATCAACCATATATGTGACTACACTACAAGTCTACAAGTAATTGTTTTTATGTTTTTTTTTTTAAAAATGAGTAATTATTTTTATTTGATAGGTTATTTATTTTTATACATGAAAAGATCGATATAGTCACATGAATGATTGTGGAATTTGAACATGTATTTTGTTGTGTAATTACATGAATGATTAGTTATGGATTGCGAACATTATATTTTGATGTGTCGTGCATATTGCTGTGGTTTTATATTCTATGTATTTACATGTGAAATTTATTATAATTGATTTGAAACTTTTAACAATGTGAATTTATTTTCTCTGAGTTTAACTTGCTGGGTTTTCTGGCGACTATACTTCAATACCGTCGTCCAAGTGATTGTTGACCATACTTTAATACCGTCGCTCAAGTGGTTGCCAACCTGTACACACGCCAAACTCTCAGTCGACCATAATTCACTACTATTACCAGAGGAAATGCCGATCTCAGGGTGGGTTTACTCTTACTGTAACAGTGCACGAAAACTGTTTTTTATTTTTTTAAAAGGGGGAGTTTCTTAAAAAAAAAAAAAAAAAATGGGGTGCGCCCTTAAATGAAATATAACTATTGTAACGGTACCATTCCAGCCGTGTTTTTAATTTTTTTTTTGAAAAAAAAAACCTGATTAACATAGTATATAGCAACTTTTCTGATGATGATTGCCAAGAAAAACAAACCTTTTCTGATGATGCTTCAGCAAGTTTAATTAATAGGTCAACCCTTATGGATGAGAATATGCGATCACAACTCACAAAGTCCATGGAATTAATTAATATCTAAAGCTATTCAATGCATTTATGGGATGTGCAGTGGGTGGTCAGGCTTGTTAAAAGACATCCACTCTGACTTATTAGATGCATCATTCATTCGTCTGTTATGTTTCATTTAAAAACTTTAGTCTCACATTAGACATATTGCATTTATTGTTTCACACTTTCATCTTATATTAATATATCTTCACTTAGTGACGGGATGTGAATCCAAAAATCTCTTAATTATAAATTTGTGGTTGATTCCATGCATGCGTGATTTTTCAATATATATATATAAAATATTGTTCAGGTTTCTCAACAAAATGTATATCTTCGTATTATTATTGTCAAGATGAATTAGCTACATGTGGCTTCTTGGATTTATTTTTAAACCTCATAAATCCATAGAGCTCGTCCTGATGAAAGAGGTGGAGTAGGTGGGGCCCTATGAGAATTCTTAAATTGTGATATTCATTATATTCACACAAACTTTTTGATAATAATTTCCCAGACATTCAGCATTTATATTACCTACTACTACTACTGCACCAAAAAAAAAAAAAAAAAAAATCCTACAACCATTTTTTTGATGAACCAAAGATTTTTCTTTTTCAAATTTGGAAGCGGATGGCTGTATAACCCCCACCATTAGGAGGATTTTACCTAGAAAATGATACCCAAAGTCCCGTTTGTTTGTTTGCGGTCCACATATATTATTTTTTAGAAATATATGTTTAGCTAATGAAGTGAATTCTATAATGAAAAATGAAATACACAATCATTTTGTCTTATTACAATTTTTTGTGATGGATATTGAGATATTACATCAAGCAATTTCACATATTGTGTTAGTGATGTGAAGATTGCAAATAAAGCTGTAAAATTGACTGATTATATAATATAGATACTAGAGGGGCAAAATTTCTGCTTACCGGATTCGGGTAAGCGGATCCGGCCTCTCCCGTTCTCCTCCGCCCGAGTACGTCTAGCTCCATCGATCAGCAGCTTCCGAGGGTCTTCAACATCGAGAGGTGGAGGTCATGCGGAAGACCCACCGACGTTCAAGTCAGTAAAATGGTCAAAAAATGGGTTTTTTTTCAAAAAAAAATTGTGCATACCTATTACGTCTGCCATTGCCCCTATTTATTGAGGGGAAGTGAGTTTAGGGTTTCTGATTGCCCTTACCATATCAGATAGCCGAGATTTCATCAACCATTAGTGAGGGGACAATAGATGAAATTGTCAGATATGGTCAATTATACAAATCTATATTTGACGGGGATTTTGTGGACAAGGTCAATAATGACATGATTCTGTGATTCATTTGGTATTGATGGAGATTAAATGCTGATAATGATCATTTAGTGCCACAGATTTATATAAATCAATGCAATTATTGGATGGATTAGATATTGACTTGGATATGCCATAATTGGTTGGACATGGGCCTTCGGGTCGGACCCGCTCAAATTAGGGTAAGTTGGGCCGTTGTGCTATCGATTAGAGCTAATTAACTGGTCCGTCGAGGTGGGCTTGAGCCTGGTGGATCGTGATTCGGTTGGACCAGATCGGATGGGCTTCGCTACCCAGTTTGATATATGTAATTAAAAAATTTAGCGCATACAAATGCCCTTTTACTTATATTATTATTCTTTTGTGAAAACCTATTTTTGGTCACATTTAATAATGTGTGATGAGTAGTTTACATTAACTTACAAGTTAATGCAACCTTGTTGACCTTCTAAACAAGGTCAAATTTCTCTTAAAGAACACAAAGTTTACTGTATCTCTCTCCATTCAGATTTCAGAGCCTCAACTTCAAAGAGTGCTCTGAATCTATCTAGATTCATCTGGTGATTTATTTGGTTGACCAATGCAAGTTGACATTCTTTTTGGGTCCCCAGAATTTAATGATTTTGTTGTAGGTCGATATCCAGTTGATAGGGTTCCATTTGCATTCAAACTTCAACTAGCTCGAGGACATTTGAACTGAGACCCTTTAAAAAACTTTCGAATTGTTGCACACAATTGTCCCAAGTTTTGAGTTTCAATATCCAAAGCAACCAAAAAAGTGTTTTAATTATTACAAGGCAAAAAGATGACCTAAAAACTTGAACGTGAGTTTAGTTCCTCTTTCTAATATAAAAGAATGAAAGTTTAAAATATGCTGATACAATTATGGGCAAGGTTTGGGGAATGGATCTTTAGTACTTGTTTTTGCTTAAGTAAATCGGATAATTTTCATTTTATCAAATGAATGAGACTACATGGTATGAATTGATTCATTTCATCAAATGAATTTTGGACAACATCTAATTGATCCAAGCAAGCAACTCTTATCTCAGAAGTGCTTCACTTTTGTCTATGCTTTCTTGCAAAACTTTAATCAAATAAGAAAGAAAAATGTTAGATTTTGCATCATTTTCAACCTCAAATGCAATATGCACTTTTTTTTTTAAATGACATACCTCAACATCTAAATAAGTATATAGTTTATTAAAAAAAACATATTCCAATGAATTGCATGAACTATTTTTTTAAAATGTATAATTTTTTTTAAAATGAGATATGACCTCATTACAAGAAGAGGTATATAAGACTATGAATGAAACTGTAACTTGAATACGAAATTGAAGATAAGGGGAATGATGTGCCTGTATGCCTATCCCTGAAGTCCCTATCTTTGCCCCCACCATGATTTTTTTTTAAAGTGTTGCAGTCATACCAGCATTAATGCGTCAGATCCCATCAGAACTTCAATATATAATGTATTATCATAATATACGAGGTTCTATCATAATGTATATAATGTATGATATAAATTTTTATTTTTATTTTTTGAAAGAAAAAAAAGCTATTATATATCATTATATATATACTTCAATGGAAGAGCATATGATTTTTTTATTATAAAAAAATAGTGTAGATTACATTTGAGACTGCAATTAGGGTCGAATATATCATTTTTTTTTTCCAATCAAATTTGGCCTTTTTGAGTTTCATATGAAGTCAATATTATGATTCCGTGACCCCTCCAACACGGTTAACCCCCAAGCTCGGTTCCATCCCTGGTAATCCAATTTTCCAAGGGGCCTGCTTCACAAAATTGAACTCCCACAAGTAGCCCTGTCATCCTCTCCTTATAAAACCGCCACACTCTGAACTGAAAAGCAAACAAACGCAACTGACATCCACAACCATGGAAGTTGAGCTGATCCCCGGTTTGCCCAAAGACATCGCGATGGAGTGCCTGATTCGCTTCCCACACAACACTCACCACGTCGCCAGACGTGTGTCGAAGAGATGGAGGAACCTCATCGACGGCGGGGACTTGCACCGTCTGCGGAAACAGAGTGGCGAGTCCTCCAGAGTAGCATGCATGGTGCAAGCCCTGACCACAGAAGCCTGGGGTGGCGTGCGCAAAAGCCAAACCGCGTATGGGGTGTCGGTGTTCGATCCGGTCTCCAACGATTGGGAGCTTCTCGACCCGATCCCGGGCCGCCCAAACGGGCTCCCTCTGTTCTGCCAGTTAGCCGGCACAGAAGGGAAGCTCGTCGTGTTGGGTGGCTGGGACCCTGTCAGCTGGGAACCCGTGCGCGACGTCTGGGTCTACGATTTCAAGCGCAAGTCCTGGCGGAGGTGCGCGGACATGCCGAGCGTCAGGTCCTTCTTCGCAGTCGGGGTCATGAATGATGTGCTGTTCGTCGCGGGCGGCCACGACATGAGCAAGAACGCGTTGAAGACCGCGTGCGTGTATGACGTGGGGAGGGACGTGTGGTTGGAGGCGCCGGAGATGGGGGAGGAGAGGGACGAGTGCGAGGGGGTGGTGATCGGGTCTGAGTTCTGGGTGGTGGGGGGTTACAACACGGACGCGCAGGGGAGGTTCTGCGGGTCCGCGGATGTGCTCGATTTGGGTTCGGGAAAGTGGAGGACGGTCGAGGGGGCGTGGTTCAAGGGACGGTCCGCGAGGGGGTGCGTCGGGGTCGGGAAGGGCGGGGGACTGGTCTCCTGGGCGGATGTGGACCCTTCGGTCCGCATCGGAACGTGCGCGGTCGGGGTCGGTGATCGCACAATCCTGAGTGGTTGCGCGCGCCCGGGCGCGGCAAGCGGGTTGTTCTTGGTTGATGCGAAGGGGGAAATGGAAGCGGTTGATGTGCCCGTGGAGTTCTCCGGGTTTGTCCAGTCTGGCTGTTCTGTTGAACTGTGATATGTTGAATTGGAAGAGTTTTTGTGTTTCATGGTCAGTTATACTAAAGTTTCCATTTTGTGTATAAGTTTTTATGAATGCGCAGTCACCTAATTAAGTGCATCGGATGAGCGCCCATCATTTGGGCGAAGTGCTAAACCCATGTAAAGTTTGGTTTAATTTCTTGAGGATCAAACAACATGTGAGGTTTACTTTCTAATATTTCGGGAGATAATTTGTTGATGTGATTGCGATGCGTTATGATTCACAATAAATGAACAATTGTTGTAACTGCTAGAATAAAAGTTGATATACTAAACAAAAAAAAGAGGATAAAATTCACAAAAAATAAAGGTAAATTTGTTGGGTGAAATATCTGAATTTAGTCTACCTGTTACATTGAGATACGATGACAATTAAATCTTGAGCCCCTTTTGGGGTGTGACATGATTTTATCCGATGAAGTGTGATATTATATGATGAATAACTATCAAAATAATTTCTGTTTGATTGCATTTTTCCTATTCACTCATCATTTTATTCAACTTTTTATGCCTTTTGGGTTGTATAAAAAATAAATAGTCTTTTCCAACCCCTCATTAGAATTATTAGAAGTGATTTTTTATGACTTATCCAAGCATAACTATTGAGTTTTATTCATTCTATCCAAACTTTTGTTATTTGGCTATTCCATGTGACCCTTGTTCCTCATCCCAAATAGAGGCTGAGAATTTTGTAGGTTTCGGTATATGTGCAATTTAATGTTTTATGTTTTGTTTTGTTATACACCATTGTAATTGTCTCATCAAGTTATAAAAGGTCTAAGTTTCGTTTTAAAAAAAATGTTTATGTTTTGTTAGACTAACTTAATTCTATGCTCTAAAAAGTGCTTATGATGTATAGAATCTGAAGTGGTCAAGAGCCACTACATTTTAGGAATGTTTATCACTTATCAGGATCAGACTCTGTATCCGAATTGCTACAATTAGATGTTCCCAAGCTGAACAAATTGTTTTTATCTTTTTTTCCCCCTTTTTATATATATAAAACCTAGTCCACGTGTTGAACTTTCTTGATAAAATTAATCAAAGTTCCCCTTCAATTACATCTGAAATGTTTTTTTAAGTCCAAAGGGAAAGCTCATTAGCATACACATACAAATTTAATTAATAGGTCAACTCTCATACGCGTGACATGTAACCATCGAAACCGCACTAATTTTCCATTCGTTTGGCTTGAAGTGTACGTACACTGAATCAGTCTGAATTATGATGTTCTCTTTGTTTTATAGAATTGAAAACGATCACATGTCCTCCTCCAATGAATAACCAATTGACTTACAACTGTGAAACCTAATTGTCCCCCCAGTCTTGTTAACAAAGATATGGTAATTAAGTTAATATAAGAATCCAGTCTTACCCATAAAAAAACGGGGCGTGTAGCTCAAGACAAGGTTCTTGGAGTGTGGGTTGGGATGTGGAATTTGTTAAACAAAGACCCCCTCAAAGACCACACACTCCAAGAACCTTGGCTTGAGCTACACCCAGTATTTTTTAAGTCTATTTTTAACTTCCGCGTCATATGTAATTATCTGAAATCATATAGTAAGAATGAATCTCAAACAAAAAGATATGACAGTTAAACAAAGAGAGGATAAAAGGGGGGTTAGATATAATATTTTTCTCTCTGTCTTTGTTCTCTTCTACTAAGTTCCCATCTCATGTATCATATCCCTTCAATTTCAAGATTTATACTATCTCAAGGATGTAATTATATTTTCCTAGCTAGAATGATATATAATAGGTTAGAAATGATCAATTGAAGATTGTAGGAATATATAACTATTTGTAGCATGGTGACCTAAAATAAATTTCATTTTCCATATACTTCCAAAACATTTTTGTCCCGCATTGGTGAAATCCACTTGGAAATTTCACCTTGGGTCACTCCATTCACTTGTTGAAACTTATCACCACGTAGATGGGGTGAGGCCCCAGCACACGTGTGTATGAGTGGGGTGCATGCTTTACATGACCCAATGAATGATGATTGTTGCATAATTTTTATTTTTTTTTGTAAATAACTTTATATTTTTTTAAAATAAATTTTGTTATCACGTACGTGACACTCTTACTGTTGGCATATAAAATTTCTCAATGATTTTCACACGTAAGATCCGGTCTCGCATGGGAAAGTTCCTGTTAAAGATTTGATCAAAATCACATCCTTAGAAAGCTACTCCAACCATGGTAGGGTTCCTCACTTTTTCAACCATGACCTTTCCCCCCCTTCAAATGACACATGAAAGGGGCCGGCAATGCACATGGCAATGCTTGCTTAATGGTCCCTCCAATGTACATACATCATACACATTATCCTGGACAAGTTGATTAACAAACAAAATGTTCCCTTCTAGAAGGAAAGGAACGTCCAAAAGCATTTGTCTCAAGTGAGCTCTATCTATTATTTGTCGATCAGTCTTACATATTAAACAACTTTTTCACACTTTTCTTTCCCTTCCCCCTCCCTCTCCACATCCAACCCAACAGGCATTAATTATTTAGGGCTGTGGACCTACATATGTATATATTTGTGATGGCTTTTAATTTGATTGATAGCAAAGCAAAGGACTTGTCAGTTTTCACCATTTGAGCGAGCATTATCCAAGGTGACAACGTACTGTGTATGATACAGTACTTGAATAGGATTTTAAGGATCAAACAAGCTGTTGAGGGATTAGCTTTAGGGGTTTTTGGGTTGGGAGAAATGGAGAATCTTTCCAGGCAGGGAAGATGGACATATTACGTGGTAGATAAAGATCAAATGCAGAACAGTAGAAATGAAAAAAAAGAAGTAAAAAATGTTACTGGATGATGTTATTACTATAGTCATTCTTACATACTGAACATTTTGGATTATTTTGAAGTTTAATTTATATAATAAATGAAATACATGTTTTTACAAGTGAAATATAGTGTCGAATTATTTGAAGGGGCCCGGGTAGTTATTATCACCCATCAACTCCTTAATCCACCCCTTATAAAATTTTTTTTGTGTGATCCTAACTCACACCCGAATCCAACCCCGATCCTCACTCTCCCTTCCTCTCAAACCCTAACCCTAGCTCCTCCTCTCTCTATCCCTCCATCGGCTCCACGGAAGCCACCCCCAAAACCTCCACCCCCATGTATCCCTCCGTCAATTTAAACGAACTCTTCAACGACGAAAAAGAAGCCTCCGCCACCGTCAAAGAGGCCCTCGTCAAGATCCCCGGCGCGATTGACCTTCACTAAGTGTGGAACTCACCTCCGGGGGCAACCTGACCGTCGTCCGCCTCCGCCAGGGGAACGACATAATTACAATCCTATCCCGGATCAGGGGCGGACCTAAAGGTGGGCTCGGCCGGGCTGTAGTCCGGCCCGGATTTTGTTTTGTTTTTTTTTATTTTTTGTTATATATATTGAGATAATGTTACGTACAAACCTTTTCAATCATAATTCCACTTTACACGTGTTTTGAATTATTTTTTAAATAATATATACTTTATTCAACGAGATACATGCATTTATTAAAAAAATGAAATATATACTCTAATAAATTGCATGAATATATTTATAAAAAAATGTAAAATTTATATCAAAATATATACCTAATTATTGTGAATATATATGCTCAGGTGATTTTTTTATCAACACATATAAGACTGAAATAGGGGCTGAAAAAAAAAATGATGTCGTACCCCTTCCGTAGCCCCATTGCAATTCACACTGTTTTTTTTTTTTTTTAAATGATTGAATGTGTTTTGAATAACATATTATTTGATATATAAAATAATTACATAAAATATAAGAATAAAAACTCTTTTTATATTAATAATTAATAGCCCACTCAAAAATATTATCCTGGATCCGTCCCTATCCCGGATCAATGGCAAGGTCGACGACGACCTCCAATGGCCGCTCGCAAAGGACTAGGCGGTCGTGATAGGGGCCGGAGAAGATGAGGGTGGCTATGGAGGCGGAGAAGGAGAAGGGGTCGGTGAGGGCGATGATGATGTGGCTAGGGTGGGGGTAGGTGGAGATGAAGTGGCACTGTGGCAGCGTCGTGGGGTGTTGTTTGTTGGTTGGCAGCATCGAGGGTTTTATTTAGTGGAGGGGTGGGTTAGAATAAAAAAAAAAAAAAAAATATAAAGGGTGGGCTGAAGAGTTGATGGGGTTGTAATAATTGCCTAATTATTTGAATCATATGTTTTTACATTTTTTATAATAGAATTGAATATATATATATATAGACATGGTAGAATATATATTTTAATGAAGATTTCATGCATATATATTAATTGTGTTAGATGGCATGATATCTCTATAAGTGTCTCAATGTCCAAAAAAAAATGATCAAAGATAATTTGTCTTTTTATACTCGGGTTTGAGGCATTTCCACCCATATTGGACCTCTTTTCATAAAATAAAGATACATTTTACTCTAAATAGATTTCTACTTTCTCTCTAAGGTATTTATTTCTACACAAAAACATATAAATAATATATAAATAATGTATTCACTTACATATATACATATACAAACTCATATAAATACACATACTCTTGCTGTGATTAAAAATAGGATTGACTGTATCAAAGTTCTTTCTCCTCATTGTAATATTGCAACATCTAATATTACATATTAATCTATATTGAACAAATATAACTATCAAAGCAAATGGAGCTAAGTTGGATAAGGCATAAATAATCAATTCCACTCCCTAACCCAACATGAAACTATCAAATTATTTGTCAGATTTTTTCGTTTTGATTTATTTTGTGTGTCCCACACCGAAGAAATTCTTATTCTTTAATTAATTTGAGGGAGATTAATTTAAATTATTTATCAATTTCTCATTTTTTAGGTCTTTGGAACTTTTTAAATAAGATTAATTTGTACACACATATCCTATGTCCTTCCACCAAGACATCATCACTATCAGTTTTTTCTTCCTAAAATGTATACTATAAAAATATTGATGAAAGTAAAAAATTAAGTATAAAAAATAGTTGGAATTAATTTTTCTTTTAATTTACATATTACATATTAGATTTTAAAAAATTTGTTGAGAGGTGCGGATGGACACGACAAACTCTACGTACAAAAGTACCAATATTTTTTTATAAAACTCAATTTATTTTTTATTTCAGGTTCGAGAACGATATATATATTTTTTGTGAAAAATCGATATAATTATCTGAAAAGTTAGCCAAATCGGTTTTAGTCCATGTAAATTGAAAAATCATCACAAGTCCCTATGTTATTAGAAAAATATTGTTTCAGTTCCTACTTTCACCCCAACTAACCACGTATATGATTAACCTTTTCCGATATTCATAAGTTGTTTCCAGGGAGTTATTTTTTTTTTTGGGTTACTGTTGATGAGTATATGATATTATGAGAATTAAAAAAAAAAGATTAGAATTTTTGTCATCAAAAGACTAAATCAGATTTTTTATATTTTACAGAGATTTATTTGAATGTATTTATCGGAGTAATTTAACTCATGAACTAAATTCATTAACCAAACATACTTTTTGAAGATCTCTGACGATTTTTCAATATTACAATGATTATAACCGATTTAGTTAACTCTCCATGGAGTTATACCGATTTTTCCATAATTTTTTTAGAGCATGACCAAGAAAAAAAAAAGACATATTCCTGATAAATTCCCACTCGACATCAATGATCCAGAATATGAGTCATACAGTCATACTTAAAAACAACACATCACTTTTCAAAGAAAAAAAAAAGAATGGAGATCCCTCCACAAGTAGCCAATTTAAATATCATGGATAAGATCTGACATGGACTCTACAAAATCAACTATTCACGTGTCTATCTCAAGTTGATGCTGACCAAAATAAAGATCTCATCGAACCCTGCGTGGTGCGGCATAACAGGAGAACACGGGGAATAAGGTGAAGTAAAAAATAAAAAAAATTGTTTGAAGAGAAAAATCATGATATTTTTTTGGTAAACCTTTTTATTTTATTTTTATTTCTTGAACCAAATAATAAAAAAGATCTTATTCCTAAACATAAACAAGTTAGGTAAATTTATAGTTATTAATTAAAAAATTATAAATTTCTATCCATCGTTTTCTTTCACATTATTCAATGAGAACCAAATAACAAAAAAATATTTTTACGTCTCTTAATTAAAATAATTAAACAAAAATATAATTATTTTTATCTTTTTATTCCCAATTATATGCACCTGCATTTGTTTTGTTTGGATGACCAGGTGGGACTAAATGCCCTGATGATATTTTCCTTGTTTGAAACCTTACCCAAAGTGAGACTTTCATAATTAGATTATCACCTCATCACATTAAAAATCTGACGTGTGAAGAGAAAAACCCATCAAACTCAGATATGTGAAACATGTAACATGTTATCCCTCGGCGGGTCACACACAGATCACAACTTTTGCTCAATGAGTTCGTTTGAGGATGCTATCCGAGGACAACCTAAGCCCAAGGGAAGGCATCTCTAGAGTCTGCGCAGATTATATGTTAATCAACTGTGATGTCATGTCACAATCCTATAATAACTTTATATGTTAGCAATTGTAATATCACAATCCTATAATTACTTTATAAAACATAAAAAGCATGAAAACAAAACAGGGTATCCGGATCTAAATCGCCCCAGGTGTCATGCCACTTGTCTGAAGCGTCCCATGTCCTCCCTACCAGAAAAATTAAAAAGAAAAAACAGCCCTCCAATGGCTCTATCAGTACATGCACCGGGACCCAATCCCCGCCACGCGTCACTCTCCTCCTCTCCTCCTCTCATTCATCATGTTTCACCATCCTACCCATAGAAATCTTTCTGATCGAATCCAACAATATTAATTCAAACAATTTTATGGATTACGATCATCTCCCACTGCATAACTCAATACACTCCCCCTCTATCACTAGCTCGTCAAAACCTCGATAGATAGATAGATAGATAGAAAGAGAGAGAACAACTTCAACAATATAATGGAAGTGGAGCTGATACCAGGCTTGCCGTCGGACATGGCGATGGAGTGCCTGATCCGTGTCTCTTACAAGTGGCACCACGTGGCGAGACGCGTGTCGAAGAGATGGAGAAACCTCATCGACGGCGGGGACCTCTACCGTCTCCGGAAACAGAGTGGCAAGTCCTCCAGACTCGCGTGTCTCGTCCAGTCCTTGCCCACACCATCATCACCGGCTCTCGATGCCAAACCGTCGCACCGTCGGACCTCATACGGGTTATCGGTCTTCGACCCGGGCTCCTACGACTGGGACCTCCTCCCCCAAATCCCCACCCACCCAGACGGGCTCCCGCTCTTCTGCCAGGTGGCCGGCGCGGAGGGGAAGCTCGTCGTGCTGGGCGGGTGGGACCCGGTGAGCTGGGAGCCGTTGCGGGACGTGTGGGTGTACGATTTCAGGCTCGGGTCGTGGCGGAGGGGGGCGGACATGCCGTGCGCGAGGTCCTTCTTCGCGGTCGGGGCGGTGAAGGGGGTGGTGTTCGTCGCGGGCGGGCACGACGCGAGCAAGAACGCGATGAGGACGGCTTCGGCGTACGACGTGGGGAGGGACGCGTGGGTGGACGCGGGGGAGATGAGGGAGGGGAGGGACGAGTGCGAGGGGGTCGTGGTGAAGGGGGAGGTGTGGGTGGTGGGTGGGTACGGGACGGAGAGGCAGGGGAGGTTTGGGGGGTCGGCGGAGGTGCTCGACGTGGGGAAGGGGAGGTGGAGGAGGGTCGAGGGGGCGTGGGTGGAGGGGCGGTGCCCGAGGGGGTGCGTCGGGGAGGGGAAGGACGGGGGGTTGGTTTGTTGGTCGGACGAGGAGCAGTTGGTGAGGGTCGGGACTTGCGCGGTCCGGGTGGGTGATCGGGTGGTCTTGACCGGGTCGGTGTGCCCTGGCGCGCCGCACGGGGTGTTCTCGGTGAAGGTCGGGGGGAAGAATGAGAGGTTGGAAGCGGTTGATGTGCCCAGGGAGTTCTCTGGGTTTGTACAGTCCGGATGTTGTGTTGAAATATGATGTTGGGATTGGATTGTTGGTTTTTTTTTGTGTGCCTTTAAAAAGATGTTATAATTTTATAGATTTACATAATCAATTTTTTGTGTTTAAGTGGATTTTAGCTTCCTTAATGGTATCAGAGCGGGGAAGGATTTTCGATACCCAACTGTTAGATTTTGTATAAAAATGATAAACTAATATATCAACATTCCAATAAACACCTCCTATTAGAGAAAAAAAAAGAATTATTAAAAGTTGTTATGAAATCAAATTTTTGTGTTTCATTGGACTTGGACATTTCTTTGTTGATTTGTTTTCACATAATTATTAAAAGTGAGTTGTTTTGTTCCACAATTCGATTCGATTGTATAGTTCAATACTAACTGGACTGACCAAAGCTAGTCCTAACTGGATCCGGACCTGGTTACAATCAATCTTTTCATGGAACCGAAAAATCAAAACAGGGGGAAAAACTATCAACTGCATATCACTGAAACAGAGTAACATTTAATGCAGTATTTGTTCTCATCTTCGGGGACGCAACATAAATAAGCTTTACCACAGTTGAACATAATTGACTTGTTCTGGATGGTTACAGATTGAAGAATAAAAGGTTTTGAGGTTATTAATTAATTTCATAAACATGTGATCATACACATCAATTAAACTTGTTTGGAGCATCTCCATGTATAAGTAAACTAATAATACCATCTTGTGATTATGTTAAAGTAGTTTCGGTTTGGATTCAACTGTTATAAAATCAAACACATGGTATGATAAGGCCATCTTGTGTCATGTTAAAGTTGGGAATCTTTTTTGCAGGAATTCAACTGTTGGTTTTGTGTGGATCTAGTGATGGGCACCACTGAAAATCTCCGGATGATATTTGTGTTGTTTGGAATTTGTGTGGATCTAGTCTAAACGTTATGAGCATCAGAAGACAAATTTTTTTCTAGAAGAAAACTAAAGGAGTAAAGGACATACATATGATTGATTCTCCCTCCACATATAAGCAAGGTCTGCCTAGTCGAAGCTTAATCAAATATGTGCAGTAATATGTTTACATTTGTTCCTATGTGAACTCCTCACCTATTAAAAGATGTTCAATATGCTTTTGCCTATTATTAGTAAGGTTGTCACTATACTAAAACTGTGTCGCCCTATTTGCAACAAAAAAAAGAGAAGCTTTTGCCCATAACAACCATGGGCAAACTTGTTTGTTTGCACAATTGCACCCTTATAATGGGATATTGAGCCAACATTCAATAACATACCACCCTCTGGTTTTTAATAGAGGGAGATAAATGGAATATTGGGTCAGTATACATGTCACTGATTTAATCGAGGAAGACACGATGCTGAGAGAATTTCCCAGCTGAGAGAATTTCCCATTTTATAGCCCTATAAACTTTGTTAGCCACTTGCACTTAAAGGATATTGATGAACATACATACAGCCCAAGGTACAACTGTACATGCAGTTATCACCTACTTCTTTTTTTCTTTTTTTATATGTAAAAATGGATGTTATACGCCTATGAGTTCGTTAGACGAACATGTTATGTCGTACAGAACTCTTATAGTATTAACCTAGTAAATACTTTCAGTAATCGAGTATATACTAGTTTAGGATAACATATATTAACTTGGAAAATGAAAAAAAAAAATATTCAATTCATTTGAATATATTTAATTTTTTTTCTGGATGTATATACTTTATTATAAGTAAAAATGCATACTTTTAAGAAAAATTCAAAACTTCCCGACTCTACAAAATTAACAGCTAGGATGGCTGTCCCCTCACATTTCTCAAAAATTATCCTAGGGATACAGTCAGTCATTCCAGCAAACCACCTAGTATACATTTTCTATTATAGTATATGGTAGATTAGAAACAGAGTAACATTTAATGCAGTAGTTCCCTCATCTTCTATCTCTTCCATCTTAAGCCAAAGTCAATAAAGAAACGGAGACGCAACATAAATACAAATTTATGTCCCACAAAAGAAGGCCTAAAAAAGTTGACCTTGCAGAATTTGTCGATGAATCCAGAATTCCAGACTGATTTCAGAAAAAGCTTCACCACAGTTGAACATAATTGAGGTTTTTAACACGTGATCATACACATCAATTAAACTTGTTCGGAGCATCTTCATAAGTAAACTAATAATACAATCTTGTGATTATGTTAAAGTAGTTTTCGTTTGGATTCAAATGTCATGAAATCAAGCACATGGTATGATAAGGGAGGGCATCTTGTGTCGTGTTAAAATTGGGAATCTTTTTATTGCAGACAGTTTGTTTTGTGTGGATCTAATGATGGGCACCACTGAAAATCTCCGGATGATATTTGTGTTGCTTGTTTTTGGATTTTGTGTGGATCTAGTCTAAAGTTGAGCATCAGAAGATGACAATTTATTTTCTAGAAGAAAACTAAAGGACATACATATGTTTGATTCTCCCTCCACATATAATCAAATATGTGCAGTAATATGTTTACATTTGTTCCTATGTAAACTCATCACCAATTAAAAGATGTTCAATATGCTTTTTGGCCCAACATTCAATTATATACCAGCCACTGGTTTTTAATAGAGGGAGATAAATGGAATAATGGGTCAGTATACATGTCACTGGTTTTAATTGAGGAAGACAGTCACGATGTATTCAGTAGGGGAGTTTGGTTGATAGAGTTTTTAGGTTTCTATCTTCTTCTCATCCAAATTTTCCTCAACTATTTATTAAAGAGTGTGTTGTTACACTTGGCATATTTTATAGTCTCATTTTATAACCCTATACACCTTGTTAGTCACTTGCACTCAAATGATAATGACGTACATACATATAGCCCAAGGTATAGTTGTACGTGCAATTCTCATATACTTCTATTTTTAAAAATATGTATACTTTATGTAATGAAATACATATCTACTTTCATTAAATGAGGTAAATAGCCAATGAATTTTATAAACATACTTATATAGAAGATCTGAAGAAGTGAAAAATGAGATGTTTTGTTTAACTAGATATATACCTTGTTAACTATATGTGAGATGACTGCACTAGGAATTATAAAAGAGATTGTGTGTAACAATGCCCTAAATCGAATCACAAATATGTGCACAATTTTTTTTTTACATGTAAAAATGGATGTTATACGCCAATGAGTTCGTTAGATGAATCATGTTATGTTATACATAATTCTTGTAGTACTGTCCTGGTAAATAGTTTCTCTAATCGAATATATATAATGGGTTAGGATAACATTTATTATATAACTTGGAAAATGAAAAAAAGTATTAAATTCATTTGAATATATTTAAACTTTTGTCTGAGTGTATATACTTTATTAGGTAAATGCATACTTTCAAGAAAAGTTTAAAATTTCCCGGCTCTACGAAATTAACAGCTAGGATGGCTGTCGCTCACATTTCTCAAAAAAGGGATAGTCATTCCAGCAAACCACCTAGTATACATTTTCTATTATAGTATATGGTAGATTAGAAAAATAAAATAAAAATACATGCATTTAATTGATTTAAGTATATATTTCTTCTTCATCTTTTGTTTTTTTAGGTACACATTTCATCAAATAACTATATAGCTTTAACATTAATATTGTATTAGGATTAAAAAGAAATTGAACCCGCAAAGGGGACTACCCCTTGCATCTGGTTATAAGCCCATTCATTTAAGTCCATTTAAAGCTTGTTGCATAGAAAGTTGGTAGCATTTCTCTATCAGTTCAAAGAGGCCAACTGGCTGGTGGTACAGGTACTTGTACTCATGAATATATACATCTAGAAGCCCTTGATAAAATATTAGGGAGTCTTCAGACTCTTCACAACAGCATAAATATATAAAAATATCAAATCCTATTAAAATTTGGATAAGATGAGTGTGATGTCGAATGCAACGATCCATCCACGTGTACAGTTTGTCTAGCTTAATCTGAGAATGACCAACATGTGACACATCCTCATGTCTTAATTGATTCTATGGGTAGGGACACTGTGGATGGTCCAACAAGTTTTCAAGTGTTTTTTTTCATGTTTTGGGTGGTGGTTTGGTCCATCACTTTAATTGAATATAAAGGCATCCAAAACCGGCCAATCGAAAATCATTTTTTTTTTTTTTTTTTTTGTTGAGAATAGGTAGGCCATTTTTATAACAAAACAAAGTGTTACATAAACTGATTATTATATCTGTTGAAAGACGGGTACTCTTGTTATATGTTTGGAGTTGAAGAATGTCTCAAACAGGGTGAACAAGTTTAAAAAATCTATTATTTTTTTAAGAAATATGTTAGAATAAACTAATATTGGTATATGTTATATTAGAATTATATTATTCAATCCATTGTATTCCACTGGGAGCTTACATATTAAATTATCTGTCATAATTTTTTAAATAAAGATGACCCACATTTTAAATTATTTTTTTATCTTTTATAAATCATTATATAGTGCTGCTACCTGGGCCCCAGAAATTAGACCCCATTGGTGAACCCCAATAGGTGGTACTCTCCTATTGGTTCTTTGTTTGACCTTTTCAAACAATTAAAATGACAATTACATTACTACCCTTTCAAGATTTTTAAAAATTTGTTCTAACTAAATAATATCCCAAAAAAAGGGGATCACTGAATCTCTCTCCCATCATTAATCCTCCTAACAGAATCCTAAAAATGGGGGATCATTGAATCCTCTCCCCGACTGAACATATTCCAAAAAAAATTTAAAACTTAGGGTTTCCAAGTTGGGCAAAACCATACGAACAAAAAAAAAAAAGACTATGAAGAGTTTCATATCATCTGATTCTCTTCCAGAGACAGATCGTCAACAATGGCGAAAAAAAGAGATTTCTTGCCACAATCAAAACTTCACTGTCGCGTTTTTTTATTTTGGAGGCGATATAAACAGATCAATTTAGATTATTTTTTTGCATTTCTTATAAGACGAAATATTTGGTTTTCAAAATTAAATATGAAACGATTCTGTTTTCTGTCTCCTGTTAATCTGATTGAATCTGAAATCTACTTGAAAAAACCGTGTTTTAGATACGTGAATCTGAAATCCAAAAAAAGATTGGTTTGAAATCAGTGTTTTAGATACATGTATCTAAATCCAAACAAAACTTAATTTTTTTGTAAAGGTTTGGAAGCATGTGCTAAATCTCTTAATATAACGAATTGTTTATGTTGCATTGTCTTTGTCTACCAATGTATTTAAATTAAAGAAAAAAATTGACATTCTTCAATTGTTTTAGAGTTTCTCGTCTACATAGTTCATTTTCTGATAAAACAAAAATGATGAACGAATACGTAAGTCAGAGACATGTATCTGAAAATGTATATAATATGCAATTGTTTCTTAATTCAGTGAAACAAAATCTGATTCAATGAGCGATTGAAAATAACCAAATGAAATGTTTGAAATGTCATATAAATAGAGCAAGTATTATTATCTTATATTTGATAATTAGAATCTATTGGTTTGATGAAAATATCATAATGTTTTTGTAAACAATGTATGTATCTGAATTAACTGTATTTGTATATGAAAACCTGTTAACCAAATATATTTGAATTTGAAGCAATCATGTAGAAATAGAGATATTAAAGATCTTCAAAATACCAACAATGTAATAAGCAATTAGATATTAATCAGCTATACATTAATTAAATCCATTGAAATATAAATAACAACCTTCAAAAGTGGCTGGATATCAAATTCAGATACAGGTGTATTTGGAATTTGAATTATCAAATACACATTCCATATAAGTGATGTGCACTGTATTTGAAAATCTTAAATTTGAATGAGTCGAATAATACTGATACAAAGCTAAAAAATATCATGAATGACATATTATGCATAATTATACACAAATACACAATCATAAAATGATTGTACAGAACATACCTTGTACACAACAATGCATATAAATCAAGATACATGCCATGTATCTGAATCTAAAATTAAATTCAAATTCAATACATGTATATGATGTTTCAAATGAATGACGAAAAATCAAAATCAACATAATTTATTCAGATCGAAAAAGGACTAGCCTGAATGGATTCATTGTTTGCACAACAAACTGGTCACAAATAAAACATAAATGAATCAAATTCTTCTCTTCTCCACCTGTCACGCCCCAGGGCGGCCGTCCTCGAGACGTGGCAAATATATAAATGATATCAGTAATCCATACACGAGGTCAAATAAATACTCCACAATAAAAAGGCAATACACAAGTAACTGACATCAAATATATACAAAAAGCGGAAGCTCAAATGACTAAGTCTGTAATTCAAAGACATATTACAGACTAGAGTACACAATCAATTGTCCTGTGAGAGCCAATATATTAAAGACATATTACTGACATCAACAGTCTACATACCGTGCACAAGCACAAATATAATACATACAATGAAAAGGGAATGCTGATAGCCTCCGACTCGCAAGACATCCAACGCGAACGCAGGTCTCCTACTCGGATGGCGCCAGGGGAGCTCTTCTCATGGATCCGACTCAGCGTCAACTGGGGAAAAACATAAGCGAGGGGTGAGCTACAAGCTCAGTGAGTGGTCAGAAACCAAACACCAACACTCTCACCTCCGAAGGGTGACCTAGGTTGTCGGAAGTAACTGTACCAATCCCTCACCTTCACCCCGAAAGGGGCGACCCAGTCTCTTGGGAAGAGACTAGATCGTTTCTAAGCCCTTGGTCCACCGGTAGCCCTTTCCTCGGGTAGCCTCTGCCTGACATACTCCCACGATCAGTACACTGTCGACAACAGCGATGGTACCTACAGATGGGAGCCCGGTGCCAAGACAGCAATGGTACGCCGAGAAGTTCCTACACGGATCCAACGAAGGGGAAAAACGATAACTCATGCTCGCAGCGCAAACCCCACGGGAAAACCATCTATACAAACTGACGGGTCGAGTATCAACGCGACCCCACCCCACTCATGCCAACACCCTCACCCTCACCCCGACGGGTGACATAGGATCTTGGGGAAGAGGTCGATTGTTCTAAGCCCTTGGTCCACCGGTAGCCCTTTCCCCGGGTAGCCTCTACCTGACATACTCCCACGAATGGGAGCCCGGTGCCAGGACAGCGTTTCCAACGCCGGGAAGTTCCTACACGGATCCAACGAAGGGGAGGAACAATCTACGCTCGCGGATACGATCCTTTTGGATCCGTCATCATCGGTTATCAAACACCGATAGGCGCAATGAATTCTCATGAATTCCCTCCAGGACGCATAACTCAGATGCGGGGAAGACATTTAATTATAAGTGTCAAAACCATGGTATGACCCCACAAGAGGTCATACACTTGTCTAACACATTAGACAAGAATCATGGCCATATCGGCATATATATATATATATGCAACTAACTACCCAACGATGGCCTACTTAAACATGCATACATGGCATCAAACAGATAAACACACACAAATTATAACCTATTATACGTTGGATAAAACCAACCTAGAAGGGAAGGGTTAAACGCGATCTGCGCAACAACAGGTGCATGCCAATAATTCCAAGCAAACCCGAGTCGAGTAGGAACTACATCTACTCACTCGGTTCGCGAAGAGAAGGAGGGCGAGGGGGAGGGAATGCCTCATCCTCTCTCGAGCTGGTCATAGTTTTGCCCCAACAGATGGGTGCAACAACTATACCACACCCTTGAGTCCTAAATCGGAGGAATATTACGCATACACCCGTTATTAACCCAAGTTAGACATGCCTGATATGTTCAAATGATAATAAGGGTAGTCATTCAATCAAAATTACCTAAGTCATGCCATATTCTATACAATACATAGGCAAGTATAAGGTAGAATATGGGTTCTACACAATATATGAGCTATACAACCTAGCATGCATAATATCTAGCATATTTAGGGTGCAATAAAGCCCCAGGGAAGCGCGAAGCACGCCTACGTGCCTCGACCGCTCCCGGAAGGGTTGGAATCAAACCACTCACCGATACCCGGGTCGTCGCGCATCCCAACCGACGAGGTCTGCAAGGCAAGGGGTACCAAAATGATAAGTATAACCATAAACAAGCACATAGAAACAATTAGGAATGCCTAAGGCTAGACATCCACGAAAATGGGCTCGAACGCACGCAAGCACGCACGCACGCACGCGTGCCCGAGCCCCCTGGACACCCACTCTAGGGTGCCGACCCTCAGCACGGCCAAACCGGCCTCGGGCAGCACCGTACGCACCCCGGGGAGCCTCGAGCGCAGCCCTGGGCACCCCTGCGCGCGCACGCCGCGCGCCCCGCGCGCAGACACGCGCGCGCTCGCGCGCGCCCCCGCGCGCACCTCGCGCGCACTCCCGCGCTCTACCGCGCGCCCCCCGCGCGTACGCGCACGCGCCCGCCTGCGCGTACGCGCCCGCCAACGACATCCCGCGCGCGCGCCCAGCACTCCCCAGCCCTCCCCAAGCCTCCCACATGCACCCAAACACAACCACCACCCATGCATGCCCTCTCAACACACCCCCAAAGCCATAAAACCAAATTAAAGAAGTGGAGAACTTACCAAACCTAAGAGGGGGAGGGAAAGGTGAGAGGTTGGGGCCCTCGAGCACACCCACGACCATCTCGACCACCACTACCACCACCACCACCTCTCCTTGGCTTCTCTTCTTCATAGGGCTTCACTTTGGCATTTCATCAAACACATGGGGGGCTGTTGGTTAGAGAGGGGAAGGAAGAGAGCAAAGATGGGGGAAGAGAGAAAAGAATCAACAACAACAACAATCAACAACACACAACCTCACCTTTTCCACTCCTTCTTCTCCATCACCAACACCTCCTTCTCCTCCACCCAAAACACCCTTCAAAGGGCTGGACCAGCAGCAAAAGAGAGCACAAACAGAGCTGAAGTCGTGCTCATTTAGGGGGTTAAATAGGCAAAGGTCGGGTGAAAGACCGAGCTGTCCTCGGACTTAAAACCTCTGCGCAGCCTTTACTTAAACGGTCATAACTTCCTCAATACAGCTCCGAATTGCACGATTCCATTGGCATTGGAAAGATAAGACGATTATCTACAGCTTTCATGTTTACACCCAGATCAAATAACCTCTCTAGCTATTCCAAAATCTAGGCTAAACATCTTACAGGGCTGCAGCCTGGATTTCTCAACTTCGGGGTATACATGGAAAAATACCCATAACTTTTAATATACGAATCCAGTTGATCCAATTCCACTTCTATATGGAAGCTATATCAAAACTGGACATCTCGTAATACTTTCAGATTTTTACCTCATCATCTTGGATTTTTACAAAATCAAATCCGAATGCCCAATCCAAAACTGCATAATTCAAAAAACGTTATCGGAATTAAACGAAAATTTTATGGGCAGTACTAAACAATACCAGGACCCATAATATGCAGTTATATCTTCAATCAGAGTCCTTAAACCCCAGAAGGTAGCTAAAAATAAAAAAAATTTAGCGACTCCGATCGAAATTAGGACTCTAAATGACACAGGTCTAACACCACCGATCGAACTAAAATAAAAATAAAAATCGATGTTTGTTTTCAAATTCATCTAAAAACTAAAAAATCATAAAATATTGTTATATTTGGGATCCGGAAAAACTTAACCTGGATGTATCAATTTCTGTTTGCACCAGAAAGGGATCGCATAGAAAAAAAATCGTGAATTCACCTCATATATACCAACCAGATCTGAATAAAAAATGAAATTCATATTTGTTTTCCTATCAGCTGATCATTCACAAATCAAAAATAGAGAATCGTGATTTTTTTAGATATCAAATTGAAAACAAATATTAAAAAACGGAAAGATATCACAAATCATAACCACCTCGAGATTAATGGGGCGGTTATGGTATATTTAAACGATTAATTAGGGAGGGGGTAATATAGATATTTCAAACTTGCCATCTCATGGGGCTTGGGATGATATCTATCAATTGGGGCCTAAAAATCATTATTGATCATTATAACATATAATTCATTTTTATCTACAACTCTATAACCAATCAAAAAATATTTTATTATTATGTTTTATAACGAGAATTAATTAAAAACACAATCATTCAGAAAATAACTTATTTTATTAGTTTAATTACTAGATTAGAATATTATTGAAATATTTTTTTCTCTTTATCAAAGAATTTTTGCCATCATAGAAATCTTTAGTTAGAAATACAGAAAAAAAGATTTTTAGAAGAGCACCGATACACTCAGTCCATTTTGCAATCTTATATACTATGATAACATAGCATATACTAGGTTTTCATAGCATGAAGTTCTATAATAGTATATGTACTGATTTTTAATTTTTTTTTAAAATGAAAAAAATATAATATTGTATCTCAATATATACTTCATTTTATTTAACAATATGCACTTTAATGGAAAAATATATAATTTTTTTTTAAAATGGTGTGAACTATAATTGAGGCCAGACGTATTAATTTAATTGCAAATGAACCTGTGTGACTGTGAAGGTGTGCAAGATGGGATAACTAAACAAAGAGTCTACTCCAGTTAGGCTAACTTTGGTCAGTCCCATCAATATCAAATTATATAATCTATGAATTGAACTATACAACTTATGAAATGAACTGTACAATCAATTGTTGGGTATATGCTCATCTCTTCTGTTGATTACTGACGATACTAAAAAATCTATGTTTTATCTATCCAATAATTAACTGGATCCAATACGAGAATAAAATATGTATTAAAGAATTAACTGTATAATTTGATTCATATAATGTATAGTTCGATACTGATGAGACTGATCAAATATACAATAGAGCGGATCGGAATCCCTAAACAAAACAGAGCGTATAGACAGGGTCATCATTTAATATATGCAATGACTTTTGTGGAGCCCTTCTTTCACTAGGGAACAAATTCCACCTCCCAGAGAACCTTGTCTTGAGCTACACGCCCCGTCTTTTATTGGTAAGACCGGATACTTCAAATTAACTTATTGAATCCTTGTTAAGATTATTCATTGATGAGGACATGTGTTTTCAAATTCTACAAAACAAGAGAAACGACATCCTGAATTCCTGATTGGAAGTTGGAGTGAAAAGTTTGCTTTCTTCAACCGATACACCCTTTCAGATGATCTCAATGTTTTATCAGTTTTTTCTTTTTTTTCTTTTTAGGGTGCGCACAATGTTTTGTCAGTTGATACAGACCGATTCAGTGTACGTACACTTCAAGCTGATATGAATGGAAACTTGATTGGGTTTTAATGGTTCCGGGTCACGCATATGAGATGCGACCTATTGATTAAACTTGTGTAGTGCGTATGTTAATGAGCTTTTTTGTTGGACTCAAGAAGGCATTTCAGATGTAATTGAAGGGGAACTGTTTGATTAAATTTATCAAGCGAACACATGGACTTGGCTCTTCGGAAAAAAAAAACAGTTTCTTCAGGTTGGGAACATTTGATTATAGCAATTCAAAATAAGGGTGAGGTGGGGAATAAGGGCCCAATAGAGAGAGAATAATACAAAAAAAAATAGGGTTTGATTGGGACAGATAAAACCCAATAGCTATGCTTAGATAATTAAGAATAAATTTTGATCACAATTTCAAGGAGGGGCAGAAATCGAGTACTATCCATATCTCATATGTAAAAAAAAAGAAGATAAACAATACAATGACAATAAGTAAAATATAACAATTTTTTATATCATGATAGCTATCCATCTCATAATATCATTTTTTTTTAAAATAAGGCTGTAGCACTTAAACGTGGTCTCAAGCTTCAAGTTTAATTGGGATGCACCCAACAAGTTTAATTAGTATTCAAACTCTCGTGTGATAAAAGAAAAAGGTCCATGATATCATTAAATAACCCTAACTATTAATTCATCAAACAGAATGACTTTAATTTTATTTTTTTAAGTAGATTGACTTTTTTTGAACAGTAACAATAACTGTTCATTTATTTGGATTCATAATGCACTGCTGTCACATCAATAAATAATATTCATAAATGTTAGAAAGTCTCGTTTGCTGTTGATCCTCAAGAAATTCAACCAAAACATACACCGGGTTGGCACTTTGGCTAAAGTGATGGAACACATAGATCCCAAGTTCAAATCTTTCAAACTCATATTCACTATGGAAACTTTAGTATAACTGACCATAAAACACAATTCAACATATCACAGTTCAACAGAACAGCCAGACTGGACAAACCCGGAGAACTCCACGGGCACAGCAATCGCTTCCATTTCCCCCTTCGCATCAACCAAGAACAACCCGCTTGCCGCGCCCGGGCGCGCGCAACCACTCAGGATCGTGCGATCACCGACCCCGACCGCGCACGTTCCGATGCGGACCGCAGGGTCCACATCCGCCCAGGAGACCAGTCCCCCGCCCTTCCCGACCCCGACGCACCCCCTCGCGGACCGTCCCTTGAACCACGCCCCCTCGACCGTCCTCCACTTTCCCGAACCCAAATCGAGCACATCCGCGGACCCGCAGAACCTCCCCTGCGCGTCCGTGTTGTAACCCCCCACCACCCAGAACTCAGACCCGATCACCACCCCCTCGCACTCGTCCCTCTCCTCCCCCATCTCCGGCGCCTCCAACCACACGTCCCTCCCCACGTCATACACGCACGCGGTCTTCAACGCGTTCTTGCTCATGTCGTGGCCGCCCGCGACGAACAGCACATCATTCATGACCCCGACTGCGAAGAAGGACCTGACGCTCGGCATGTCCGCGCACCTCCGCCAGGACTTGCGCTTGAAATCGTAGACCCAGACGTCGCGCACGGGTTCCCAGCTGACAGGGTCCCAGCCACCCAACACGACGAGCTTCCCTTCTGTGCCGGCTAACTGGCAGAACAGAGGGAGCCCGTTTGGGTGGCCCGGGATCGGGTCGAGAAGCTCCCAATCGTTGGAGACCGGATCGAACACCGACACCCCATACGCGGTTTGGCTTTTGCGCACGCCACCCCAGGCTTCTGTGGTCAGGGCTTGCACCATGCATGCTACTCTGGACGACTCGCCGCTCTGTTTCCGCAGACGGTGCAAGTCCCCGCCGTCGATGAGGTTCCTCCATCTCTTCGACACATGTCTCGCGACGTGGTGGGTGTTGTGTGGGAGGCGAATTAAGCACCCCATCGCGATGTCTTCTGGTAAGCCGGGGATCAGCTCAACTTCCATGGTGGACATCTTTGTTTTTGTATTTTTTTTGTGTTTTGTTTTGTTTTGTTCACTTGATAAGGTTCGAGTTCAGTGTGTAGTGGTTCATATAGAGAGGATGTATGAAATCGATCGTCATATTGACTTTGGATGATATTGAAATAGTCAAAATAGTGAGGAAAAGAAACTGATAGACTTCTGAGATGGGTATACATGCACATCATTCCCCTTGTTTGCAATTTCTTATCTGACATGAATTTTGATACGTGTGATCAATAATTATGATGACATGTAAACAGTTCTGCCAGAAAGTATTTGGTTGTTTTGAAAGAATACCAGTATAAAGTGTACTGGATGGATAATCAATTTTTTGTTTGAACAGTTAAGATTTAAAGTCTTTAACTGTTTAGACCAAATTTTTTGGTTTGTATTTTATAAACTGTTACAGTTAAAATTTGTTTGAACAGTTTGTTAAAAGTTGAGGCCCTGCCCTATGCCCACGCCGATCATGGATATATGTAGAGAAGAATTTGTAAGGTATGGCATTGCAGAGATTGAGAGGGATGGATAGTTCATGAGTTTCTTGTAAGTCTTGTGATATCACATATTCTCTTATATGAGTGATTTGGATCAACTAATCCAAAACCTTCCCCAACCTGGCAAGAATGAATCAAGTTTTCATTATTTCTTATTAGAAAGGGTAACTAAACTTATGTTCAAGATTTTAGATCATCGTTTTAATAAATTAAACACTGAATTTTGTCTCTTGTTGGGATACTGAAATTCGAAACTTTAATGGGACAATTTAGATATGGACAGATTTAAAGTCGTATGTTCAATGAAAAGGGTCACTTCAAGGTCCAGTTGAAGTATTAATGAATTCATTGATACGGAACCCAAACCGATCGAGAGGATATCTATCCGCAACAAAAAAATCATAAATTTCTGTGGACCCAAAAATCAAGTCAACTTGCTTGGGTCAACCATATAGATTCAGAGTGCCGTTTGAAGCTCTGATTGGACAGATGCAGTAAATTTTTGCCGGCTAAACTTGTTGCATAATACATAAAAAAGTAACGTGTACATATAATTAATTAAATAGTTTATAAGCTAACTTGTCAGAGGTCTCAAAATAAATCAAAGGTAATATAAACTTATCTGTGGCAACCCATGTACATGATGGTCGATGTCCTCTCCGTGGGACGGATTTTAGTTTGAGACTTCTATTTAGTTTTCATTTATTTTATGGGGAAAATCCATATAACACCTTGTAAACTGAAATCCATATAACCCTTTGATTTTTCTTAAAATCTATATTTTTAATCCTTAAAAATACATAGTAAATCCAAATAATTAATCCCACGAATATAATTTATGATTACAGATAATAAATATTTTATAAATATTATTTTTGATTAATCCTGATAGAGAACACAATATATAAAAAAAATCCTACAATTTGTTAAAACTTCAAAAAATATTATGCAAATGACGATTTTACCCTTCCGGATAGAGTTTTATAATATATCCAAAGATGATAAAACCATCATTTTCATATGATTTTTCACATTTTTTACACATTGTAGGATTTTTAGTATATTGTGTTTTTAGTTAGGGTTAATCAAATAAGATATTCACAAAATATTCATCATCTGTCAACGATAATTTTATTCAGGTGATTATTTGGATTTACTAGGTATTTTCAGGGGGTTCTATAGATTTTAAGAAAAGGCAGAGAGTTATATGAATTTCAATCATATTTCAGGGGCCTGTATGAATTTTTCCCTTATTTTATTTATATTTGAATAGTGACTTCTGGTCGAATTTAACCTACTACATATAGGTGTAAAAAATTGATTCACAACTTTGGGCTGAGATACTTCCACCATCCAAACTATCAGTCCCACCACCTTTTTAAATCCCCCACCTCCCATTTTGATTTTCACTACACCCACCTCCTAATAAATACCCATTTAATAGAGCACCAACCCCACTACCTACCCTAAATACACAACAACCTCTCTCTTCTTCCCCTTCTCTTCTATGTTTTCTGGTTTTCCTTCTGATCGAGGGCTTCCTCCGTGGCTTCCGTGAGCCCTCCGTTAGGATGCCGTGAACCCACCATGAGCATGCATCGCTGTTCCTCTGATCCCCAACCACAGCCCACCCCATTGTCACCTCACGACATTCTCAAAGTGAAATAAACGAGTATTTGGATTTTCATTTTTCCTTTACATGAATGGTATTGGTGATTCATGAGTTGTATTAATTGATTTTTTTACTATTGTATAATTACTGAAATTTTTGTTAGAAAGTTAAGGTTTTGATATGAAGTTAAAGTATTTATAGAGAAATGTATGATTTAGGCTCAATTTTTTTTCTTTTTTTATATTCAAAGATATGATTGTGATTGAATTTATATTTATTTGGTTTAAATTGTATATTACTAAGTATGATGTTTTTTGATATAAAGTTAGGGTTTTAATAATATGTTAGGATATTTTTGGGGCAATATATGATTTAGGGTCGATTTATCTTTTATTTTTAGATTCAAAGATATGATTGTGATTGCATTTGTTTGATTTAAATCCTATATTTTATTATCATTGAATATGTTTAGATCAGATTTGTTAGTTATTCAGAGGGATTTGTAGCATGGGTAATACGATGTTATAATGCCTTTAGTGATCAATTTGTCCTTCCTTCCTTTGTGTTAATGGACAGGTTAGGCTGAGTGACATTTTTTGCTATTATTTGTTAATTGTTATTGTGGGTTGATTCTTTTTGTGTATTTTTTAAATGGTTGATTGAAATGATGATTCAAAGGGAATTCTTGTGTTAATGCACAACTTAGGCTGAGTCTTTTTCTATTGGATTGTTAGGTTGATCTACTATGTGGATGGTTGTTTGCTATAATTATATTAGTAGCCTAGAACTGGTTTGTTAGTGTTCCAAATACCCATGGTGAGAGTTTGTTTATTTTATTTTTCTGATGATGAATCCATTTGAATGTGCATGACTGTCTTTTTCTTGTAGTCTAATTCTTTATCAAGTTTTCTCATTAATGCTGGCCTTAACAATTAATTCACAAACTGCTTTATATCGGAGACACCAATCTAAAAGATTGACTAAAGATGTCCCTTCATCGTTAGTCATCCCATACATTCAAGTGGTATCGAGTTCTTGAAATGTTGAGGTTGAACCACAAGAGGAAGATGAGAGGGAAGAAGTAGAGGTAGAAACAGATTCAGATATTGATGAAGGTAGTATGAAGGGTCATTTTCCTTGTGGTCCGGAAAATAATGAGCTTCTCATTGACTATCAACACTATGTGGCATATCGTATTTGGAATGGCTATGTATATATTATATCCATAAATATTTTTTTGTTTGTTTATTTTTATGATAAATAGAATTTCATGTAATTTTGAATATATTTAATGTCAATAGCCTGTTACTCAGTTGGATAGTTGAAGTTTGGATGACGAGCCCCTTGAATTCATGAATATAATCAGGGGGAGTGACCTCCTACTACTCCCGTCGTTGTCAAAAGTCACCGATTAGAAATCGTCGTTCTAAGAGGTTGAACAACAATTAATATGTAATTGGAGCTTATAGATTCAACAAATCATTTTGTTTTTTCATAGATTTGTTGAAATGAATGTTTATTTAAGCAACAACAATGGTTCGAACAATTGTGTATTATATGGTTTTGTAGGATCACTTGTTCAAAGTCAACAACTATCTTACTTTAAACAGTGTGGATGTTTATTTGAATGATGGTATTGATGGCTTTGAATGCAAGTATAACTTTGAATGTTTACCTATGTTTATCAGTGAGTCATGTAAAAAGACCCGTGAATAATTCAACTATTGTTGAATTTGTGATTTTTTTCCTCATGTTTCATGAGGAAACTTGATTCATGAAGTCAATTGTGATTTTTTTTCCTCATGTTTAATGAGGAAACTTGATTCATGAAATCAAACACATTACTATAACTCATTACGAAACCCCCAATTTTTTCCTTTTTTTTTCTTCTGTTCCCATCGATAGAAAGGTGGTATATGATATATAAATGCATAGACATCTCATGTGTCTAACCCATTCTAGAACCAGATGGAGGATTTTTCTATTCCTATCGACATGTGTATTGTCCAGAAAATTTAAAAATTTAGACACTGCATATGTCTAACTCATTCCAGAACCTATGGATTGATTTTCTGTTTCCATAGACAGAAGTATTGTCTAGAATATTAAAAAACTTAGACACTATATATATCTAACCCATTCCAGAACCTATGGATAGATTTTTCTGT
This sequence comes from Acorus calamus, assembly GCA_030737845.1. Taxonomy (NCBI): domain Eukaryota; kingdom Viridiplantae; phylum Streptophyta; class Magnoliopsida; order Acorales; family Acoraceae; genus Acorus; species Acorus calamus. Next base: position 29,962,992 of record CM060863.1, on the reverse strand, counting down.
TTTCATAGACATAAATATTATCTAGAATATTTAAAACTTAAACACTACATATGTCTAACCCATTCCAGAACCTATGGATTCATTTTTCTGTTTCTATAGACAGGAGTATTGTCTAGAATATTTAACAACTTAGACATTGCATCTATCTATCCCATTTCAGAACCTAGGGGTTTTTATACTGTTCCCATCAACAGGAAGAATGTCTAGGGTTTATAAATTTTTAGACACTCAATGTGTCTAACCCAATCCAAAACCTACAGGTTTTTCATACTGTTAACCTAGACAGTTCGATTGTCTCAGTTATATAAATACATAGACATCCCGTGTGTCTAACTCATTCCGGAACCAAATGGAGGATTTTTCTGTTCCTATCGACAGAAGTGTTGTCTAGGTAGCTTAAAGACATAGACACCCCATGTGTTTAACCCTATCCAGAACCTACAGGTGTTTCATACTGTTTCCATTGATATGAAGAATGTCTAGCATTGATAAGGTTCTAGACACTCCATGTGTCTAACCCTATCCAAAAAGGGCGGGTAAGGATTGTGTGTATTTTAGATTTGGGTTGTGGGCTTCTCCAAGCCAAATTGATAGGGTAGTGGCAGCTAGAAGGTGGTGCCCTTAATTATCATGCCATAGAAGTGTTTGAATGCCTCTGATTAGTTGGGGAGGTGGTGCCTAAAGTAGTTTAGGTGCAATATCTCCCCCCCCCCCAACCTTTAGGACTAGAGCTAGCTAGGAACTATTTAGGCTGATTGAATCCGATCCATTCTGACTTTTGAATGATTTGATTGTGGTTTTAATATTTTGGTACAATCCAAACTTAAATCCGAACATGAATCGAATTTATTTCTATTTAAAATCTAACACTTTTTATAGTTTTGTTTTTTATTATCTATTTCTTTCACGTTGAGCAATGATTGTTTTTAAATTTAAATTGTTTAGAATAACATGTTTTTGAAATCAAATTCAAACCCAACTTAACCCGAGTTAAACACGAATCCAATTCAAATAGAACCCGATGGGTTGGGTTTAGATTGACATTCTCAAGTTTGAAGATTGGATTGGGTTGGGATTGACTTCCTCAAATATCAAGTTGAGTTTGGGTTAAACTTCAATCGGAGCTCAATTTGCCCGAGCTGCATTTTAATGTGACATGGGATTTGTTGGACTTTGATCCATTGTCTATCGGAGCTCATGTTAGCACATGTCTGTCTAATACTGATAATTAAATTTTTATTGTATGGCTAAGACTGTGTCATCCTATTAGGGTGGGGTTTGTACCACAAAATAAAAATTATTATATATATTAAGGCTGTGTTTCAAAACACGTTTAAAAAACATAATTTTGCATACTGTAGCTTAATAAAACTTGATTCTCAGAAAGCGTACTTTCTCTACTTTTAAATAAAGGCTTTTTTATTTTTAAGTCCCCATAAGCCATATGATTTAGTGATCGATTATTCACTTTTTTGTATTTTGGTTTTAGTCCCCAAATTTAAATGATATGTTCTTTTTTAATCCCTGGAAGGGACCTATCCCTAAATTATTTGGTTTTCTTTTAGTCCCGGGGAAGGACTAAAAATGAATATATTATTTAAATATCCTATGATTTATGAGGACTTAAAAATAAAAAACGCTTAAAAAAAACTATACTTTTTACACTAAAAGTTATAACAAATTTTTTAATTAAACAAGCTTACGAGAAATCTATTGGAAACATGTTCAGTCTTTTTGTTTTTTTAAAAAAGTAAGATCAAACTCAAACGTAAGATCAAACTCAAACGATTTTCAAATGCAGCCTTAATAAAAAAAATTCGTGCAAATGTCTGATCAGGACCACCCTAAATCCTAGCTAATAAAGTAATTAGTGGTAGACCCATGAAATCAAGTGGGATTAATTCATGTTTACTCGTATAACAACATGATAATATAATATAGTGCTTGACAATAAATGCAAATTAAAATGTCTGATGTGATCATGTGAGACCGGAATATTTATTTAAATAAAACATAACACAAGAAATTTTTTTGAATCTTGGCCACTAAATTGATATGGGTTTAACATGCTTGAGACCCGCATGCCATACACACATGGATGAATAGTCTACCTATATTAATTCGTGACCGTTGTTACATACAGTTACACGCATCCTTAGATTTTCTTTTTCAATAAATGGGTCAATTTAAATTATCATGATAGTATATACATTTTCATATATATATATATATATATATATATATTTAATTAGATAACGATTATTATTTAAAAAAAATTTAAAATCATGTATAGACTAAAGGTATATTTGGTTGCGCGATTACGTAGCTTTTGCAACTAAACACACCCTAAGTTGTGGATTCATTACTACAATGGACTTTGTGACATGTGATCTCATCCATGAGAGTTGACTTATTAATTAAATTTGCTAGTAGCGTCATAAAAAATTTACCAATTATGCTGATGAGGATTTTAATATTCCAAGCACGAGAAGGAGCTCATATGTATCAAATTATTCTATAATTCATATCCCAAAGGGAACTGGAACAGTCATAAAAAAAACCCAAATAAGTTTTAACATGTGAAATTTTGCCTTTTCAGAATCATCTGTATATGGATGCCCACCAATGGAAATGACTGAAAGCAACTGGCATCATCACTTTAATATGGATATTATGGCCGACAACAGTAGTTTAAAAGTTGAGCATTAGATGAAACTTTATTCTTAAATCAGTGGGTATTGATTACTTTTCTCTCTGGCAGATTCAATTAAACAATCTCATTTGCAGCCCTTAACATGTTTTAAAATTTGCTCGAAGGTACACATATTTGTCTATTAAAATATATGTATATTTTAACAAAACTGAAGTATCAGTTCTCAGGGACAGACCATATAGTTGGCTGGGCCAGTCTTTGGTCTATAGTCCATCCCGGATAAAAACAAAAAACTATATATATATATATATATATATATCTCCTCAAATATCTAGCCCTAACTTTAACCTATATAAAAATTTACCCGACCTCTTTTGTTTTTTCATCTTTGCACGTTCTAATCTATATGTTTTACAATTTTTTTTTTAATAATATAGTGTATGTAGTACTAGATTAGGTGAAAGTGAGAGCTGTAAAAGATATAGCAAGTCAGCAAGAATGACTGTGCACCAGCATCCATAAATAATCATGCCACATTAAAAAATTACCCTCTAACGCGGATCCAAACGGAGCCTACGTGTGGGCCAAAGTCTGCCAACGCCTTCTTGCATCTTTTAAAAATAACTTGTAAAAAAAAATCAACATTAATTTTTTTATTTAAAACATGAAGATGCAAGTTGGATTACACCTAGTAGCCATCCAATGTGAAAATATTTTAAAAACTAAATAACACATAAAAATAAAATAAATGTATAAAAAATTGTCTGAACCACTAATTGGGTTCAGCATTTTTAGAACTAAATTCGTGAAGGCAAATGTCAAAGTGCTAAGTTTTCTATGAAGATTTTTATATCCTTATCCATAAAAAAAAGTTCAACAGTCATTGTGCGTACTTGACAAACCAAAACGCACTGCTCCTACATTGTTGCAGCAACAATGATTAAAATAGTTGGTTTTATACTTTTGTAAAGCAGCAGCAGTGCTTCACATGGCAGGTCCTTATTTTAATTTCAACTAGTACATTGCAGTTCATTTTACTTTTTCACGCTCATAAAAACATGCAGTGAATGTATTAGACCACTACATCCTTTACAATGACATGTCAAATTGGTTAAATGTGCTCCACGTCTCACACATGATACATATATATGACATTTAAAATTTTTATAACATGCTATGGATTGAAAAAGTGATGCGGCAAGACTGTAAGCAATTTTTATTTATATTTAACGTAAAAAGAAATCAGGCACCTTTTTTTTCTCATACAACTTACATTTTTATTGAAAAATGTAAAACTCATTTTTTGTGTGTACCAGCGCCCATTTTTATTTATATTTAACGTAAAAAGAAATCAGGCACCATACGGAATCCCCTTTGTCCTCTCACTTTACATAAACCACGCTACGTTTGAGGAACTTAAAAACAAAGAGAGAGAGAAAGCGAGAGAGAGAGAGAGATTTTGACAATGGAAGCGGAGCTGATACCGGGCTTGCCGGAAGACATCGCCATGAATTGCCTGATCCGGCTCCCATACAACTCCCACCATGTCGCGAGACGTGTGTCGATGACGTGGAGGGACCTCATCGACAGCGGGGACCTCCACCGCCTGCGCAAACAGAACGGCGAGTCCCGCAGAGTGGTCTGCCTGGTCCAAGCCCTCACCACACTCGACACTGCCGTGGCGGACTCAACCGCACAAGTCAGGGCCGGTGGGTTCCAACCGAATCGACAGGCCGCGTACGGGGTGTCCGTGTTCGATCCGGTCTCCAACCATTGGGACCTTCTCGACCCAATCCCGGCCTACCCACACGGGCTCCCTCTGTTCTGCCAATTAGCGGGCACAGAAGGGAAGCTCGTCGTGTTGGGTGGCTGGCATCCTGTGAGTACGTCTGGGTCTACGATTTCAAGCGCAAGTCCTGGCGGAGGTGCGCGGACATGCCGTGCGTAAGGTCATTCTTCGCGGTGGGTGAATTGAACGGGCTGGTGTTCGTGGCGGGTGGTCACGACGAGAGAAAGAACGCGTTGAGGACTGTCTCCGTGTACGATGTGGGGAGGGACGAGTGGGCGGAGGCGGCGGAGATGGGGGAGGGGAGGGACGAGTGCGAGGGGGTGGTGATGAAGGGGAGTGATGAATTGTGGGTGGTTGGTGGGTACGTGACGGGTGAACAGGGGATGTTCAGAGGGTCCGCGGAGGTTCTTCATTTGGGCACCGGCGAATGGAGGAGCGTCGACGGGGCGTGGTTGAAGGGGCGGTGTTCGAGGGGGTGCGTCGGGGTTGGGAAGGACGGGAAGTTGTTCACTTGGGTCGATGTGGACCCTTCCGTCCGCGTCGGAACGTGCGCGGTCGGTTTCGGTGATGGGACGATCCTCACCGGTTCGGCGCGGCCCGGCGGAGCACAGCGGTTCCTCTGGGTCGGCGCAAAAGAGGGTGAGAATGGGAAGGTGGAAGTGATGGATGTGCCCATAGAGTTCTCAGGGTTTGTTCAGTCTGGTTGTTGTGTTGAATTATGATGGAATTTGAATTCTGAGTGGTTCTGTTTTGATTTTTTTTTTAAAACTAGAGATTAGTGTTTTCATGTTGAACTGTATCAACTGAGTTTTTCTGTTGTGCAGAAGTGCTTGCATTCCGTATGATCTGTTTCATTGATGGAGAGATTTTGTATGTCCACAACATGAAAACTATTCAGTGAAATGAACTTTTCTCTTTTGGGGGGGGGGGGGGGGGGGGTTGTCTGAGAGGCCTGTCAACGGGTCGGGTCCGGCCGGTCCTGAACATGTGGATCCAGACCCGGACCGTCGGGTCTCGAGTCGGGTCGGGTCCGGACCCGACCCGAAGAAAGTTAATAAAAACAAAAAAATTTAAAACTCATGAATTTGTTTATCTTATCATTCTATTATGAAAAATTTGTAATAAAACATTGATTATTATTAAACTTTCTATACTGATATCCTAATACTGTGTTTGAACATATTTTTGTACAATTCAAAAGAAATGAATGAATTACTAAACAACATTCAAAGTAAACATGAGTCTAAACAATATAACAATAAATTAAAAGGGAGAACTCATAGTTATTTTTGTCACAAAGTAAACAATAAACCCTTATACTTGTAACTTGATAAATAAAAAATAAAATTATGGGTCAACTAATACTAATATTCTTCTCATATATGAGTGTATATTAATAAAACTGTCGGGTCTTGGGTCCAACAGGTCAGGGCGGGGTGGACCCGGACCCGACCCGTTTGTATGTTCGGGTTTACCGGGTCGGGTCTAAATCGGGTCGGGTCCAAATCGGGTCGGGTATATTACACGTGTAATCGGGTCCGGGTGTGAACCCGACCCGTTAACAGGCCTAGGGGGGATAGAAAAACTATTCAATGGGGACCAGAAGACTTGTCAGTAAGTTAGCCAAACAGATCATTCTGCATGTTATTTATTTATTTATGATTCTTACCCAAAAAATAATTTATTTTACGATTAAAACCTTTCGCAGAATAAACAAAGCATAGTTTTTTTATTATTTTATTTTATTTTATTGATAACGGAGGTATTTTTCGTGTCTGACCTTATGATCGAGCTGGGTATGTTATCTTTGTCTATGTACCCCCACCCAAACCCACAGAAATACATAGGAGTTAAATCAACATCAAGACTCGATATCGAGATTTATCTTTAACATAGATAAACCCTGACCGTTGTACTATAACCATCGGTGGAGTTAGGAACGCACGCGCAAACAGTGAAAAATCTTCTCCTAATGTGATTGCATGTTCTCTTATATTAAAATATTCAATCTCGGCAAAGAGCAAACTATGCTTGAGTTATAGATTTGAACTTTTTTTCTGAGATCAAACTCTTTTCTATGTGGAACATGGGATTGTGAAATTCTGAACTCATCAAGCCCCTACATTATATTAGTTTTGTATCAAATGAGGTCTTTGGAAGGCTTCTAATGTCTTCAAATAACGTATAGCCATTCGTCCATTGAAGTGTATATGTTCGTCCATTCTAATGTCTTCAAATATACGTTTATCCATTGAAGTGTATGCTATTATAAAAATTAAAGTATACTCTTGAAACTAACATTTTTTTAAAATTTTAATACATTGTGCTAGTGAAGTATATATTATACCATCACAGTATATACTTCAGAGTGTATATATGGCTTATGGATTGTTTTTGGGGCTGAAGACGGGACTTCAAAAAGAATTGAGTGTATTAGACATGAGGTTGTTCTTGGATTCATGAGGTGGGCATCATGCTGACTAGTAACTTTCGAGGCGTCAAGAATCTCGGAATGAGATCCTCTTGGTGATGAACAAAGGAAAGCCTTGTGTGGCTCTATGATATGTTGTCATATAGATGACACATCAACATTTAAAATGTGCATGCATGGTTTTTCTATAAATAACAGATATAATAAAAAAAACATTTTCATGAGAAGTAATTTTTTACTCCTATGTGTCACTTTTTAATTGACCAACACAAAAAGAGAGTCTCTGTGTGTCATTCACACAAAAGATCTGAACTCTACGAATCTCCAAGGAATTGGAGACTCGCTTCAAAAACCTCTCCAGTAAATAGAGGAACCACTATGGAGTTGGAGAACCATTCCTGAGAGTTAAAAGGATTGTCGACCAGGGTGGTCGTCCTATGGGGACGCTCATCGGGTGGACAAGTTACGGTTACCTTCTAGTTTGCCTTGGGTCCGAGAAGGATGATCGTCAGGTGATTGTTTGTTGAAAACTCGGACCCACGCCACATCACACCTCCTAGGCCAAAATTTTCTAGAGAATTATGAATTGAATAAACTGAAATAACACAGTCCCCGCAAATTGAGTCAGTGATGATTTCATTAAGCTAACATAAAAAAGGGTTGTTTGTTCAGATGAAAGATAATATATAAGTATGAAAACACTGTTTCCATGCAAATGATTTAATCAGAAGATGAGACATTTGCATGCAAAACAGCCACTTTTCTAGTAAATAAAATCACAACTTCATTGCACTCCAGTACTGATTATCTTAAGCAATGCAAAATAAGTTTTAAACGCAATGATATATGAAGATCCTAACAAGTTGACAAAACATTTATTCAGACCACAGATGAATCATTGTGAAGGGTTGGGAAAGCTGCATCGATAAGCTATTCCTATATATATATAAAATCCAGCATTCAAATCAAGCTATTTCTGATACCATTCTTGCGAGATCCACGCCTTGCCTTGATCAAATTGTTCTTCAGCACCTTCACGTAACGACTCATCAATCCCCCAAACTTGACTCCTTCCCCATGCTTGACCACCAACTGGAGCTGCTTCTCTTCCTCTACCTTCTCTTGCTGGTCTTGATTCGCCTCTTTCGGCTTATGCTCTTCTTGCTTTCCCTCCGACAACAATTCCTCGAGACTCTTACGAAAATTCAAGTCTTCATCGATGCTTTGATCCGTGGAGCTTGTTGTGGAGACGGTGGACTTCCTCGTTCGCCTTGACATTGCAATGTTAAAGCTGCGTTTGTTCAGATCACCTTCACCTGCCATCCGTGGAGCTGCGTTTGACATCCGTGGAGCTCGTAAGCTGAAGCTCTCCGGATGTGTGTTGCTTTTAGGGAGTGAGAGGAGGAAAGTTGAGAGCTCGCTTAATGTTTAAACAAGGGTTAGTGAGGGATTTGATGGGAGGAAGGGTGGAGTGTCTATTTCATTGTTTGGTTTAAAGTTAATAGAAAGATGACTCAACCTTGATTTGAGGATGAAATTTTACCAAACCATATCGTTTCTATCTTGTTAGAGTGACCAAGTAATTTTTACCATGTTTGTCCTATTAATGGAGGGCTTGATATCATCATCCATTTCTACAGTCCTTGATATCTGCAGCTTTGCTCTACTCTAGTTGTCCTTATTCTTTTGTTTGACAGTGTATTTATTTGGGTCAGTATGTTATTAGTCTACAAATATATTAAATTGAACAGTAAAAACACCAAATTGTTTCTCAGCAGGTTGTTAGAGGTACAATCTCTTCATTGGAGGTACTCACATCCTCGGGGTGGGATCCTCTTAGTGTTGGATCCAATAATGCTCGTCATACTCGTCAGTCTCCAAAATGAGAGACTGACATGTGTCATCTTGACATGTGGGTTCTGGGACAATTTTAGACATATTCAATCCCTCTCATTGGGGGCTGACAAGCTATGGGATCTTTAGTTAATTTGGTTTACTTGGGCCCTACTATAGATCTAAAATCCAAATCAACGTAGTACCTTATGAAGACATGTATATTAAAAAACCACTTTACTTACCTCATTAGGATTTGCACACATCTTATAAGATTAAATCTATTTCATATATAATTGGTCAATTTCAAAGTAAAACATACTGGCACATAGGTTTTCTTTGGTGATGAGAAATTCTAACATTGGTTAGAAAAAAATCTTGGATGCATAGAATCACTAACAAACCCTGTGCATCAAATAAGTTCGGAAGAATTCAAACTAGAGACCAGGGAGCCTAAGGGGCTTATCTAAGATTACTCCAAGGATTGGTCTGATTAGATAGAATTATATCTAATAAATTTTCAACTGATATCCATTCCGGGAACTCCTCCATCGCTGCTGTAACAGAGCCATTTCTATACCTGTCTTCAGAAATCTGGTAACATTGAGATCATCCATGACACACCAAGGAACTCCCCACTCAGCTTTTAAATCACTTAAATCAGCCCAGGCCCCAGAGTTCTCCTCTGCTATCATCATCAACTTTGTATTTATCATACCTAAATGTACCCTTACCATAAGGTTAGAATTGAAGTTGATTTCTTGTATTGTACTCTATAGTGTCCATTCTTGTGAAATGAGAAAACATATATAAATTGTCCTTCAATCCTATGATGATGACATCCTTGCCTGGGAGTTAAATACATTCAAATTCAGCAGGGTATCTGTTCTTTAGGAATCTTGTAACTTTGAACAAGATTTCAACAACAGACGCGCAAAATGATTTTCTATAAAGAAGCTTGCAGTCATGTTTGTAAATCAAAGACTTGGTGTATCTGTGCTAAAAGAGTGAGAGAAAATACAGTGTTGGTCGATGGGAAATATGGGACACTGCTTCATGATTTACAAGCATATACAACATATAACTTAGATGACTCACTCAAAATTAATCCAACTAACCAGTCTTCACTGAGCAAAACGCAAAGTCCACTCCGCAGCGATCTCATCGTGTTTAGCTTTATCTGTTAAATACAGACGAGCAATGCTTGATACAACAGGACAACCTGAGGGGAAGGAAAAACGATGATAATTAAAATAAAATCATACACGGCATTTATCAATGTCTTTAAGCAGATGAAAAAAGAAGAAAAAAGATGAAAAAGTAAAAAAAAAAACAAAAATACAAACTTGTGTCAGGATTGGTCAGGACTGATCTCACTGCCAGTAGAACCTTTGCAATTGTTAGCGCAGGACTCCACCCATCTTTTAATATGCCAAGACTAATATTACCAGAAGGGTCAACATTGCAATGGTATATTCGAGTTTTAAAAACAACCTGCAATGAAGTATAAGAAGAGATTTAACCACAGCACGCAGTCTATTTCAATGATTGCATTACAAATATTGATAGCTGTTATTTTCAGATAAATAGCAATTGGGGGGTGGTTAGTTTCTCCTAGTATCTGTACATTTGTTGCTCATGTGCTTGTATTTAACTCTGCAAATGTAACATGGGAGATGGTTACATTGAGTCTGCAATAAGGAGAGCCATTGATGATATATGGTGACATATTATAAATGCGGATGATAAGGCACTACATTAATCAGTGAAGAGTGGCAACTGGCAAGTAAAACAATATACACAAAATGGATGGTGTTTCAAAAAGAATGGTTATGTTTCGGTACCAATGTTGCCCCTCTCCTATGTCAAAAATGACTCATCTTCTTTAACATTTCTTGATCGATTTTCATGGCATGAGCCTATAATAAATTAGGAATGTTTGGAGAACAATTTATTGGATTCAAGAATAAAATGATTTGCCTCAAAGGTCATACCTTGGGAGGTTTGAATGGATAATCAGTTGGAATTGAAATCTCAATAAAGAATACACCTCCCTTGTATGGCGATCCTACAAATGATGAGTTAGGAAAAAAAGAAACAAATTACATTCAGTAGGTGATTCAGAAATTCCTCCAATAGACATCATCACCAAACAATCAACAACTCCACCAAGAAAATTCTCTTTGTCAAAGTACAACCATGTTGTGAAATTGATGGTGACCATAAAAGATGAGGCACATGGACCAATGGTAGTTACTATAATTAATAGGAGAAATAAATGAAAAACTAAAGAAAATGAAAGGAGGGCAGCATATTTAAAAAATTCAACATTCTACTTTTATCACCTCAATTCCAGTTAAAACAATTCGTCTAAGTCATTAGAATATTTTTTCAATCACAACTTCAATAATATGCACTTTTCACTTGCAAAAGTAAACTAATCAAGTGAAATCCTCTCATGCAGTTAAGTTTTGGTCACCCTATCTCTCTCGTTCTTAATGTTCAAAGTGTTACCCACCCCAATATGTTAGTGGTCCTGTTGCTGCTGAGTTCCAGATAAAGGGAACCAAGCTTGTGAATTTCTCTTGTTGGAATACACAAGAGATTTCCTTCTTTGCACATATAGCAGTAGAGAGGCAGCCACACTTAAGCAAATATGAAGAGAGAGGTTCTTTCATGTGTCCTATGAGATAAATGAGTAGATAATGGGGGAGAGGGATAGAATTGTTTGTCATGAAAATTAGACAAATTTGGATGGAACAAAAAAATTGAAAACCAGCGGATATTGATTTCTCTTAGGTGTCATTCTCTTCTTGTTCATGTTACATTATAAGCTTTTTGATCTTCAAAATAACTTCCAAACACATAATTTCATAAATAATGCTCATTAAAAGTTAAAAGATCAAAGGAAATGTTAAGAAGGTTATAGAAGAATTCTACAAATTTATTTTGATATGCAAGTGTTTTGTTATATTTTCTAATTAAATTTTATCCTATCAGCAAGAATAATTCTCAAACCCATTACCCCTCAGTGAAAAGGGAAACCTCTGCCAATCTGCTAAGAGGTGGTTCAGTACACTAACTAAGATATTTTATGGACCAACCAAACAAGAGATTCTGGTATCCATAATTTTTAGGTTTCCTTGACCGAAAAACAGTGTGATTGGATCCAAGTAACTGGCCTAGTTCCCAATTCAAGCAAATCACACTATCTATATACATACATGTTTACATATGAACATATGAAACATTCAATTGAATGGATCTAGCATCCCAAATCACCCCAAAATCCTTCTTCTCAATTCCAACAAATTCCTTCGAATATTAATCCCAATTAATTCAAATTCCAACCAATTCCATCTAATTCTCAAAATCCAAATGCACCCCAAGAACATAACAGTCACAAAACCCCTATGCCTCAAAACACCACATAAAAAATGAAAAAAGAATAATCTCATCTCACATAGAAAATCCATATCACAAAAGATAATCAACGAAAAGCCTCGACAGACCTTGGGGACCCATAATGGTGGAGACCCACTGGTAGAGGTTGTCTCCCTTGGGTCCGGCGGAGCAGCCCGACGGAGGATCGGCACCGAATTCCAGCATCTCCTTTTGTATCCTCTTCCCCGACGACGACACCGACGTCGTCGAAGACCACGATCTCACCCTTCCCCTTCCCCCTCCACCGCCTCCGCCGGCGGAGCTGCTTGTGCAGTTGCTCGCCGACATGCTCGTCTTCCTACGCGTGGTCTGTGCTTCAAACGGTCTATTTGGAGCGGATGAGGAGGGGCTTTGGAATGCATCATTATTCGTCTGTTATGTTTCATCACATCATGGGTTCGGCAACGGGCCGGCCCGCGGCCAAAACACAGGGTCCAGGCCCTGCCCACGGGCCTGGGCCTAGGTTCGGGCACACGGGCTCAAATTTTAAGCATCTTATTTCTTTTGATTTTTTTAATTTTAAGTTATTCATTTGTATATAATGTTAAAATAACACAAAATTTAAAGTATAATATTAAAAAATATATTTATATCTATTAAAATTTTAATAAAAATATTATACTAATTAATTACTTGAAGAAATGAATAGTTACATTTATCTAACTAGGTTGACACTTACATAAATGTCAATAATTTGTATAATTCAACTACATTTCAAATAAAAATGACATATTACGCATTTATTAGATTACCTCCCATGGGCCTACAGGCCAGCCCGAACGGGCTTGCAGGCCGGGTCCGGGCCCAGAACCAGGCCCAAGCCGGCTCACCCTAAAAACGGGCCGACCCGGCCCGGTCCACGAACGGGCCGCGGCCGGGCGGGTCGGGCTTTCAGGCCTTGGCCTGTTGAAGACCCCTACTTTGGATTCATGTTGGGGGGGGGGGGGTTTATGTTATTAGAATGGATAAAAATAAGATGAGAAACTGTTATTCAAATTCAATATTTTAGAATTATGCTCTTTCATCTTATATATTTCATCAGTATAAATTAGTCTTTCTCCGTACCCACGCATGAACCATGTGCAAGTAAATTAAAAAATATATTAAAAACCACATTTTTATTTTTCTTAAACCCCCTTTAAATCGGTTAGTAGTTCAAAAAAAGTGATCAAGATTAGAGAATTTTAAACTTAAATGGATTTATTAATTTTGTCACTATTCAATCTAATCTAACATAATTAACTAGTAGATACTAGTCTCCCTACATGCACGATGTACATAAAATTTTTAAAAATATATATTTTGAAAAAGTCATCATTTTTTAAACCCCCTTTGGACCTGTCAGTCTATAATCCAAAAACACAATCAAATATATAAACAAATATAACCAAATATATATAACTACTTAAGTGAGTAGTCAATCTGCGAACAAACGATTTTTCTCATCTTCTCTCTCTGGGCTAGAGGAACCGGCGTACTCCAAAAAGGGAGTCCGAGACCCGAAACCAAACAGAGAATAAATGCTCGAAGAGACAACTTAACTGAGCTATATGAATAAACTAATAAAAAAGTGAATTAAAAATATACTGAAAGAGAGAAAAAATCATAAAATATTCAAAACATATAAAAGTTTAAATAGGATAAAAAGAGAAAATCTACGTGTTATCCGGTTGTGACTTTTTGCATAATCTAACTACTAATATGTGTGTTTGTTATGGAAAAAAATGATATATCACATATTCTAAATATTATGAGTATCCTCAAATTTATTAATTTTTATTTTATATTTTAATATGTCATATTAAATAAATTAATATTTAAAAAATATTTTGAAAATATACATGTCAATTATTGTTAGGTTGTTGAAGATGTATTTTTCTCATTCAGTTAAATCATTCGGTTGTTGGAAGCTTATTCTCAGATCCGGATCTGATTAAAAGTGGACACTGCACTAAAAAAAGAATTAAGGGAACATTGGTGTAGTGCTAGCCAAAGGACCTCCGAAAAGATGTATTAGTAAAAGAATTCAAAGACAAATCTCACTAATTTGGTGGCTTATGTGTAAATGAAAAGTTTAATACCTTAACTCTTCGATTACCTCCCTTTTTATAGGGTCTGGTGGCCTAGATAGCCATTGCCACTCTCTTCTTAGCCGTTGTAACGACTTTCTTTAATGACTGCTTAGTGGGCGGTTTTGGTGGTAATCAGCATGCTTTATTACAACATACCCTTAATTACCCACGTTCTGTGAGTAATGGGCATTAATTATCTGCCTGACAGTTTCAGACGTTATGATCGTCTGAATAACTTCCAAAATTATAAAATATTATATTACTCGATCTTTATTTTTAAAAATCTAAACATTGAAAATGTATTTGGGCCAAGTTTGTTAATTTTTAACTTTTTAAATGCAGAATCTACTTAACCTCATATCCAAACATGAACTTAATTTACAAATAATAAAATTTCAAATAGGATCAGAAATATAAAATCTAATATTATTCAGTTGTGACTCTTGGTATAGTCTAATTGTTACAATGCTATTCAAATAACCAATTAAAATAACTTTACTTTGTATAAATCTAAAAAATATTCAATTTTGGAATAATGAGTATATCATTAATTTACTTAACATCAACATTTGAGAAAAATATCTCATCAAACAAACCAATAGACACACCACCATTTGGAAGCCCTCCCTGCGTACGTGCATCAGACTTAAAAATAAAGATAGTGAATATGAAAATGAACATAAGAATAGAGGATTTCAAACGGCACTAAGATCATTCACGAGGTTCAAGTTGAACAAGAATGAGAATGAGAGTCAAACATGCCCTAAGATCTGTCTCGATTTCTCTCATTGTTATACATACCCCCCTTCAATTCTCATAAGTCGATCCATTTTTTCATGCATTTGATTGGCCTCAACAGCTTGGATGCTGGCTTTGTCCTGCTGCAGACTCCCGGGCTCGGCGTTGTCGTACGCTTCGAATTTCAATTGTGCAGGTTACAGGACATCATCTTCTCCGGTACACGCACATATAAATATATCAATACTACTAGGAAAAACTGACAAAGATGTAATTGTAATATTTCTAATATTGATATGAATAACACAAAATATTTAAGAATATTGAAGCCGATATATATTTAACAAATTTTTAGGTTATGTTCGATTCGTGTTATTTTTTTTATGGATTTACTTTATCAGGAATCATATTACCAGGAATTCGGATTCCATCAGAGTGTTTGGTTCACCTGTAAATAATCATTTTCATGCGTTTGGTTCACACATGGATTTCTGTAATGAATTTTGTTCAAATATCTAAAATATCTTTATTATTATATATCTATCTGTAAAATTTATTTCTTTATCCATATTACAATTATAAAAAAGGAGTAATTTATTTATAAATATTTAACAAATATAAATAAATAAATAAAACAATTGATTATATAATTAAACACATAATAATAGTAAATTTTCAAAATTAATTGAATATTATGAACTCCCCTAAACAAAGAAAGGATGAGGTAGGTAAAAAAGAAGAAGAGGAGGTTATTTATTTTTAGAAGGGATGTAAATAGTAATTTAATTAATTTTTAAATGGTATTAAAGTAATCTAATTTAGTATTTTTGATGAAATTTGAAATTACTACAAAGGGTAGGAATGTGATTCCACCCCATGAATTTTAATTCTAACGGGACCCAAAATTATCATCAAAATTACCACTAGTCAAACTCTGAATTTTATACAATTTTCTGGTAATCTCACATAGAATCAAATTCCATTGCATCCGAGATTGACATGAATCAAACAGGGCCATAGAATTCAATTAAGATGGATTAATTTGATAAATATCTTTAGTGTTGAATTATTAAAATTAAAGTATATTGATATGATATATTTAAGGGAAAAATCCAAGTAACCCCCCATAAACTTCCTAAAATCCATATAACCGCATGAGTTTTCCTAAAATCCACATAATCCATTGAAAACACTTAAGTAATTCTATATACCCCCTTGAGTTAAATTCTGTTGACATATTAAGAATATTCTACGAATATTCTGATTGGTTAACACTGGTTGGTAACACAATATATCAAAAACTTTTTACAATTTATTAAAAATGCGAAAAACTTTTTATATATGACGATTTTATTCCGTTGGATATATTATAAAACCTTACCAGAGGGGAAAAATTGTTATTTACAGATAACTTTGTACATTTTTAACACATTATAGGGGGTAATTGATATATTATGTTTTCAATCAGGATTAACAAATCAGAATATTCGCAAAATAATTCAAATTTGTCAACGAAAATTTAACTCATAGGACCATTTCAATTTGTATAAGTGTTTTCAAATGTTATATGGACTTTATGAAATACCAGAGGATTATATGGATTTTGGGCAATTAACGGACATCATATTATGAGAAACACAAAAATAAAAAATGAGAAAGAAAAGGAAATGAAAAGAGATGATGGATCTGGTTTTCAATGGAGTGATTGTAATGAATACTCATGTGTTCCTGCTAGGTATATATGATTTTCTGTTGTATATATGATTTTAATTTTTTTAATTTGTTAATTCATTCTGTGTTTGTGAAAATGATCCACTAAACAGAACTTTGTTGAAATGTGTTGGATTGTCTGATAGGCATTTGATTTTAGCCAAATTTGAATGTTCTTTGATTGGGATAATGTGGTGGATTTGTCTAGACTGGACTTTGATCATGTGCCGTGTGTTTTTTTCTTTTATTAATCTGATATTTGTTTAGGGATTAGCAGGAGTACAGTGATGGTAAAAATAAAAAAGAATACGGGGTATGAATTCGATTTGGTTATCAGGTTCTAAAAAATTCAGTTCCTCCCAAATTGACTGCCATTGGAAATATATATATATATATATATTTTTTTTGGTACACAAAGGCCTTGAACAGGGCGAGAGTCCCTGGTACATAACAGACTACTACTTACTAGTATAGAAACACATCCCATCAAAGGCCTAGAGAGCAGTGGGCCAAAGCCCACGACACGAAGCCCAGAGGGCTGAAATTTCCTTTCTTCAACTTGCCAATGGCAAGATTTGATTACGGCATCCCTGTCTCCATGGGGGTGTCCCTTGACCACCCGGCTAAGCTTGCGCGGGAAAGAAAGATACCTTGAACTTTTGTTCCTCCCAAGGATATGCATATATAATTTTGTAGCAATATATAAAAGGAAAAATACCAAAATAAATCTTCTAAAAATTAGAAATATTCAAATTATCCACTTTTTAAAATTATACAAAAAAAAGTTTCATTTATCAAAATTTAGAAACTAAAAAGACTAACACAATTTTTAAGCTGTTTCTCATAATATTTAAACCTTTTCATATACATCAACTAATTGAAAAATTATATCAATATAAGAATTAATTTTATTTGAGAGTATTTTACATGTTATTAAATTTTTTAAGAATGCAATAAAAAATGTTAAAATTGTCATTCATAAATTTACAATATTTTTTTTGGATTTTTCTAATTTTTAAGTTTTTTAAAATATTTTGGTTATTTATATATTATAAATGTCTTGCATACTGGTTTTTTTTGTATAATATTAAACATATATAAGTGTCTCATAAGACTTTATAAAGCTTAGAATGTCTAATAATATTTTATAACGATAATTTTTAATTTTTTACAATTTAAATTTTAATGGTGTATTTATATATACAAAAAATAATAACAAACTTCATGCACAAATTTTAAAAATATTTTTTTATTTAATAATATTTTTTAATTGGGGTGTTAAACAATTAAATATATGTGGTGATGTTTAAATAGTAAATAATATAAGAATAGTCAAATCATTTTAATTTTTAAAAGTATGAAAGAAGACTTTTTTTTGGTAGAATATTTAAAAATAACTGATTTAGGTATTTCTAATACTTTGATGATTTTTTTTTTGGATATTTTCTCGTAAAGGGAAAATAGTGGTTAGCAATAGCATGGCATGGGATAAGTCATGATGTGGATGGTTTATGAAAACGATTCTTATGCACTATGTCGCGTCCCCTAATCCAAGAAAATAAAAACAATGAAAATCAAGCCTCCGTTTGAGTCAAGGTATTGATGTGGAATAGTGCGGAATGAGATATAATAAGTCAAAAAAATATTTTTGTATATCGAATAACTGGGTATAGTTAAAATAAACTATAATTATATTAGAGAATTGTGTTATTCTATTCAATGTATTCTACTAGTATAACAATACCTCACATTTTAAATTATATGTCATCATCTATTATAAACCAGATGTCTAATAGTGACACCTGTTCCAAATTTTCATCTATATCTTATATATTCACAGTCAACAACCAAGTAACAAAAAAAAAAAAAAATGTTTTCCAACAATAATAATTGAAAACACAATTAAATAGAAAATGTCTTATTCCATATTTATACTGGAATACTTATTTATCCCAAAATAGCGTATGTTGTGATTCAAACGGGGATACAAGTCTAGGTGTTCTCTCTGACAAATTTGGCAGTCATTAATGTTTAGCCTTTCTTCCTTTCACCTCCACTTGCAATTGCTAATGCCATACTGAGTTCTTGTCAAAGGTAATTTGGGTATTGATCATATACAATTGGACCGATCTGGAATCCTTGGAAAAAAAAATTCCAACCTCACTAATCAATTATAAAAAAGTGCCTTTGCTAAAAGAAATAATGACTTGTAGTGTATGGACCACTTTCATTAAGAAAAAAAACATGTAATCTATGGAAGCTGTGAATATATATATACCTTATGCAAATGTAGTAAATGCTTCTCATTTAGTTTGAAACAAATACAATACACAATTTCACTCAGTACAATGCAAACTACAAAAGTCTAACAATACGTTTCACTCAATACATGGACTGAAGGAAATACACACACACACATATATATAGATAGATGAAACTGAATAGCATAAGACTGGAGGATGGAATTCCAATACATACATATATTCATGATCTGCCTCAATTTTTTCCATTGTTATTCACCTTTTCATCAGTAGTGTTGTTGTTGGCACCTTTATTGCTGGAGTTGTGCTGCGGATCACTTCCCGGGTTCGGCTTACCATGCGGAGGCTGATGCGGACGATTTGCTGGATTACCTCCTCTTCTTCCCGTGTTTGATGTTGCAGTAGTACTAAAAGGTACCACTGTATTAGGCTTCTTCAGTAGTGCCTTTGATAGAGTGGAAAACAAAACTGAAGCTCTCTGCATCATCATTTATTATTTGCTCTTACTACTGTCTTTGCTCATGTGATGGTCTTTATATAATGGTGGGAGGTTAGATGAGAACACCAAGATTGACTAGTGGTATATGATTTTTAAAACATCTTGAAGACTAAAGGGCCACTTGCTGTCGAACAGTTAACTTTCTGAACATCAGTGTTTTTGAAAAGTACTGTTTTTTTAACTTGTAAAAAATCAGAAATACAATTGTCATTTACCCATCCGGTCTGGCCACGGGACCCGTTGACATGCCTAAATACAATTGTCATTTATAAATGATTTTTCACATTTTTAACACATTATATGAATTTTTGGTATAATATGTTTTTAGTCAGGTTAACCAGACAAAATATTCATGGAACTCTGACATGATATTTATGATTCGACTACATTTACCCCCGGCCCGTTCAGGTACAAAATATGATTTATTCTTAAGTTATTTCAACATAAGTGAGTATAAATAAGAATAAAGTGATTTTGTGTTTGATTGGATTGTGAATTATTCTCGTTGGGAAACATAATAATAATTTTTCTGTTGTTTGGATAAAATGTGAATAATGTATGGATAAAGATTTATAAAAGGTGAAAAAATAACGATAATTGATTTTATAAGTGATTTATAAGAGGTGATGACAGTCGATTTGATAGTGAGCCTATATATTCTTTGGATGGAATGACCTGGAATAATTTTAATTTCAAAGATTGATTGGAATCTATATACCACTTTATACCAGCTTATTCTAACATAGTTTATCCCTGTGTATTCCCTACATCCAAACAACAAAAAAACACTACTTTATTCTCACTTGTTTCCATATCCAAACGGGGCTTAATATTTTCTGTATTCCAGATTGTCCAATAAAAGCCTAGTACATGCATGGATGATTAACTTTGTACAATTTTTTTATTAAAAAATAGATGAAAAGTCAATTACAGGAATGACAGACCATTTAGGAAGATGAATGCTCAAAACTATTGAAGGACACGAAATATATTTTTAAAATATCGTCATTGTGAAGAAATATTTTAATCTATAACCCCCGTTTGGGGTGGAGAATAAACGTCAGATAGGGGTGAATACAGTAGAATAACCTCCAAACAGCTGTTTGTTTGACAAGAATAAACTTTGATAGTTATGTCTGGATAAGCTAGGATAAGAGCTGATAACTATTCTCAGAAAAAGCTAGAATTGCTTATCAGGGCTTATCTATACCAATGGATAAAAATACCCTTATCTGTCATTTAAAAAAATTTATCTTACCTAACACTCTCTGCACACATTCCAAAAACCATCACATCTATCATATCACACACACATCTCTCATACTTATTACTAAACACAAATAATTTATGCAGGGGTATAATTGTCATTTAAAAAGTTATAAACTCTTATCCATCTTTTATCTACCACTTATCCTTACTTTATTCAAGGTAAACCAAACAACAAAAAAATCAATTTTACGTTTCCCAATGAGAATAACAAAAAAGACAACTAAACAAAAATCTACCTATTCAACATGGATTGTTATCTATCCCAGTATAACTATCAAGGACGAATAACCTTATGTCACACCCCAAACAGGCCTTTGTCATCCATTATCTCACATATCTTTTCTAACACTACTCTGATCGATTCTAACACAATGGAGATTGGAGACGGCATCGATCAGCATCAACAACTCATGATCAGTTTTTTTTTATCAACATAAATTAATTGTTTTTACATACAAACAAATATATAGGGATAATGTTGATGATGGATCATATATAATTCTATATAGATACATTTAATCATTTAATTAAGTAATAATTAAACAAAGATGCGCATTATGATGATATTTCCATATGCAAATAAATTTTTGAGAGCATCTTTATATATGGGTAGTAAGTAGACAACTCCTGGTCAATATTATAAGACTTGGTTGGAAGTATGTTCCTTGGCTTCTGGTGCCTCTACAAAATATTTTTCACACATGTTCCTTGGCTTGTGGTGCCTCTCCAATAAGTGAACCATGATGATAAAATATTTTATTTGTATCATCACCTAGTCTGCAATAAGGACGTAAGTGAGCGATGATGAACTTTTTATTTGTATCATCGCCTTCCCCACCAAGATTAGATGAGAACAAGAAGTTTTCCGCGGTATATGATTTTTGAAACATGCATCTTAAAGGCTATGGGTGAGTTTGGATGTGTGATTGAACTATCCCCGTATTTAAAATCATTGTTTTAAAGAATTTAAATGTCAAGAATTTATCAAAGAAAACGCGTAAATTGCTTAATCTATGAGGTTTGCGAAAAACTATTTGGATCCGTATTTCATATTTCCACCGCTTTGTAATTATCCAAATTAACCAAACCACACCACTAGTGTTTTTTTTTTGACCATTGATACACTTAGTCTGTTTTACAGTTCTGTCAGCAGTCCTATAAACTATGATAGTGCAGTCTAATACTTCAATTCATATAATAATTTGTATTTCAATAGAGGAGCGTATAATTATTTTAAAAAAAATGTGTAGATTGCATATGGAGCTTCACGCAGGTTGAACATATTATTATTCTTTTTCTTTCGTTGGGCATTTAATTAGTGTCGAATCTCTCAGTTTATGTCAGTTTTCAATGAATAACTGAAGTACTTTGTTCGCAACTTAGCACTAACATCACATGTTTAACAAACACTATCAGCCTATTGTTGAGGACCCTCTCTTCCAACATATCACGTGAGATATTCACCATTTCAAATAATTGTTGAAATGTAACACAAAAAAAATAATAGGAAAAAATTTATATAACTCCCTACAAATCTACAATCTATCTGATATCCATATTACTCCTTATATTTTCATAAAATTGAAATAACACCATGAAAACACATGTAATCCAAATACAATCTTGAGTTAAAAAAAGTTAACCGAACTGAAATATTTTATAAATATTCTGTTATGTTAACCTAGGTTATAAACTATATACACTTAAACCCCTACATTACACAGACAATGCAAAATCACCCCTGAAATGACAGTTTTACCCTCTTCTTCTTCTCCAAATGTACCTAGCCTTTTCCGCTCTTCCCCCACTACCCCCTCACCTGCACATGATCACCATCACCACCACCATCCGTCGTCTCCTCCCCGCCCCCCTCCCACCACCATCTGTTGTCTCCTCCCCCCACCACCAACCCCCTCCACTTGAACAACCATCCACTTCCCCCTGCTCCCTCCTCCACACAACCATCACCACCACTCGGCCCCCTCCCTTTTGTTATACCTGTGCATAAGTTCAGAAATACAAAAGTTTGATTACAGATAATAATAAAAAAATCAGTACCATGGATTTCCTACATTGGGGGTAGGCCTATTAACGGGTCGGGTCAGGGTGGACCCGGACCCGACCTGTGATAGGACCCGGCGGGTCCTGAACATGTGGACCCAGGCCCGGACCCGTCGGGTCTCGGGTTGGGTCGGGTCTGGACCCGACCCGAGGAAAGTTAATAAAAACAAAAAAAATTTAAACTCATGAATTTGTTTGTCTTATCATTCTATTAGGAAAAATTTGTAATAAATCATTAATTATTATTGAACTTTTTAAACTGATATCCTAATACTGTGTTTGAACATATTTTTGTACAATTTAAAATAAGTGAATGAATTACTAAACAACTTCAAAGTAAACATAAGTCTAAACAATATAACAATGAATTAAAAGGGAGAGCTCATAGTTATTTGTGTCACAAAGTAAACAATAAACACTTATACTTGTAACTTGATAAATAAGAAATAAAATTATGAGTAAACTAATATTAATATTCTTGTAACATATGAATGTATATTAATAAAACAGTCGGGTTTCGGGTCCAACGGGTCGGGGCGGGGTGGACCCGGACCTGACCCGTTTGAAGCCCACCGTCCTAGCATTCTTCCTGAAAAATCAACAGCGTTGTTGGAGCCTGCAGAATTTGCATATTTGATCGAATTCGCAGAAGAGTGTATTTATACACTACATCAAATGGTATCAGAGCCTCGTCGATTCATTTGAGGTAATATGTGATTCATCCCATTTATCTATATCTTATAAAAGAAATCCTCTAGCCCATCCATCTAGCCCGTCCGTACAACTCCAAACTCTCTTCAAAACCTATTGAAAAAAATAAAATAATCCATCCATAAACCCCAGATCCGAAAAAGAAAAAGAGAATTGGAGAGAGAGAGGGAGAGAGAGAGAGAGATGTCACCAAGAAGACGTTCGGTTCCATGCAAGGTTCCCATTGGAGAGTCATATAGTTGTGATATAGTACAACAATTCATTCATCGAATGGACGTACGATTTGATGCGTTTTATGCAATATCAAGAACGACCTGTAGATACCCCAATTTTGACGGTCTAAAAAGATGAAAATACTTCAAGTAACATTTAGAAATGACACACATTTAGACATTTATTGAAAACTTCTATAAAAACCAAAATCGGAAACCCTAGTTCAAACACTTAGGAAAGTCCTAAAGCATGGATAGGGGCGGCTAGTTTCAACTAGCCGCCCTTCTAGCCGACCCCAACCCGCTTATCTGGATGGGACATAAAACAACATTTAATGCTAATAATTGTGGCGATTTGTTCTTTTTAACCGCCCCATCTTGGCCGGTTCAACCGTACTAACCGACCCAAGCCACCGCTTGTCAGATATGGGACGTTTGGCATGTCATCGTTGGGGCGACTACTTGAGAGTAACTGCCCCTCACTGGGTGGCTAGTTTCAACTAGCCGCCCCTCACCTGGACAGTGTCAGAATAACAGATTAATGGGAGGTCAAATCAACCACCCTATTATCCAATTTAATATATTGTTTAGTGGACATTCCCCTGCCTCTTTTTACTATAAATAGGGGGCATCCAACACCTTTTCCATCATCCACCCATCAATTCCCCATTAAAATCAACAGCAAGGAACGGAACCCCCACCACCCTTCTGAGAGATGATCCGACCGAGCCTGCCAAAGCACGCACCAGACTCGAATCCCCGAAGAACCTCCACACACGAGCCACGAAAACTGGAGGAAAAGGAGGCCCCTTTCCTGTAGACCCTCCCAAAATTCGATACGGACAACCTGGCGATCACGGTGGGACGTCCCTCGTGAAAAACAACAAAAGGTAATTATCTTCTGCTCCCTTCCATAACTTGACTAGAATGCCATCACCCCTTTAGAAAATCTAAAATTTTCCACCCCTCAAGTTAGACCCTCCTCTACTTTGCATTATAACATCCTTTACTGCTTTAAGCCACACACAGCTGCGCACCTTTTATTGCTTTAATCACATTCGTTACTGCTTTAAGCCGCACACAACTGCACACAGCTGCGCATGCTTTACTGCTTTAAGCCGCAAACAGCTGCGCACCCTTTACTGCTTTACCACACCCTTTTACTGCTTTCAACTTGCATCCATTTCACCCTTGAGTCATTCCATATTCACACCATGGAAAATTACACCCAGGAGGACATAGTAGAGGAGAAAGACAACCAGGGAAACCAAACCACACAATTCCTTAGCCACCTAGAGGAGAGGATGGCTATCTTAGGATACCAGTCGGTGGAGGACATGTTCAATGACCTCGCTGACTATCGCCAGGCCAAGACCTAGAAGCAGGAAACCCCTGCCAAGATCCTCAAGGCTTGCCCCACCCCCAAAACCCCACCAACTGTTACGCCCCGAAGCATTACCAATCATACAATAACCAACAGGGGTCAAATAAGATAACAAGGCTACAGGAAAGTAGTAGCCAATAAAAAGAAATGATGCGGAAGTATGATATACAAATTAGTCTGTAAATCAAAAACATTATTACAAACCCGAATACACGATAACTGTCCTGTGAGAGTCCAAGTCTAGCCTAAATAAAATCATATGTGCAACCCGCACGATTACCAGTATATACACAAAGAAAATGGGGTTGCTGACAGCCTCGCGCTCGCTAACCGAAAGGTGGGATACTCTACGCACGAACCACGCCAGATAGATGCTCTAGCTCCACGCCAACCCAGTCCCTGGTGAAAAATAACACACGAGGGGTGAGCTACAAGCTCAGTGAGTGGCAAGAATCCACGCTCTATAAATATAGTTAATATTAAGCACATTGCTCTTATAAGGAAAAATATATGCGGAAGAACCCCAACCGATACATGTCACGTGGAGATGTGACCTCACCTCACCTCACCCTTGACCCGGAGGGGAACTCCTAGGACTCTTGAAAAGCAATTAATTCATTAATAGTAATGTGTGGTATCTCAAACTAGTACAACACTTCAAAGATTATCTACATCGATGTATAATACGTTACGATGCCTTGCATCATCCGGTAGCCCTCTCCCTGGCGGCCTTCCAAGATAGGTACGAAGCCACAAGGTATTGAAATACACATTGAGCCTCCTATGATGTGGTGGCACTATCCAGGATAGCTTCAACGCTCGAAATCTTCGACGCACGACGATATGGGAGAAAGCACTCTAACCCCATCCTCGCCTTCATCCCTAAGGTGACATGAGACTATTAGAAAGGAAATCAACTCGCTAACTCCCTTAACCTTCCGGTAGCCTTCTCCCGGGTAGCCCTCTTCCTGACAGCCTTCCAAGATAGGTACGAAGCCACAAGGATATTGAAATACACATTGGGCCTCCTATGATGTAGCGGCAGAATCCAGGATAGCTCCAACGCCGGGTAGCTTCAACGCGGATACGAGGTAGGGGAGAAGCATGCCACGCTCACAATACGATCATCAAGGATCAACTATAATCATCTAGAAATCAACTCGCTAACTCCCTTAACCTTCCGGTAGCCCTCTCCCGGGTAGCCCTCTTCCTGACAGCCTTCCAAGATAGGTACGAAGCCACAAGGGTATTGAAATACACATTGGGCCTCCTATGATGTAGCGGCAGAATCCAGGATAGCTCCAACGCCGGGTAGCTTCAACGCGGATACGAGGTAGGGGAGAAGCATCATCAAGGATCAACTATAATCATCTAGCAAATACAATGCTAATGAATTCTCTTGAATTTCCATACAGATGCATCACTCGGATGCAGGGAAAGGTAGTTAAGTTCTCACACTTAGCAATGGGGAGGCATGACCCTAAAGGCGGGTCATCCACATGCCTATTACAGATAGGCCAAGCATACTATCATTGCTATCGATTAACGAATACCAATACGATAAATGAATTCTTCTGAATTCTCATACGAGAGCATCGCAAGGATGCAGGGTATATAAACTGCTACATTTGCACATTAAAAT
The DNA here is from genome assembly GCA_030737845.1 of Acorus calamus. Taxonomy (NCBI): domain Eukaryota; kingdom Viridiplantae; phylum Streptophyta; class Magnoliopsida; order Acorales; family Acoraceae; genus Acorus; species Acorus calamus. The sequence continues at coordinate 29,936,283 of CM060863.1, read as the reverse complement.
AATAAAGTATGACCTAACTGAGAGTCATACATCCACCTATTTCAGATAGGCCTAATCTATTTATCATGAGTGCGATAATGATAGGAAAAATTCTAATACCTTTGAGGTGTAAGAGTCCCATTACCTTAGCCATCACTCTAAGCAATTATTGAGACACAATCAAAGTAAATGATTCTCATCCACATTCCACTATGTAATCATCTAATAAGGATAACGTCAAAAAAATGAGAATTAAAACATCTATTAAAAATCTCATCGGATTGGATAAATAAATATGTGATTCCCCTTCAATCAAATCACATATGACATTCAAGCAACACCTCACTAATATTTGTAATCTGAAATATCTATTTCATACTATACAAGCACAAAACACTTACATAGAAGACTAAACGGCTTCAGACATGGAAAACTCATCCATTAATGTGAATGAGACTAATATGAGTTCATGCTGTATATAATAAAACTTCTAGCAAATAATACGATGCTCGTTGTGCAAATGAGTTGGTTGAACCATTCAACATACACACAATTATCACAAGAGAGATATAAGGACTACCTGTCCGAATAACCTATTAATAAACCATGAATATGCACACTTTATACAATCCAACATAGGCCCGCTAGTAAGCTAGCATATATATCATACCATTAGCTAAATATGACACAACCATACTAAGCATTTACTAATAAGAAGGTGACCCTACAAATGGCTACCTATGGCATGTCATGCCCACTAACAAGCTAGCATAAATGTCATACTCTATACCTCATGTTATATAAGAACCCACAATTAAAGCTAACAAGTATGAGTCTAATATATTAATGCAATTTAGCAATCATGATTGAATATAATTAGGGTGCCCCGCGGATACGCGATGCACGATTATGTGCATCGAGCGCTTTCCGAAAGGGTGAATCGAACCACTCACAGATACTTGGATCGCCGCGCGTCCGGTCTACGAAATCTGCAAGAACAACCAATGATGCTCAATTAAATATAAAATATCTTGATACATATACAAGCCTTCTTCATGAAGACATCAATTCCTTATATTGCCCACACCATGCATAATAACTCTTTGTCACATATTTATACAAGATTAGTCCATCTACTGCAATCAGCCCCAAACATTGGTATCCACAGCACAAAATACACATCCAAATATTCTAAAATAAATCACACACATTCTATGATGTGTTGGGATCATATTCCGTGAAGACATACTAACTTGATAAAATCTCTAAATGCCCGAAATAAATTATTTTCAGAAACCGATCAATTTCTGCGCGAATCCGGACAGACCATGAACATTAGGCTATATCTTTCAATACAGGTAACCAAATGACACCAAATTTGATATATAGCATCTAGACACATAGATGATCATATGAAATGAAGACACAAGCCTCAAAATATGCCTCCAAATACCTCAAACACAAGGATCTTAAAGAGACAGAAAATCTGCCTTACAACACAAAACCACCCCATTCATGCATTAATGCAACCATCTCATGTGCAGTAGCAATTACACATTACACTCTTCCAACAGCACCAAAATTCAATAATACACACTCATACAAGCATAAACACAAACACATACAAGGCACAAAGGGGAAGTGAATATACCTTGGGAAGAAGAGAGATGGTGCACATAAGGAGTTCCACCACCATCACCACAAACAACCACCATCACACATGCCACAACCACCACCAAATCAGCCATCACATACACACATTAGCACAACACACTCACAAAGAGGGAAGGGAATACCTTGAGAGGGTGGAGAAGAGGGAAGCCAAGCTCAAACACACAAACCTTGCTTGATCTCCCTTTACATGCACCCAATCCAAGCACACCTTCTCTTTGGCATTTCATCAAACATGTGGGGGGGCTGAACACATACAAAGGGCTGAACCATGTGAGGGAGCTTGAGGGAGAGGAGGAGATGAGAAACAACAACATAACATACACACACAAACCTTGATTCCTTCACTTCTAACACTTCCTCTTCTTGCTCCATCTCCTTCTCCTTCCACCACCCAACACACACAACACCAAGGGCTGGACCAGATCCAAAAAGGGGGGAAAATTATGCCAAGGTCGTGCACATGGGGGTGGTTAAATAGGCAAAAGAGAAGTGAAAGACCGAGCTGTCCTCGGAGTTAAAACTCTGCGCAGCCTTCACTTAAACGGCCATAACTTCCTCGATACAGCTCCAAATTGCACGATTCCAATGGCATTGGAAAGATAAGAAGATTATCTACAACTTTCATGTTTACATCCAGATCAAATAACCTCTCCAGCTATTCCGAAATCTAGGCTAAACATCATACAGGGCTGCTGCCTGGATTTCATATCCCCAGGGTATAATTGGAAAAACACCCATAACTTTTGATACATGAATCCAGTTGATCTAATTCCACTTTTGTATGAAAGCTAACTTAACACTGAACATCTCATGATAAAACTAGATTTTTACTACTTCATCTTGGTCATTAACAAAATTAAATCCAAATACCAATCGAAACTGCATAATTTCTAAAAGACCTCAAAATGCTACAAAAACTTCCATTTAAGCCCAAGTGAACACCAGAACCACAAATATGCAATTTGATTTTGAAACTGAATGCCCGAACTATTAAAATAAATAAAACGCGATATTTGACCTTTAAAAGTGACACAGTCTTAACATCATTTCCTCCTTCGAAAAAATTTCGTCCTCGAAATTTAAGAATCTTAGTGGGGAAAGATAGGGTTATGCATCACGAATGGTATCCTTTTTACTCCCAAGTGGCCTAGGCACCAGACTGGTGCCACGGACTCACTTTATCCCAAGGAACGGTCTTGGTGTGGAGTCTCTTCTCACGTTGATCCATTATCTCGATCTACTGCTCCACGAACGACAGATCCAGCTTGAGGATGAGTCGCTCAAACGAAATGACCTGAGCAGGATTGTGGACATAATGTCTCAAATATGAGACAAGGACGACGGTGTGGGCATGAGCCAGCTGTGGAGGCAAGGCTACATGACAAGCCGCCTCCAAATGGGTGATGCTTCTCCAACTGCCCCACAGTCGAACACGCAGACACTTAGCATGTCCTTCAAGGTCTAAATCGTTCTCATTGCCTGGCTGTCCGTTGGCGATGAACACTATACTTAACTGGATGCTTCTGCCAAAGCCTACTGAAGGCTACACAAACACCCCAAAGTAAACCTCGTGTCTCAGCCTGAATGATTATCGACCGGAGTGCCATAAAGACTAATAATCACGGAGGCGAATATCCGCGTCAAATCGTCCAGAGACTCAGTCAGTCGGATAGGGAGGGGAGTGCGGACTTAATCAATTGATCAATGATCACCTAGTCGGCATCGCGACCCTAACACGACTTTAGCAAGCCCGCAATGAAATCCATGATAACACACTTCCACTTCCACTGAGGAATCCCGATGGACTGACGCTTCCCAATGCGATGATGATTCTCAAACTTTGCTTGAGGCATGCCACATGGAGAAACAAAATCACCCATGTCGCCTTTACATCACGCCATTAGCAACCTCGATGAAGACTACCTTAAATTAGTCCACGGAGATCCAATAAAACTTATGAGATCCCTAAAGGCATTCGACACATTCGTTAACCTTGACGACAGTACTTAAGACTCGTAATGCCCAAAACGGTCACGAAATGCCATCTATAGGACGTCCAACTCCCGGATCTCCAATTGGTGGTACCCTGCGAGGATCGATCTAAGAGAAGACACTCGCTCCCAGAGCTGGTCAAACAGATCATCAATTCGCGATAAGGGGTACTTTATCTTCAACCCCCCCCCCCAAGGGGAGATTAGAACAACTCTTCGAACTATTAAGTCCAATTTCTTCTCCTCGGGCATCTTGATGATCCTCAGCCTGGCGCTCATGATGACCCTGACACGCTGGGTAAGCTACACAACCGCACTTAATCCGTAAGACGCGCAATAGGAGGTCGTCGAACCCCGACAATGCCTATGCGACGTCATCTACCAGATACGGCAGTTAAGTCCCATCATGAACGCTTGCATCACGTCTGTTCATTTACGACCAATGTGGGGGTAAAATGTGACAGTATCAACAACTGTGCTCCACATGCCGTCACCGACAGATCGCCCAACTACAACAATTGGAACTCCATCATCCTGCACTCAATGGGCAGATTCATCGCGGGGAGTCCACGCTCTCGACATCATCCGGTAGCCCTCTCCCGGTGTGGCCTCTTCCTGGTAACCTCCCATATCCACTATCTCTGCCATATGGGCACACCAACAAGCGTCCTGGATAGTACCTGGGAGCACCTCACGGAGCTCTGGCCTCTACCGGGTAGCTTCAACGCACGATGATATGTCGAAGCGACCCCAGATGTGGCTATGGAACCCAGTCCATAAGAAATCGCCCACCAAACTGCTAAAGGACGCACCCAATCTCGATCGTACGCATCACCACTCGCTACAGCACTTTCCAAGTGAGAGGGAAAGGCAATCATCAAACAAATGTTTTAAATATATTCCCTAACTGGGGAAAAGAACCCCTTGGGAGGGCACCATGAGGTCCCGATATAGGATATCCCGACAACCAAACAAGGAACACGGAGCACCCTAGCTCGGGTCTCAACGATGACCCCGCAAGGCCCCTTAACCCCGAGAGAGGAAAAGAATGAAAGAAGACATCACATTAAAGTGATGGCACACACCTTACACTCAAACACTAGAAGTCAGCGGCATACGCGGACTCCGTAGTTACAAGCAATACCGATGCAGGGGAATAAATTCCCTAATCGAAGCGTGATCCATACGCAAACGGTCAATATAAGTCTATCAATATGGAATGCTAAGTCTAGACTCCTATCTAGGCCTTGGTCCCACAACAGGGGACCCAACAACTGACCCTACTCCGCCGACCAAGTCGGCAATCTCACGGAGCACAAGAGCAATCACGACCACGTCAACGGAAGTGAGGAGGCATGTCAGCAACCTAAGGCGGAGAACTAAGATCAGAGTAATTGGATAGAAATCCTACGACTCATCTACACGACTAGACTTAGGCTTTGACAGGACCAGGCTCTGATACCATTTTTTGTTACGCCCCGAAGCATTACCAATCATACAATAACCAACAGGGGTCAAATAAGATAACAAGGCTACAGGAAAGTAGTAGCCAATAAAAAGAAATGATGCGGAAGTATAATATACAAATTAGTCTGTAAATCAAAAACATTATTACAAACCCGAATACACGATAACTGTCCTGTGAGAGTCCAAGTCTAGCCTAAATAAAATCATATGTGCAACACGCACGATTACCAGTATATACACAAAGAAAATGGGGTTGCTGACAGCCTCGCACTCGCTAACCGAAAGGTGGGATACTCTACGCACGAACCACGCCAGATAGATGCTCTAGCTCCACGCCAACCCAGTCCCTGGTGAAAAATAACACACGAGGGGTGAGCTACAAGCTCAGTGAGTGGCAAGAATCCACGCTCTATAAATATAGTATAATATTAAGCACATTGCTCTTATAAGGAAAAATATATGCGGAAGAACCCCAACCGATACATGTCACGTGGAGATGTGACCTCACCTCACCTCACCCTTGACCCGGAGGGGAACTCCTAGGACTCTTGAAAAGCAATTAATTCATTAATAGTAATGTGTGGTATCTCAAACTAGTACAACACTTCAAAGATTATCTACATCGATGTATAATACGTTACGATGCCTTGCATCATCCGGTAGCCCTCTCCCTGGCGGCCTTCCAAGATAGGTACGAAGCCACAAGGTATTGAAATACACATTGAGCCTCCTATGATGTGGTGGCACTATCCAGGATAGCTTCAACGCTCGAAATCTTCGACGCACGACGATATGGGAGAAAGCACTCTAACCCCATCCTCGCCTTCATCCCTAAGGTGACATGAGACTATTAGAAAGGAAATCAACTCGCTAACTCCCTTAACCTTCCGGTAGCCTTCTCCCGGGTAGCCCTCTTCCTGACAGCCTTCCAAGATAGGTACGAAGCCACAAGGATATTGAAATACACATTGGGCCTCCTATGATGTAGCGGCAGAATCCAGGATAGCTCCAACGCCGGGTAGCTTCAACGCGGATACGAGGTAGGGGAGAAGCATGCCACGCTCACAATACGATCATCAAGGATCAACTATAATCATCTAGAAATCAACTCGCTAACTCCCTTAACCTTCCGGTAGCCCTCTCCCGGGTAGCCCTCTTCCTGACAGCCTTCCAAGATAGGTACGAAGCCACAAGGGTATTGAAATACACATTGGGCCTCCTATGATGTAGCGGCAGAATCCAGGATAGCTCCAACGCCGGGTAGCTTCAACGCGGATACGAGGTAGGGGAGAAGCATCATCAAGGATCAACTATAATCATCTAGCAAATACAATGCTAATGAATTCTCTTGAATTTCCATACAGATGCATCACTCGGATGCAGGGAAAGGTAGTTAAGTTCTCACACTTAGCAATGGGGAGGCATGACCCTAAAGGCGGGTCATCCACATGCCTATTACAGATAGGCCAAGCATACTATCATTGCTATCGATTAACGAATACCAATACGATAAATGAATTCTTCTGAATTCTCATACGAGAGCATCGCAAGGATGCAGGGTATATAAACTGCTACATTTGCACATTAAAATAATAAAGTATGACCTAACTGAGAGTCATACATCCACCTATTTCAGATAGGCCTAATCTATTTATCATGAGTGCGATAATGATAGGAAAAATTCTAATACCTTTGAGGTGTAAGAGTCCCATTACCTTAGCCATCACTCTAAGCAATTATTGAGACACAATCAAAGTAAATGATTCTCATCCACATTCCACTATGTAATCATCTAATAAGGATAACGTCAAAAAAATGAGAATTAAAACATCTATTAAAAATCTCATCGGATTGGATAAATAAATATGTGATTCCCCTTCAATCAAATCACATATGACATTCAAGCAACACCTCACTAATATTTGTAATCTGAAATATCTATTTCATACTATACAAGCACAAAACACTTACATAGAAGACTAAACGGCTTCAGACATGGAAAACTCATCCATTAATGTGAATGAGACTAATATGAGTTCATGCTGTATATAATAAAACTTCTAGCAAATAATACGATGCTCGTTGTGCAAATGAGTTGGTTGAACCATTCAACATACACACAATTATCACAAGAGAGATATAAGGACTACCTGTCCGAATAACCTATTAATAAACCATGAATATGCACACTTTATACAATCCAACATAGGCCCGCTAGTAAGCTAGCATATATATCATACCATTAGCTAAATATGACACAACCATACTAAGCATTTACTAATAAGAAGGTGACCCTACAAATGGCTACCTATGGCATGTCATGCCCACTAACAAGCTAGCATAAATGTCATACTCTATACCTCATGTTATATAAGAACCCACAATTAAAGCTAACAAGTATGAGTCTAATATATTAATGCAATTTAGCAATCATGATTGAATATAATTAGGGTGCCCCGCGGATACGCGATGCACGATTATGTGCATCGAGCGCTTTCCGAAAGGGTGAATCGAACCACTCACAGATACTTGGATCGCCGCGCGTCCGGTCTACGAAATCTGCAAGAACAACCAATGATGCTCAATTAAATATAAAATATCTTGATACATATACAAGCCTTCTTCATGAAGACATCAACTCCTTATATTGCCCACACCATGCATAATAACTCTTTGTCACATATTTATACAAGATTAGTCCATCTACTGCAATCAGCCCCAAACATTGGTATCCACAGCACAAAATACACATCCAAATATTCTAAAATAAATCACACACATTCTATGATGTGTTGGGATCATATTCCGTGAAGACATACTAACTTGATAAAATCTCTAAATGCCCGAAATAAATTATTTTCAGAAACCGATCAATTTCTGCGCGAATCCGGACAGACCATGAACATTAGGCTATATCTTTCAATACAGGTAACCAAATGACACCAAATTTGATATATAGCATCTAGACACATAGATGATCATATGAAATGAAGACACAAGCCTCAAAATATGCCTCCAAATACCTCAAACACAAGGATCTTAAAGAGACAGAAAATCTGCCTTACAACACAAAACCACCCCATTCATGCATTAATGCAACCATCTCATGTGCAGTAGCAATTACACATTACACTCTTCCAACAGCACCAAAATTCAATAATACACACTCATACAAGCATAAACACAAACACATACAAGGCACAAAGGGGAAGTGAATATACCTTGGGAAGAAGAGAGATGGTGCACATAAGGAGTTCCACACCATCACCACAAACAACCACCATCACACATGCCACAACCACCACCAAATCAGCCATCACATACACACATTAGCACAACACACTCACAAAGAGGGAAGGGAATACCTTGAGAGGGTGGAGAAGAGGGAAGCCAAGCTCAAACACACAAACCTTGCTTGATCTCCCTTTACATGCACCCAATCCAAGCACACCTTCTCTTTGGCATTTCATCAAACATGTGGGGGGGGCTGAACACATACAAAGGGCTGAACCATGTGAGGGAGCTTGAGGGAGAAGGGGAGATGAGAAACAACAACATAACATACACACACAAACCTTGATTCCTTCACTTCTAACACTTCCTCTTCTTGCTCCATCTCCTTCTCCTTCCACCACCCAACACACACAACACCAAGGGCTGGACCAGATCCAAAAAGGGGGGAAAATTATGCCAAGGTCGTGCACATGGGGGTGGTTAAATAGGCAAAAGAGAAGTGAAAGACCGAGCTGTCCTCGGAGTTAAAACTCTGCGCAGCCTTCACTTAAACGGCCATAACTTCCTCGATACAGCTCCTGAATTGCACGATTCCAATGGCATTGGAAAGATAAGAAGATTATCTACAACTTTCATGTTTACATCCAGATCAAATAACCTCTCCAGCTATTCCGAAATCTAGGCTAAACATCATACAGGGCTGCTGCCTGGATTTCATATCCCCAGGGTATAATTGGAAAAACACCCATAACTTTTGATACATGAATCCAGTTGATCTAATTCCACTTTTGTATGAAAGCTAACTTAACACTGAACATCTCATGATAAAACTAGATTTTTACTACTTCATCTTGGTCATTAACAAAATTAAATCCAAATACCAATCGAAACTGCATAATTTCTAAAAGACCTCAAAATGCTACAAAAACTTCCATTTAAGCCCAAGTGAAGACCAGAACCACAAATATGCAATTTGATTTTGAAACTGAATGCCCGAACTATTAAAATAAATAAAACGCGATATTTGACCTTTAAAAGTGACACAGTCTTAACACCAACACCTGGTTTCTCGGTTAATCCGAGTCCAAACCCCTTTTCTCCCCCCACCTTTTCCTTTGCCTCGACTTCCCCCGCGAATCCAATGTCTCCAGCGACTTCTTCCCCAAGTCTTTACCAGGCCATATCCAGCCTAGGACCACTAAACTACCCACCCAATGCAGAAACCCTGGACGAAACCATCCGGAGAATCCTCTCCTAGACTGGCCCTTTTGCCCCCAAACACATGTCTCTACATAACTTGAAACAAATCCCATCGGCCAGTCTACCGGAGGGATTCAAAATCCTGAAATTTCACCGGTATAACGGTCATGGAGACCAAATATTCATGTAATTGCTTTCTATCTAGATGCTCGACCTTTTCTGGACAATCAACCCCTGTTAGTCTTCCTTTTCCAAGAATCATTGGAAGGAGAAGCACTACAATGGTTCTCCACACTCCTTGTAGACCATCTGTCAAATTTTTTGGCTGTAAGCTTGATATTTTTAGGCCGCTACGGTTACCAGAGGACTAGAACCCCCTCTATCTTGGACTTAACTGTAGAAAGGATGAGGCCTAGGGAGGAATTTGAGCAGTATGTGTCTAGGTGGCATACCCTAATCCACAGAACGGGCTTTACAACTCATAGAATGTCAAGAAATTGACATGATGTTATAGAGCCTGAGTCTGGAGCTTCGTACGAGTCTTTCGTACACCACGTACCAGCTTTTAATTGACCGCCACAACAGGATTTCCTGTTGTGCAGCCCCAGTAGTCCAAGCCCAGTCCCCACTATCAGCTATAGGGTTGGACAACCGCCGCAAAAGGCGCTAACCCCCACGGTAGAGGGGATCATGCAAGTCTCGGCACTCTACCCGAACGGAGCGCGAATGCCTGATCAAGAACCAACTCCGAGACAGTGCACGCCCGGTTCATCCGGATATGTGCCACCTCGGTAAGCCAATCAATACTTCATTCTCAGATTAGTACCGGCTCCCGTGCCGACACGAAAATACCCAGTAATCTAAAGTCCTCCAATCCAGAGCCCTATAGTTCAAAACCAAGCCAAACCAGAACAACCTCTACCTACTCTACTCCCCCAAGAGCGCAAAACCTAACTCCCAGGCAGCTTGCACAAAGCCCTTACAACGAAGTCTTCCCTCATCTCATTTTATAGGGGAGTTCATAATATTAAATTAATTTAGAAAAAATACTATTATTATGTGTTTAATCATATAATAGGTTATTTATTTATTTATTTGCATTTATTAAATATTTATAAAAATATTTATAAATAAATTACTCATTTTTATAATTGTGATATGGATAAAGAAATAAATTTTACAAGTAGATGTATAATAGTAAGAGTATTTTAAACATTTGAATAAAATTCTTTGTAGAAATCCATGTGTGAATCAAACATTGAAAAAATATTCTTTACAGAAATCTACTAGTGAACCAAACAGTCTGATGGGATCTAGATTTCTGATAAAATGATTCCTGATAAAGTAAGTCTATAAAAAGAAATGACACGAACCAAACGGAACCTTAGATTTTTAGACTAATTCACTCTTGAATTAATTTGTGGATAGAGGATTCTTGAATATGACAGGCACAGAGAGTGTATGCATTAAAGCTGGGATAGAGACTGGCAGGAGCTCTTAGTTAATTGTAGAGGCAGGGCTTCATGCTTTATGCTTTGAGGAAGACATTGCCTTTATCCACCCATTGAGGAAGACGTTGCTTTAATTTATGCTTTATCTGAAAATGCTATAGCAATTAAAGTTTCCCTCTTTGGATGATGGTACTGGAAGAATTAGATATGACTATATCTATGTTATTTATTTATCAACAAATTTTTTTGTACTTATCTCTGTTATATGTAAGAAACAAAAGGAAAGAGAAGTTTGAGCCATGAAAAATGATATTAGTACTGTTGGATTAGAAGTTGTTTGGACAGATTATATGGCCACTGGATTATTGAATGTTATAGCAAATTCAACTTAGGTTGGTACTTGGTAGCTAGCTAGTCATTGCCCTGTTAGGTGATAGTATGTTTTATGGTCTCCTAAACATTCTTCAAATTGAATTAATGATGACAGCGATGTATCAAATAAAGTTTAATCAGAGGTTGGTTTGATTCTCTCTCTCTATATATATACACACACATTTTTGGATAAGTTTGACAGTAGTAGATTTGATATGATATTTAAAATAAGATGAACATGATATACTAAGGAATAACCAAAGATAAAAATAATGATCTATGTTATCCATAGAAAAAATAAAATTTAGAAACAAGAACTTCATTTAAATTCTAATAAAAAGGAACGAGGGCTTACCCATATTAAGTGTTGTCTAGAATAATTAGAATGTTGCATTAGAAGTCAAATTGGTAAATAAATGTGTGCTTGTGTGTGTAAAAAAACCTTAAGGACTCTATGTTGTTACACGCAATTTTTATATACAGTCTTATGTTCAATCTCATTTAGGTAATGATATACATCTTTTGTTTAATGAGACATATAATTTTTTTTTATTTTTTATATTGGTACATTATATATTCATTGAAATATATCTTTTGTTTTTTAGGAAGGTTTGTCTGTCATTATATAAAAAATATATATTTATTATAAGAAAAGCATTTGGAGCTACGTGTATGATTAAAATATCCAAGCTTCCAATTTGATCAATAGTGCCTTTTGCTACAAGAACATACTGCATGCTAGAGCTTAGGATGAGGGGATAGGGTGTTATATATCATGCCTTGCCATTGTATCCATTTCCTACCCGGTCTGGTTCGCTTAATTAAAGCGATTATGTTTTTAATTAAGTAGAAAATTAAAAAGTCTTGCCAAACGCATTCTAAAAAACTAGCTTACTTAAAAAGTTACTTTCATCTTTTAGTGTAAAAATGTTGATTTTTAAAAAACAAAAAAAAATCCGCTTTCCAGGAATCAAGTCTATTTAAGTCACTTTATTCAAAATCTTATTTTTCCTATGTGTTTCCAAACAGAATTAGTCATTTTCCTTTTTTCCATCTTGGCATAATTTTGTGCATTTATATAAATCTAACCCTTACATAAATACATAGTTTTGATTACCAATTAAAAAAAAACACACACACAAGAGAGCTCCCTTTCCAGGAGTTCACACAAACAATAAATTAACATATTCCAAGAGGCATACATGTTGAAAGTCATATGCATATTTTTACTTGGAGAACATGAATTTTTACCAAAACAATAATTTCTTGGTAATTCTTAACTTTTATCAAGAAAAATTTCCCAAATATATATGAACCTTTATCAGGAAAGAGTTGTCTGTAATTCTTATGTTTTATCAATGAAATAAACAATTTTAACGACCAAATATTTTTGGGTAAATATACTTTTTATCAAGGAAAAACATTTTGTTGGGACTGTTTACCCAGATCCCAAGCTTTGAGTACATTTGGCAAGAAAATGTTTTTATGGTAAAACTATTACTTATTGTACCATGATTAAAAGAAATTCCCGGTATAAATCATTATAAATAACATCAAGATTTTGAAACTATCATTATTTTGGAACTGTTAGACAAATGTCACTTATGAGGTGTATTTCAGGGTGTTCCGGGATCGTCGGAAAAAAAGAGATAAAATCTCTCGAGCGAAATTTCAATAGATGATTCCTTATGCTACTTGTTGGTCTATTTCGCTAACGTGCAACAAGAGTATCTTCAAACACAAAAGAGCGTATTGGAAAAATACTTAAATTATAATTTTTTCTATGCTATCGGATTGTGTTAAATTTATTTTGAAGGAGCCTTTGCCGGGCTCTATGGGAGACGATTGGGGAAGAGGAAAGCATGATCTTGGCTCTAAATCTTTGTATTTTTCTTTTTTTTTTTAAATTGTAAGGAGATCCCTCTTCTCTTTTCAGGGGGTTCTTGGAATAAAATTCTCTTATATTATTATAAAAAAATTTAAAAAAATCTAACCTATATTGGATTTGAATGATTTTATCATAACACAATAAAATATGTCGGTTATTATTACTAAATACATAAATGGACAAAAAGTATGAAATATTTTTTAATTAATATAAATTAAAAATCACCTAAATAAACAAATCGATAAAAAAAATTAATAACATAGCATAATTTTATCATATAAAATTTAATTTTTTTTTTAAATTGAATATTTTAATACATAATCAATCTCAATTTCCGTGAATAAAGAATAGAAAACTGGTTTAAACAATCACCCGGAGGTTCTAAAAAATTGTCAGTTTAATTGGTGGTTGATTTTGTTATGTACCGGTCTATTAATTATATTTTAAGATTTTGAGAACAAATCGAATTGGAATGCATGCTAAATGAAAGCTTAATCAGTTGGATTGGCCAGGTTCTATGGAGAATGGTATTATTGTCCATAAATACTAATTAGGGTGACCCCTCAAATTGAGCATTAACAATGGCAAGTGCATGCGCATACACATACCTTGGATTCTTTGTCTGGAATCCTTGAAGAAAAATAAATTTCCAACCTCCCTAATTCAATAAAAATGCAGTAAATATATATAATGCTTCTCATTTATAATGAAACAAATACAATACAATTTCACTCAGTACAAAGCAAGCCATAATAAAAGTCTTAACAAGAAGTTTCACTCAACATATATATGGACTGAAGGAAATATTTATGTAGATAAAATAAACTGAATAGCTTAAGACTGGAGGATGGAATTACAATGTGTGTGTGTGGGGGGGGGATATATGCGGCGAACGACGGGTGCGACAGCGATCACGGGCCGTCGATAACGGGTCCATCGCATCCGACGGTCGGATGTGATTCACATCGACCGTCGGATGCGATGGACCCGTGATCGGACGGCCCGTGTCGTGACCACACCCGTCGTTCGCCGCACCTAATTGCTTATATATATATATATATATATATATATATATATATAGATTTATGATTTGCCTCATTTTTTTCCATTGTTATCCATCTTGTCACCTATGTGATTGGCGTCCACAGCATCGATGTCGGTGTTGTGCTGCGGACCACGGCCCTTGTTCGGCTTAGGAATCGGTGGCTTAGAAGTACTCTTCAATGCTGAATTACCTCTTCTTCCCGTGTTTGATGTTGCAGTAGTACTACTAAAAGGTGCCACTGTATTAGGCTTCTTCAGTAGTGCCTTTGATAGAGTGGAAAACAAAACTGAAGCTCTCTGCATCATCATTTTCTATTTACTCTATTACTACTACCACTACTGCCTTTGTTTCATGTCCGGTCTTTCTATAATGTTGGATTTAAGATTAGATGAGAACACCACCTGCGGTATATGATTTTTTAATTAAAACATATTTCAAAGACCAAAAGACCATGATGTGACGTGCAATGAGATTATGTCACGCAAGTTATAAATAATCACACACACACACACACACATATGAGTATTAGGTGCGGCCTGCGGTCACGTGCGGCGTCGATCACGAGTCCATCGCATCAGACGGTCGGGTGCGATTCACATCGACTGTTGGATGCGATAGACCCGCGATTGGACGACGCACGTCGGATCCGCATGACCGCACCGACCGCACGCTATCACTCGGGTATATATATATATATATATATATATATATATATATATATATACACGCGAGCGATTAGGTGCGGCGAACGGTAGGTGCGGCCACGACGTGGACCGTTCGATCGCGAGTCCATCGCATCCAACGGTCGACGTGAATCGCACCCGACCGTCCGATGCGATGGACCAGTGATCGATGGCCCGTGATCGCTGCCGCACCCGCCGTTCGCCGCACGTAATCATCCCTCATATATATATATATATATATATATATATATATATATATATATATATATAGATGAATGATATTATGCGGTCGGTGCGGTCGTGCGGCGTCGACCACGGGCCGTCGATCACAGGTCCATCGTGTCAGACGGTCGGGTGCGATTCACGTCGACCGTTGGATGCGATGGACCCGCAATCGGACGATCCACGTCGCGTCCGCACGAGCCCGCACGCCGCATATTATCATCCGACTATATATATATATACCCGAGTGATAGCGTGCGGTCGGTGCAGTCGTGCGGATCCGACATGCGTCGTCCGATCGCGTGTCCATCGCATCCAACGGTCGATGTGAATTGCACCAGACCATCTGATGCGATAGACCCGTGATCGACGGCCCGTGGTCAACGCCGCACGACCGCACCGAATCACTCATATATATATATATATATATATATATATATATATTTTGGAGGGTTTCTTTGGTAAAATGTGCAAGTAAATATATGAGAACCATCAGATGGATGGAATCTCAATCATACAATTCCGACTGTTTTCCACATGGTGGACCCAATCTCGTTTTCTTGCATTGAATCATCTATATATATATATATATATATATATATATATTCTTATTTTGTTTGACATTTACAAAATTAAAGAACCGTGTATGAGTAAAATGATATGTTCAAACCCCCATTGCAACCCTATCGATCCGTAGTACACACCGATTTTTTTTTAAATACACTATCTTATTGAAGTACATATTATTAAATAGCAACAGCCGGTTTTGACGTCCCCTCTCCAGTTAAATAGCTTTTCTAACTAGGAGACCGTCAAGTATGGCATGGTCGCCCATATTTTTGTTCTTTTTTTCTTTTTTGATGCTTTTATTTTTACATCATTTTTCTTTAATTTCATTCAAAATACTACGAATTCAGAACTGAAATCACGGTGATAATGCTTATCATTTTTTTCAATATATATATATATATATATTGCATTATGGTTTTGGTTGATCCTTGGGATTTTGTCATTTAACTTCTGACATATCATTTTCATACCTTCCAATAATTCAAAGGCATCATCGGCATCAACAACTCATGAATTATTTGATCGACATAAATTATCTTTAGATAAACATTTAATCATTCAATTAAGTCCTTTATGGAAAAAAGAAGCGCATTATTGATGATATTTCAATATCAACATAAATTAAACGTGAGAATCTTTTAATAAGACTTGATTGAAAACATGTTCCTTGGCTTGTGGTGCCTCTACAAAATAATTTTCACAGATGTTCCTTGACTTGTGATGCCTCTCCAATAAGTGAACCATGATGAAAGATTCTGTTTGTATGATCACCTAATCTGCAACGTAAGTGGTGATGATGAAATTGTTTGTTTGTATACATATCATCACCTAATCTGCACTATAATTTGGAAGATAACGAATGACTTTATTTTGAACTATCACCTAATCTACAATTAGAGTGATAATATAAAGACTTTGCTTGTATCATCACCTAATTAATCTACAATTTGAATGGAATCACTCCATATATACAATCACAAGAGAGTTGGTGTTGCTTCAGATATCAAAGAATCCACTCTGAAATTTGTGACGCGATTAATTATATACTGTATTAAAGAATTTAATCCATTACATTTTATTTCTCGAAATGTTTTTTCAAATGTTTTCTAATGTTTTAAAATTTATGCAAAAACTTTATGCAAAAAAATTTCGAAGCAATGGAAGGTTTCCCACGTATACAAGGAATTCCACCAATTAAGTTTCAAGTCCTGTGTCATGCAGAATGCTTGGATGATCGTGGAATTGGAGGTTCCCATGTCTTGGTATTATAAGACTAGCGAGGCATTCCGTCGGCTTGGTACAAGGAATAAATAGGTAAAAAATATATCAGAATATGTCAGAATAAATTGGTATTGTTATTTCAAAGTCTTTTAAAATTGTGTTGTTCCACTCACTTTATTCCATTGATATAAGAGGAGTTCACGTGTCAAATCATATGTTATCATTTCTTATATATCATGGGGAATCACATATCTAATTATTTTTTCATTTTATAATTCATTATTCACATCTTATTTACTTGTATCTACAACTTAATCATTATCAATCAAACAACAAAAACTTCATTATTACTGTTAAAGAATAATTATTAGGAGAATATTATGTCTTTATTATAATTATTATGTTATTATTAGTTCCTAGTTTTCCTAATTTTCTATTATGATATTTTAGGGTTTCCTTTGTGTATCTATAAATAGAGCCTTTGTCTCCTCTAATACAATAACAAAAATTCTCTTTTTCTTTATTCTAACATGGTATCAGAGCCACCTAAGAAACCCTAGATCTACATAAGTTTATCTTCTTCTTCCCCGCTCCGATTGGGGAGTCTTCGATCAGAGCGGGGAAGGACTTTTCACCGTCGTCGTTGGGCCGCCATCTTCGCGCCCATCACCGTCGTCATCTCCGCATGTCGTCATCTGAGCGGGGGAGGATTTTTGATATCCATATTTTCTTCTGCTGTTTGTGTTTTCATCTCCATTGTTTGCGCTATCGTTGTTTTCATCTCGATGGAAAATCCGCGCCCGAACGCGTCATTACACGCGTAATCTTTGCCGTCCGGTGCACGATAGCGCAAATCTGCGCATCCGAGGAATAAAATTCGGTGCACGATAGCGCAAATCTGCGCTCGTCCACGGATTCGCCTGGCCCGCTCGTCCGACCCAACCTGGCCCACTGTTTCGGCCCAGCTCACTCCGGCTCACCCAGCCCACTGCCCGGACCCGTCTACGGGTGACCCGACCCGTCCGGCCATCGTCCGACAACTGTCCGGCCACCGTCCGAGGCCGTCCCTTAGTCAACGACCGATTTTCGACGCGTTTCTTTCCTGGACTGTTACGGCTTTGTTCAGACTCTGAATCTAGTCATCCAGGTACTCATGTTTTTCAATTTTTCATTCTCTACGCATCCGTATTTGTCTTTTCTCATTTTCTTCTGATTTTTGTCAGTTGGAACATCATCATTTCTTTTCTTCCTTGGGTCTCTTTCTTCCTTGGGTTATTGTTCGTAGCGCTATCATCTTCGCGCTGCCATTGTTCTTCTTCTCTTCCTCGGATCCCTTTCTTCTTTTGAGATCCGTCATCTTTGTTGTCATTCAAGTGACGTCATTTTTATGCAACATCTCTGCCTCTGTGCGCTGTCGTATTCGTGCACCGTCGTTTTTATGTGCCGTTGTTTTCGCGCACCATTGTCTCCGTGTGCCGTTGTTCCCACACACCGTCGTTTTCGTGCGCCGTTGTTCCCACGCATCGTTGTCTCCATGCGCCGTTGTTTCTACGCACCTTCGTTTTTCGTGCGCTTTTCGTCATCGCGCACCTTCGTTTTTCGTGCGTCATCGTTGTTTTTCGTGTACCGTCATTTTTTTTGTGCACCGTCATTTTTTTTCGTGCGTCGTTGTTGTTTTCGCACACCGTTGTTTTCGTGCGTCGTTATTTTTCGCGCACCGTTGTCTCCTTGCACCGTTGTTTCTGTGCACTGTTGTTTTTCACGCACCATTATATCCGTGTGCCGCTGTTTCTCCATCGGGGCTCGTCCATCACTCTCTGCCACCGTCGTCTCATTTTTATACAAACTCTAAGGGTTCTACCCTTCAGAGTTTGGGAGAGGGTGTTAAAGAATCTCCGTCACCATTGTTTGCGTGCTATCTCTGCTGCCTGTCCGCGCTACACGCGCCATCAAAGCGACTCCATCTGACTCAAAGACCGGGAGCGACTATGTCTGACTCAAAGAGCGGGAGCGACTCTGTCTGACTCAACGAGCGGGAGCGACTTCGTCTGTGTCAACGAGCGGGAGCGACTCCGTCTGACTCAAAGAACGGGAGCGACTCCGACTGACTAAACGAGCGGGAGCGACTCCGTCTGACTCAACGAGTGGGAGCGACTCCGACTGACTCAAAGAGCGGGAGCGACTCCGTCTGACTCATTGAGCGGAAGCGACTCCATCTGACTCAACGAGCGAGAGCGACTCCAACTGACTCAACGAGCGAAAGTGAAGAGATGCGCCTGTCCTCACCAATCGCCACAAGCCGCCCGTCATTGTCGTCAGCTTCCACCACCATCTCATTTTTGTGCAAACTCTAAGGGTTCTACCCTTCAGAGTTTGAGAGAGGGTGTTAAAGAATAATTATTAGGAGAATATTATGTCTTTATTATAATTATTATGTTATTATTAGTTTTCTAGTTTTTTTCGTTTTCTATTATGATATTTTAGGGTTTCCTTTGTGTATCTATAAATAGAGCATTTGGTTCCTCTAATATAATAACAAGAATTCTCTTTTTCTTTATTCTAACAATTACGTTTTCCAATAAAAAAAGATTAAAAACACAATCAAACATAAAATTACTTATTTCTTATAAATATTAAAATAATTATCTATCTCATAATAGCTTACGTCCCTCACCAAACCAGACTAAGGGCTACAATTTGCCTTCTCTCTTTGTTGTTATCCACCAAGTCATCAAACATATATTGCTCTTTCATGATGCTTGTTGGCCTCTATAGCTTGGATGCTGGCTTTGTGCTGCTGAGGACTTCCGGGCTCGGCGTAGGAAACCTCGTTTTGGATTTCAGTTGCGCAGATGATTTGATGGTGTTGTTCTGCGGTGGACATCCCCGATCAGGCGGTGGAGGCGGTGGAGGTGGCGTAGGATGATGCCTTGCTGATCTTTTCTTTTTTGATGTCAAGGTACTAATTGGAGCTACTGTATTAGGCTTCTTCAGTGACATTGATACAATAGAAAAGAAAGCTGAAGCTCTTTGCATGATCAGTTTCAATTTGCTCTACTAACTTGTGTCTTCCTTTGTTCGCAAGGTCAACTTTATATAGTTTATATGTTAAGGCCAAGTCAATCATGATTTGTGGAATATGATTTTTCAAAAACATTGCATAGACTAATAGACCCCTCTAAATATCAAATTAATCAACCAATCCATACCACTTCAAGTCAGTGGTTTTTTTATTTATTTTGATCTAGCTAGTCATTCATGATTTAATCGGTTAGACCATTTAATTTTCAAATAGGTTGCCATCAATGTATCAGATTCACTGGTTAAAGTCTGGCCGCCATGGGAATTGTCTGAACACAAGCTTATGACTCCCAAACAAGTCAACCATGCATGATAGTGATGCTGTAGAAAAAAATGTGTCAGAATTTTCTATTAATATTTTAGATACTGTGTGTGATGACCGCTACTGACTCTTACTTTGTTTGTGTTCATGAAAATTATTACAAAATACGGTTCTCATGGAAGAATATTTTGTTTATAGTATCACCTATTTTTTTTTAAATTTTAGTGATAATAAAATATTTTGTTTGTATATCATCACCTAATCTGCCTTTTGAATTATAATGAAAGACTATTCAACTGTACCATCACCTAATCTGTAATTTGAGTGATAATATAAGAATTTCTTGTATCATCACATGGTCTACCATTATTTGAATGGAATCAGTTCATATAATTCCAAGATAACAAAGAATCCTATTGAAATCTGTGACGTAAGGAGATGTTGTTTATTTTCGATGGCTCTGAATTGCAAGACCTTGGAGTCTACATGTGTGTGTATATATTATATGTAGAAGAATGGTAAGTGTAGTGTGGGACATGAGGTGGATGGGTAACTTAAAATGTGTCAAGTTAACGAAAACGATTCATGTGAACTTATTTGTTTGGTTAGAAAGAAATCCTTTTGGGCAACAAACTCTGCACGCTCACGACACGAACACACGTATCCAGCTTAGCCAGGATTTTTGTCTAGAAGGGACATACTATTATACTTCTTTAGATACTCTTTAATGTGGGTAAGATTTTTGGATAATTAACAGGAGTAGATTTGATATTTAATATAACATGAACATATATGATATACAAATGCATAACAAGAGATGTAACCGATGATCTATGTTATCCGTAGAACAATAAAATTAGAAAACACAAACTTCATTTAAATTTTAATAAAGATGAATGGGGACTTGCCTGTGTATGTTGCCTGTAGTAATGAGGATGTGACATCAGATGTCAATAGAAAAAAAATGAAAGTAGAATTTTATTTAATCTTACACCTTAAAAGAACTAGACGTTGTTATTCGCAATTTTTGTATATATATATATATGCAGTCTCACATATAATCTCATTTAGCAAATGGGATATATATATCTTTTGTTCGATATTATGAAGCTATGTGTGTAAGACAATATAGTATTAAAATATCTTTAATTTATTTTATTATATAATATATATATCTTAAAATAAAAATTAAAACATGTTAAACTACATGTGTGATGAAACAATAAACTATCTTAAATAAATTTTGGATATAAATATCCAAGTTTTCTATATGATCAATAAAAGAGCCTTTGCTACAATAAATAATAACAGTGTCTGTGTCTCTTATTCAACTTAAAAAGAAACGCTTGTTTGAATAATCGAATAATTAACTCATGCATGCGCGCATCGTGGGCTCTGGGAAAAAAAGTCTTGGTTTCACACGTACCGTACGTAGACGTTGACAAAATCGGAAAATCCAACCTGATAATCACCGTCGGATTGGAGATCTAGTGGCTGTGAATTTTTCCCAGTCAATTTAATTCGAAAAAAGTAGGTAAAACAAATGTGTGTATATACGCATATATTCCATGCAAAGCCTTGCAAACAAATTTTCTTTTAAGAGTGAAAATTAGAGTTACTCACCTTATTTTTCATGGATAGATCAGTCCCCCCAGTAAGTGCATTCAATCTCCCATCATTTGGTCTTCTTTAAAGGGAAAAAAAAAAACACAAAAAAAACCATTTTGATAAATTAAATTACGATTACATTTTGTTGTTCTCATTGTATAATCTCCTTGGTCTCATTGAAGAATTAATCATGTTGTTCTCCTTGAGTTTCCATCATATTTGCTTCTTAAGTGTCTGATAAACAATTAGACATCCCTTTCTGATCGATATAGAGTTTCATCATATTTCCAAACCCTGGAACAACTTTCTTCCGGTTGTTTAATTGTATTTGTAATTCTACCCCCAATGAAGACAGTAAATTATTCGAGCATAAAATAGTCATTTATTGAGAAAATGGATGAATTTTAATTTTTGGCTAAGTGTATTTTTTTAAATATAGTTATAGTTTAGATGGATAAATAGAAATAAATCATTCATGCTTTCCTAAATATAACAATCATAATTTATTCTTCATCTAGCTTCTCATTCATGAAAAAAAGAGCCAAAAGTTGTAAAATTGGAACCTTGCTTAAACTCGTAGAAAAGGTACACATAATCATATATTTTCATTTTTGTATATCCAACTCTCATGTGAAATGAATAATATCATAGACATTCCACACTAATATTTCTTTTTTTAGAAATAGTAAACCTCATTAAATGAAGTATATGTTTTTATAGAAAAATGTATATACATTAGTGATATATTGTATATATGGAAAGAAAAACATGAAAATTGTTAATGCCGTATATACTTCACTTATGGAAGTATATTGCGTGGCCATCAATGTATCATAGACTCACCATGGGACTGTCCCCATGAAAAATTGCATGTAACCGCACCATTCTGAAAGACATATTTACAAGCTTCTTTCTTTGTTTATTTAAGAATGCATGCATTTCTCCTTTGTGTACTTTCTTCAGTACTCCAAAGAAGCCTGACTCGCCTAAAATGCCCGACCGTGGAAGTCCTCCTCAAACAAATCCCAATCCAGGGAGTTCTGATCCGAAGAAAGGATCTCCTTCCATACCTGTTATTCCGGAACAAGTTGGGAAGACTGTCGAGACCAAGGTGGAAGGAAGAGACTGACAAGAAGATCAGCATATTGTCCCCCATTTGAATACATGATGGGATGATGAATTGCTATGTTTTTTTATATGTGGTTTGATTGAAAGAGTTGCTTAAATAATGGTGTGTATTTGTGTGTTTTATGAAAGTGAATGTGTAATGTATTGTTTACTCTTTGAAATGAATAAATAAAAGTACTCGGTTTGGCAACTTGTAAGCATATATATTCTATGTTAAGTTTCTTTGAATTCTAAAACTTATATGAAGTCTTGGCGGGTCAAAGATTAGGATGAATTGCTGGAGAAAGTACTCTTACATTTCATTTAGAATCACTAGTCATTATGATTTTATTTTTCAAAAATTAACTTAATTTCAAATAACCAGTTGTTAAATTGGTAATTTTTTACTTCAGCTTTTGATTTTGAAATTTTGGTTTTTTATGTTAGAAATTAATAAGAGTGCTTTTACTATCAAAACTGATTTATAATAATTTTTACAAAAAAATTGATTAAGAAAAGCTTTAATAACAAAAAGATATTTTTTAAAATTAATTTCAAATGGGATCTTAATTAAGAATAAGGGCAATGACAAGATAGATCATGCGTGTTGATCAATCGGAATTACACATGGGAATTAATGCCTTGCATTTATTTCACTAGGGTGTGTTTATGTTTAAGAAAAATTGAAGGAAAATGAATGAATTTGAGTCAAAAGAAAACTGACGGAAAAGATAATATTTGTCTTTTGACCAGTTTATATGGTGTTTGTGCCTGTAATGAAAAGTGATAGAAAATAAAAACTGTTGTTTGTACCTATAATGAAAAATAATTTTAATCAACAAGTCCAACTATTGAAATTATTAGTATCTCTAACCAATAAACCATGAAAAGCTAAACCCTACAATTATTAATTAAAATACTTATCAATGAAAAAAATTGTTTAATTTATTCTATTGGTCTCCCCCCCCCCCCCCCCCCCCCAAAAAAAAAAAAAAAAAACCTCACGGTTGATCACCAAAATATCACATTTTCATCACCCCTTCAATATTTATCATTATGTATTCTACTTCTCATATAACAACCCATCTTCCAAAAAAAAAAAAAGTCATTGGGCTTCAATTTATTCAAACAAAACACACACACAAAAACACTTGTACGGATTGGTCTTCCTAACAAAAATCCAACCAAAATCTAGATCTAAGATTTAAGTTAGATATATTAAGAAAAAAAAAACCTAGGTTTATTCAACAAATAAAAAAGTAAATCACAAAAATGGATATAAAATCTCAATCTGTATAGATTAAGCAAAAATAAAAAAATACCAAAAAAATTCTATATCCGTTCAATATAATTATTTTTGTTGATGTGGGGAGAAAATCTCATTTTTATTCACTTTCCTTGTTTGCTTTAGGGTGAGGGAAAATTTTTTCCTTCAACTCTAATAAGACAAAATAACAAAAGGAATGTGAAAGGAAATTTTTTCCATTTACTTTTTGGCACAAACATTAGTTTTTTAAGTAATCAAAAGAAAAAAATTTATTTTTCATCAATTTCTCTCACTTTTCATGTGACACAAACACACCTTTAGAAACATAAAATCCTGTGGTGAATTTTTTTTTTATGAAAGTAAGACACCCTACCATAATTTTATTCAAACTAAGGAAAGTTTTAAAAGAGATACATTAATCAATCAAAGCCTGGATGGTGTTGATGGAAGAGGTTTCTATCAAAACACTACCCCATCCCAGCGTCGCTTTATTCCTCAATTATGAGACTGTGGGTTACAAAGATCACTCTCCCAACCCCAAAATTCATTTGAAATTTAGGCCCCGTTTGGTTCCGCGTTGGGTGGATTCCGCTTTTTCAAAAAGCGGATTCCGCCCAAATGCGCAACCAAACGGGTCGGATTCCGGCGGAATCAAAAGCTGGATTCCTTTTAATTTCTCTCTCGAAATCCGTGTTTTTAAAATCTTAAAAAGAACGATTTTTGGTCGGAATCGATTTTTTGAATTGAAAAGCAACTTTTTCTACCAAACATTAAATTCCTTCCAAATATTGATTCCTGAATTAAAAAAAAGCATAAAAAAAAGTCAAAGGTCTAAAATCATCTTAAAAAGCAGCTTTATTCCAAAATCTACTTTTCAATCTGTGTTTCCAAACGGAGCCTTTAGTAAATAATCATCAATTATTGGTTGGGCCTTTCACTTTTATTTAGAGTCCGTACAAGCCCCACAACCTTGAATGGCCAGCATGATCCAAAAATGCTAAAAGAGATAACTCTATTAGTGATGAAATACTTATAAATGATAGTATCGGTATTCTAGATCTCCCTTGAAATTATTTAGGCTGTTATACACAATCTCTTCAGCTAATATAAGAGAGACTCATATGTTAAATAACTTTTTATTACTTCTTATAAGTCTAGGATTCATATGTCAAATTAATTTTTTATATTTTATAAATCATTATCCACATTTATTCACAAATTGTCATTGTTTTCTCATAATCAACTAAAAAACAAAATCTTCATTACAGAGTTTTACTATAGCAAATATTCTTTTCTCGACCGGTCAACCAAGATAATGAATTCTTTTGTTTGTATTAAATTCGAGAAAGGTGTTTATATAATTATTACAATAGAGTTTATTTTCAAATACTTAAGAATCTGCGTTTATCAATTTATAATGTAATGATTTTATATAATCACTGGTTTTCTTCTATTTATCATCGCTCATAATACTATTTAGGCGGTTTTTATTTTTGCAGAAATTAAAAAAATCAAACGTGTTTTTAAATAATTTTAAGAAAAACACATTTAACTAAAAAAAATATTTTTATTTTTTAATAAAAAAAAAAATTTGGTTTTGATGTTCGAATCTAGCTCTAGCACCTAGTGAGCCATTCTCAACTCCGGGGTGTGAGTTTGAACCAGCAGAAAGGTTAGTCATTCTAGCAACTGGGATGGACATCTCAAATATGCATTTTTATGTAAAAAAAATTTAAAAAAATTGTATTACTCATTTATAAAATGTAATGTCTGGAACACAAAAATGTGCTAAGCGCATCATCAACGAAGGAAAAGAAGAAAAACAACGAAGGAAAAGAAGAAAAAAAAAAAGAAAGGGAGGCCGAGTGCGCACAAAAACAAAAAAATTGACTCGCCGACGTACGTGTTCTTTTGTCTACCTCACAATCATCTCAAAAAAGACAGATCATTCATTGAGCCATATCCAAACGACGAATCATTCAAATGCATTATTTCAAGCACCACCACTTGCATGGCTAGATTTTGTTTGAAAGGTCATGGGTTCTAAATCTAGTTATATCCTTTTGTGGGTGCTTTAGTTTTTTGAGGGCCTATTGTATCAGTTCCTTGTAAGTTTTTTTATAAAAATAAAAAATGCATTATTTCATAAATAAAATTTTCTTTTCATTTTGTCTGTGGTAGAAGTATAAATGTATACTACTTTTTAAAAATTTAAAAAAAATTAAGGAGAAAATCCATATATTCTCATGTGAAATCCATATAACCCCCCTTGAGGGTCTATTGTGTTCGCCCCTTTTAGGCATTTCTACAAAAAAAAAAAAAAAAAAAATTTCATAAAAAAAATTTTCTTTTCATTTTGTTTGTGGTAGAAGTACAAATGTATACTACTTTTTAAAAAATTTTAAAAAAATAAAGAGAATTCCGTATAATCCCATGTGAAATCCGTATAATCCTTGATTTTTTCTAAAGTCCATATAACCCTATAAAAATAACTTTTGTAAATTCAAATAATCCTCTGAGTTAAACTTCTGTTAATTGATGAAAAATATTATGCATATATTATGTTAATTCTTAATTGAAAACACAATATATCAAAAACCAGAGATGTAAAATCATTATTTATATAAAAAAATTAGCAATTTTAAAAAATTGTAAAAAGATTGTGAAATACTATGTTTTAAGTAAGAGTTAACCAACCGAATATTCGCATAATATTCCTTATATATCAACACAAATGAAAAATTTTTAAAAAGTCAAAAGATTATATAAATTTAAATCATTTTACAAAGATCGTTTGAATTTTGGGATACAAAGATCATTTGAATTTTTCCCAAAATTAAAATTAAAACGTGTAGATTAAAAAAAATTGACATTAAATGATGTTCACCCTTCTCGTTTTTCAAAAACATACACCCATCTAATTAAATATATATAATTATAAAAAGTAAAATATATACTTAATTTTTATTTTTCCAAAAGAATTAAAAAAATTAATAAGACACTATACTAGCGAAATATATGCTACACTAGGGACACCCCATCTCATGAGCCAAACGATAATTAGAGATGAACAAGATATCAAATCAGTAGATAATCACTGGATTAAAATGCCACTGCATATTGTGAAATCCAAGAATTTCAACCACCCAGGAAAAGCATACAAGTATCAACCTCAGCTCAAAAGAACCAGCAGAGGGCAGCAGAGCAAATTAGGGGGAAAAAAGAAAGATTGGTTCAGTTCAGTCATCTAGAATCCTGCCCACTCAGTCTTAATCATTGACAGATGCAGATCTACCCTTGTGAGAACGCTTGTCCGCATCCTCCCGAGGTGGGCTTCGGCTCCTTGACCGGCTCCTCGACCCATTGTATGGGGATCCAGAGTATGATCGTTCACGATGGGACCTCTGCCGCTCTGGTGAAACTGACCTGTGCCAAGCAAGTGAAGGCTATGTCACGAAGAAACCCCCGATGAGTGAAGACACCATGAATTAAGTGAACAGGATATACCTTGAGTGATCATCACGCCTGGGAGAAGGTGAATAACTGCGGCTATGTGAGCGAGATCTCGATCTTGGGCGAGTAGGAGGAGAGTAACGCGGAGACCTCCTATAATCACGCCCCCTTCTGCTGCCGCCGCCACCGCTGCCGCTGCTGCAAACATAAGAGTACAGACACTATAATCAACAAGCTGCACTTACCAATCAAAAAAAAAAAACAAGCTGCACTTGCAATGATGGTCAGGCTGTTGCACATAGGGAAAATGAAGGTTTGCCATATTTGGGCAGTTTTAAAGGGATACCATAATTCAATAGGTCAGCTTTATCACTTTATTAAATCCAATTTTTTGTCTAACTAGTGGTTCAGACACAGCA
Source organism: Acorus calamus (assembly GCA_030737845.1). Classification (NCBI taxonomy): domain Eukaryota; kingdom Viridiplantae; phylum Streptophyta; class Magnoliopsida; order Acorales; family Acoraceae; genus Acorus; species Acorus calamus. The sequence continues at coordinate 29,908,089 of CM060863.1, read as the reverse complement.
GGCTATTGTGATGCATACCACAGGTGTTAAATAATGAAAATAACAAAAAAAAAAAAAAACAAAAAAAATTAAAAATCCCATTTCACCTGCTTTGGGAAATAACTACTCAAAAAACACTAGGGCTACCTGTCTATTACATCTGAAATTCCCAAGCATTGCTCAAGCTACTTTCGATTATCATCGTCAATAAATTTTCTACTCAGCATAAAATGGAATTCCCGAATCCTCATATTGCTATAATAAAATTACCTGACTCTTTCTCTTGCTCTCATATCACATGGTTTCTTCCTATTCTCCTCTGCAAACACAACCGTCAGTTCCCTGCCATGAAGAATCTGTCCATCCATTTGATACTTCGCTTCTGCTGCATCAGCAGGGTCCATATACTGAATGAAACCAAAGCCGCGTGGCTCTCTGCAAAGAAGCAGTTAAAAATTAAATATCCAGAGTAAAGGCAAGTTGATCACCAAACTGTGGGTATACGCCAAACAATGGCGATTTGTATAACCGTTAAAATGATCCAACACTTTTGATGGATGGATGCAGAGAACTGTTTTTTATTACTTCATGCAATTCAAGTAAGGCGAGCACTCGGCTGCTAACCTTGCCAACTTCAGAGTTTAAAGATGACTTCAAAATCTTCATGACTTGAAATCTTCACAATGTATAACTTCAAACCCACCTTCCTCTTGAACTCTTAACACTTGACAGATGTCTTCAATACTTTATTTTCACTGTTAAACCTCAACAGCCTTAATAAAAATTCAATATGCAATGAAAGCAATGTAACATCACAGAGGAACCAACGCTACGATCCAAATCAAATGCAACCAAATGAAACTAGTACCTAGAGACCTACATATGCTTATGTACATAAGAACAATTAATGTAAATGATTCCCACATGTTCAATCTACTAGTTAAAAAAAATCTCAGTTAATATTTATTTGTGAAATTATTTACATATGATGCATGTAATTTTCATATATTTAATGTTATTTCTGTAAGGCAGGGGCATGCACTTTTATGAATGTTGGCAGAACTCTGTTAACAATAATGGAAGGTATCATTTAATGTCTTTGAACAAAAATGAATAAAAAAAATTAATTTCAAGAAGCTTTCCTCCCCCGTTATTTCTTTTCTTCGTTTTGCAGCTGAAATCATCATGTTGAACATTCCCTTTCCTATATGATAAAAATTTGAGAAGTAATAAACAGTTTTGTACACCATAACAAGAAGCTGAGAGATCCACACACCCCGTGTAGTAATCCCGTGGCAGATAGATGTCCTTCAGAGGGCCAAACTGCCCAAATGGCCTACGAAGATCCTCTGGCCTGCAATTACAAGATCCAAAAGAGTATTAAATGGTATTTACAAGAGAGCCAAATAATATTACACCCAAACATGATTTGACCCATCAGCTAGAAAAATATGAAAAAAGTATTAATCTCTCGCATTAGTAAGCCTGACAGAAATGACAAATACTGAAAACTCCAAGTTAATATGTACATAAATGCACTATTTTATATCGCGATCAATATTTCAAAATATCGATCATGATATCGATTTTCCCGCAAAGATCGCGAAATTGATCGAAATCGCGATAAAATTGCGAAGAGGTGATGACATCATGCTGACGTCATCGCTATATCACCGATATATCAACGATTCGGGTCAGGTTCCTGGCATGACCCGACTGTTTTTTTCTTTTTTTTTAAAAAAAGACCGTTGAGGTCCAACGGCTATATAGACGTTGAGGGGGATTTTTGGGTAACACCCCCCCCCCCCACACACCCCTTTTTTTTACTCTTAATTCCTTAACCCTATAAATACTCTCCCAAACCTCCATTCTCACAACAACTCAACAAACATCTTCTCTACATTTAGCAAGCAATTTCTTCCAAAAACCCCTCAATCCTAAAAGAAACCCAAAAATCCACAAAACAAATCCAAAAAACCATAAAAAAACAAAACAAAATCCATAAAAAACAAAAAAAAAATCCTTTCTTGGTGGAGATATTGGTGGACTATTTATAGGACTTTGGTGTAGTTTTTGGAAGCTTTTGGTGGAGACTTTTGGTAAAAGACTTCCCCTTTTTCTATTTTTCTCCTTTTTTTTGAGGTATTTATTCTTTACACTTGGTAGATCTTTTGTAAAAAGTAATTAAGGTATTATCATTCACTTAAATAAAAAAATCAATATTTATTTTTTTTCAAACCTAAAAATTTTGAAAAAAAAATGTCTTCATCTGGAGCTAGTTCATCTAATTTAATATCGGCTAATACAAAAGACTCTACATGAAAATATGGTGAATATAAAAGTGCCACTGAAAAACATATTGTAAGATGTTTACTTTGCTCACATCTATGTAATGGTGTATAACCAGACTCTAAAAACATATATTGTATTCACCAGGAGCTAATGCTAAACCATGCTCTAAAACAACACTAGAAATATAAAAGAAATTAAACAATTCATGAATAAGAAATCTGATAATAAATATAGAAGAGGTGCATTTTATTATGAAGATTTTTCTACAAACATAGGAGATGAACAGACATATATAGATGATGATGTTGTACAAGAAATTGGTGGTCATAGTTCAAGGCATCTTCCATCCAAACAAAGAAGGAAAAACAGTAGGGGTCCTAAACAACTCTAGAAAATAGGATAAAAAAGGAAGAAAGAAAAAAATGCAATTCAAAACATAGCTAAATGGGCAATAATTGTAGGTGTATCTTTTCATGCATTAATTTCACATTCTTTTCATGTTGCATTAGAAGTAGTAGGTAGATTTGGGTCTGGTTTAACACCATCAATGATGCATGAGATAAGTGAAACATGTTTGCAAGAAAAGGTAAGAGAAACTCATAAGATTTTAGATACACAAAGGATATTGGAAAACTTATGGTTGTATATTAACGTGTTTTGGATGGACAGGAGACAAAGATCATTAATTAAATTTGAGTGTCTTCGCACACACACACACAAAAACAAAAAAAAGGGGCAAAAATACCACAACCTCATTCTACTATGCAAACACTATATTATAAAAGAGCATTCATCAAGCAAAACTTCAACCACGACCTCATTCCACTACAGAAACACCATGTCATGAAAGCCCCCCTCAAGCAACCAACATGACCTATTCACTCTCCCATCATATCTCCAATAAGTTTGGGATGTGATATGAGCACAACCTCATAAGACCCCTAAGCCGAGACCTCAAGAACACCTCCCAAACTAAATCCATGAAACACCTTGGAAAGGTGGGGAACACACTTATGTTACTTCAAATGAATTTGTAATTATTAATCAGGACATACAACACCTCATTCAAGATCCATCTCCATCAAAAATTGTCCCTCTAAGAAAGTTCCCATTCATTCACAATCAACTTAAAATGGCCTCTAAACCTTCAAAAGATATCATTCCCCTCAAAAGAATATAATCACTCCTCCACCTCAATTTTTTTCCAGCTATAATCAATTATGTCTCATTCTCTTTACCATTCTTTTGGATGAGGCCAACTCTAGCATAATCCCCCAACACCAAATAGAAGAAAATTTTTGAACAAAAAGCAGAACCTACTAAATAGGCAACAAGTGTATATCCATTATAAACAGAAGTAACATCATTCAGAATAAATAAATAAATAACACTAACAAAATCTAAGCACATCAACAGACCAAGTGACTAACTAAAAACCCCAATGAATCGAGTTTCATTGGCGTTGGAATATAGCAACCATAAAGAATCTGGCAATAGGATGACAAGTAAAATACAGTTAAATCATAACAATAGTACACAACAGAATCTAGATAGCATGTAAATCTAACCACCACAAACCTGCAATCATGGCGAAGATTTCGAACTAAAAGGCTAGTTGGAACATCTCTGCCTCGGCCACCATAACGACCCCTAGGGCTAGGACTCCTACCTCTTCTTCCATAACCCCTCGGAGGTGAAGGACTATAACTATAACTTCTTCCTCTCATCCTTACACAACCTCACCTGCAATCAAGCCATGTAAAAATGGATAATGAATAAATGACGAGGAAACACCAAAAACTCCAATCTCTAGCATTATCAATCAATTCATGAAAAGAATCTAATCATCGATTTTTTTTAACATTTAAGTCCCATAAATTTAAGAAATCATCAATAAAAATTGATGTGAAAAAATACCATGTCATTTAATTTACTAATAGAATTTTTCATGCAAATGAAAATATACTAAACTCTTTGTTTATGTGCTTTGAGTGATTCAATGTACGAAAAAATAGGCACAAGCCTTAAGGCAGTCTGTATTTAGATTTGTGCACAACAGATTTGCAAAAATAAATTATGCTCTTCTAATAGTTACGCCAACTGAAAAATAAATATACATTAGTCATCTATCAGCTAAACAACATACAGAATATACTTCAATTTTCACATATAATTGATAATGTTTACAGGCACCCAATCCAAGCAATATTTGAACACCAAGATTTGATGGTGGGTAGCATTCAAAGATTTTCATAACAGAGAAGTCAAATCACTTTCTTCATCAAAAAGAGGGCACCACAATATTTCTTGATAGAAAAATATGAAAACTTTACTGAACATAACCCTTCAATCATAAAATACCACACATTAAAACAGCCTTAAACAAGAAACCCACAAAAAAAAAACCCACAATACAAAAAATCAAATCAATCAAGGAATCCATGAATACCTAATTCAAATCAAAACAAGATCTTGATGCTGCTCCCTGCAAAACCCTAAAAAAAAAATTAATAAAAGAAGAGAATAAAAAATTTTATTCGCTATTTCTCTTTCCCCTTAGGGTTAGGGTTTTGTTTTGGCAACCCTTTTGATATCCTTTGCCTCCTCTAGAAGTTTCTTTGGGTTCCATCGAAGAAGGTTTTTCTCCGTATTTATAATGCCCGTCTGATATTTTTAGGGGTTGATCTAAACCGTTCATATCGTAAACTATGTTTTAGCATCTCATCTTTAGAGGGGTTGTGGGCTGGACCGCAAACCCACGCTGATATTGCATATTAATGGGCCAACAAAAGGAAAAGGAAAATGTTAAGACTCAATTATTTTTACTCATGAAAACTCAGATTATATGTTTTTATTTTTAAAAATAAAAAATATCACCTAATAAATTATAAGATTTAATAAAAAAGTGTATATTGTTCTACTTTGAGGTGAATGAACATATTTTTATAAGTAAAAGAAAAAATTTAACAAGATATATAAATCATAAAATAATTGAACTATATTTTAAACTGTAAAAAAAAATTGAGTCTAAATGTGTTGAAAGGAAAATGATATGTTTCACCCTGTTGTCATAACCCTTCCTTTTAAAAAATAATACAAATGTTGAGGGACACTTTCACTGTTAATGTGAGGTTATAAAAGGGCATGAGAAGAGAGAACACAAACAGAAAAAGGAAAAGCAAAGCCTCGTGGGGGGTGATAGATGACTCTTTAGATACCGGGCCAACCACCCTACCCCTCCGATAACTCCTTCCCATGCGTCTCATCCACAATCCATACCGTTTTTTAAAATTATACATTCTCCATTTGAAAGATATATTGCTATACAAAATAAAATATACACTGAGATACAATAATATATTTTTTATTTTTAAAAAAATGAAAAAACAAATACCATACAGTATGATAAAAACTCATACATTATGATAAGACAGTACATATTGTGTTATCATTGTATAGTGCTATAAACAGATTGCAAAACAAACTGAATATATCAACGCTCGCCAATAAAAATCAAACCGCTAACGGGTGTATTTTAGGGTAATAGAAAATGTTACACTCAATCCATTTTGCCATCCAAAAGACAATTCGCTCAATTTATTTTTAAAAATCATATTAATTGAAGTATGTAATTTTATAAAAGGTAAATTATATATTCTAATAAATTGAATGATATTATTTATAGAAAATATAAAAAAATTCAATAAAGCATCATTACAGTGAGTACATGAAAGATCAAAACATTAGAAATCGATCTATATGATATTGTTGGCCAAATTAATTGCTTTGGTATATAATTACAATCATAAAATAAAAGAGAATTTTAATTTTCTACATTAAATACTAAAAAAGTCTTATTATCCATTAATTAAAAAGCAAAACCTAATGTTGGCTTAGGGGTCTTCAACAGACCTGAGGCCCGAAAGCTCGGCGCCCGGCCCGTTTTGAGGGCGGGCCGGGCTTGGGCCTGGTTCTGGGGCCCGGGCCCGGCCTAGAGGCCCGCTTGAACTGGGCTGGTTCGGGCTGGCCCGTACGCCCAGCCATGAGCCCGGCCCGTAGGCCCGTGGAGAATAATCCATTAAATGAGTAACATGTACTTTTTATTTGAATTGTGGTTGAATTATACAAATTATTTACATTTATGTAGCTAACAACCTAGTTAGGTACATTTAGTTATTTATTTTTTCAAGTAATTAATTCATTTAATATTTTTATTTTGAAAATTCAATATATATAAAAATATTTTTTAACATTATACTTTAAATTTTGTGTTATTTTAATATTATATAAAAATAAACAACTTAAAATTAAAAAATCAAAAGGAATAAGATATTTATAATTTAGGCCTGTAGGCCGCCTGTGGGCCCGAACCCAGGCCCGGCCCGTGATGCCCGGGCCCGCAGGCAGGGCCTAGGCCCTATTTTTTGGCCACGGGCCGGCCCGGGCCCGCTGGCCAAGCAGACCCGCGGGCCTAGCCCAGTTTCAACGGGCCGGTCCGGGCCGTTGCCAACCCCTACGTTGGCTTTTCTGATCATAGTTTTTGAGCTGGCTAGCTAGAGTTATGTGAATATATTTGTTTACATACATTTGTAGCTGATACATATTCAACGCATGTTATTCAATATGAATCCCAATCAACTATTCAATCTTGGATAATTTAAATTTGTTATATTTATAATATTTTTTATAGGTTTGAATATTTAATAATAATTGCGTATAATGGTTATCTTATGTAAATAACCTTAATGTGAATACATGAATAAGTATTGGAATCCCAAAAACTCATAATAGATTGTAAACTCTTTTATGTCACTTATACCTTCAGTCATGAGAGAGGTTTAGTTGCATCATAATTCATTCATCTAACTCCAATCAAAAAAAAATTCTTCTTAATGCATCACAACTACATTAATCATTAAAAAAAATTAGTTACATTCATTTGAATTGGCCGTAGTAACTAGTCCCAATAAGATGGAATTACTCGCATCTTCCCGTCATCGAAGAAAAGTTCTATGAGTCGATCGGCAGATGGTAATCCGTATAAGTTTCCTCGGAACTTGTCTTCATCGAGTTTGAACTTTTTTCTGATAGCCAAAAACACCTTACCAGTCATTAAGCTATCATAGCCTGCTTGGTATCAATATTCAGAATGCTTGCCATCTTAACCAGTCCAATCATGCCTCCCATCAACTCCTTAAATGGCCCCGCCATGCACTTGATATCATAAACTCTCCCAAAATATTTGGCAACTAAAGAACAGAACTCAACGAGATCGTATGGAAGAGGAGGAGCTGTGATGATCTTAATCATGTATGCAAAATCATTTATTCCATGAAAAGTTATCCACTTGTGTTCCCGGTTCCGACCACCGTCCACGAAAGTCTTCAGGAAATATTTGGCGAATTCGTTCACTGGAATTCCCTCGCTCAGATTCCTTTCAAGATCGATGCCGCTGTTCCTCAGAAAATCCACCGCACCAGGGCCAGAGCTGTCGACATCAGCATCGAATCCCGACAAGTTGAATTGCCAAGTGTGTGAGAACAAGCCGCTCTCGTTGCCGAGGTTGATGCCGATCTGAATTGGTTTGAGACGGTTGACGTTGTATCTGAGGTGGTTGTAGATTACGAACTCTGAATGAATGTGTCGAGGTGTTCTCCAGAGGAAACCGGCGAACTCTAAGTCGAAGGAAATGTACAGAAACTCATCTCTCCATGCTTCGATGATTGAGAACGCAGCATGTAAATTACTATTCCAAACTTCTTGAAACATGGTTTTCCCTCCTTTCAGCACTGCTGCGACTCTTTTGATATTGAAGTGTTTTTTTATGATGCAATGGTTTTTTATATGCCGTAGGAGCTATTTATAGAAGTTGAGTTACAACAAACTAACAACTGACACTTAAAAAATCTCAACTAATTTTTTGTAATTGAGATTTAATTATGGGAACCGATATGATTCCAAATATTGTTAAAAAGATTTGTTAAGAAATTATGGATTCGCTGAGACAAATTATGGGAACAATATATTGATTTAAAAGAAAAAAAATCCCAATAAAAATAGACAAAACGAAAGGTTACGTTATGACATAGTTATGATATTTCAAGTAATATTATATTTACTAGTCATATGATCTCAGTTTTGATAAAATATTAACTAAATATATATATATTTCATAATTAGTATGTTAGGGCGGAAATATTTAGAAAAACATTAATTAATCCTCCTTTTTCGGATAATATGAATAAATAAGTTGGAGATTCATTCATGTATTGGCTGATTGATGATTCAACCTTAATTTTCTAACTAATTTATTGTCCTTAATTCACTATTACTTTTTTAACATGCAATGATTCAGGAATTATAGAAAATTTAAATAAAAAATGGTGCTGTGAAAATTTTTGAAAAATCTAACCATCCAAAATTATATCCAAAACCTTAGTGAGAATTAAGGTTATATATTTAATTTTTTTAAAATTTTGAATTTTAGTATTTTTTTTATTTACGGAATTGTTTAATAGTTTTTGAATTTTGTGTTTTGGTTTTGGTTCCAACAATTGGCTGGGATGTGGTTTTGTTTCCTTTTTTTTCAAGAGAAAGCGTTTATTTATTTATTTTTGTTGTGATTTTTTTTTCTTTTTCTTTTTACAAATGAAAGTTGTTTAATCATTATCAACAGAACTTAACGATAGGGCATAGCTATATTCATTTTAAATGTTTATAGGACTAATATTTCCATAAACATGAAATATACCAGCCATATATATGTAAAAATCCTTTTTTTTATACTTTTTTCTAGTGAAATTTAGCTTATTCAAATTTTGTGTTTTGGTCTCTGGTTCCAAAGTGGCTGAGTTTTTTTTTTAATTAATGAAATTTTAGGTTCATTTGGATTGCCATGTGATGCATTCCACGGTGAAATAGTCACAAAAATATCATCGTGGATCCAAACGGCTTTATCGCTTTTCCGTGGCACAGCTCCACACCTCACTCACAAGCTAATTTTCTTCATAGTTTGAGAAGTCCCCCCGGAACAATACTTCTCGACCATGGCGTCTTCGTCCCTCGAGTTCAGGACACTAGCGTCCCGCTGTTTGATCTAAATAGACTCTTATTAGTATTTTTAAATTTTGTGTTTGGGATTTGGGTTCAAAGGTGCTCCACTTTTTTTTTTTAAAGTGAAACTTTGTATTAAATTGTGAAAACCTAAAATTAATTTAAAGTTTATAATATCTCAATTAATAGATCGAAAACACGAGTACTGATTCATATTTTTGTAGTTTTGCATATATAAAATATCTCACAGTTATATCTTAAATTCTGAAAAGAAATTGGTAAAAAATAAAGATGATGTATATAAAAAAAAAATTATAACCAAGGATAATTATAAGGATCCCCAAAAGGCCCGATGCCTGAAAGCCCGGCCCGGCCCGGGCCCATTTTTAGGGTGGGCCGGGCTCGGGCCTGATTCTGGGGCCCGGGCCTAGCCCGTAGGCCCGTCCAAAATGGGCCCGTTCGGGCTGGCCCGCTCATGGGCCCGACCCGTAGACCCGTGGGGGACAATGCAATAAATGTGTCATATGTAATTTTTATTTGAATTGTGGTTGAATTATATAAATAATTAACATTTATATATGTACTAACCTAGTTAGGTACATGTAGTTATTTAGTTTTTAAGTAATTAATTCATTTAATATTTTTATCTTTAAAAATTCAATAGATGTAAATATTTTTTCTTAATATTACGTTTCAAATTTATGTTATTTTAACATTTATATACAAATGAACAACTTAAAATTTAAAAATAAAAGATATAAGATGTTTAAAAACTAGGCCCGTTGGCTAGAAGCCCAGGCCAGCCCGTCAGGCTTGGGCCCGTGGATAGGGCCCGAGCCTTTTTTTCCACGGGCCGACCCGTCCCAGGCCCGTTGGTCAAGCAGGCCCGCGGGCCTGGGCCCAGGGCCGGGCTTGGGCCCTGTTTCAACGGGCCGGCCCGGCCCGTTGCCGACCCTTAGGATAATATGCAAATTACAAGTAAAAGAGATCTCTTTCGCCAAATTATTAATTAGCCTTGATCGCTTAAAATCATTAAATAAATGAAGATTCTAATTCTATACACTAAATACCAAAAAAATGTTAATATCTATCAATTGAAAAAAAAAGCAAAATCTAATGTTGGCTTAAATATCTATTTAACAGATATTCAGCACACAATATGAATGAAATATTCGAATTAGGATAATTTGAACTTTATTATATTTATCACATTTTACATAGGTTTAATTTTCTTATTACAAAATATTTCTCCGTCGCATCGTTAACATTAAGTGAAAAAAAAAATACTTCCTAAAACAAAAGGAACGAACACACACGACTAGAAGAAGATGATATATCCGACTACATTAATCCTAAAAAAAAGTTGCATATATATTATAATATAAAAGAATTAACATATTTGTCCTGGTACATGAATGGCTGGAAAATTCATAAAAATACTTTAAAAAGTGAATGAGCTGATGGTAATCCATACAAGCACCCTTGATACTGATTTTCATTCAATTTGTATTTTCTTTTGATCACAAAAAATACTTTGCTTGTTATCAGGCTATCATGTCCTGCTTGATGAGGATTTGCACAACTGATGTCGATCTTCAAAATGTTGGCCATCCTCACCAGGCCAATCTCGCCTCCCATCAGCCCATCACTAAATAATATAGTTTATAGAGATTTAAAAATAAAATCACATTTCACAAATTAACGGTGTATGGACAGACGTTTGACGGAGGGACTAAAAACCAAATAGGCGGTTGAATATGAAGACTTAAAAAGAAATATAAAGAAGTGAGGGACTGATCCCTAAATAGACATGTTTAGAGGGACTTAAAACTAAAAATCCAAAAAATTTCTATGAAATGAATAAGTAAAAGATAATGATAGTAATACTAAGCTATTCCTTGTTTTCGTTATATTCACATATTGATTCATTTCTTCTAATTAATTTAGTTTCACAAATTTAAACCATTGATTTTAAATAGTGTTTCTAGATTTGTTAGGAGCATTTAACTTATTATATTTTCATAAAATTTCTATATTGTGAGGAAAAAAATCTTAACACTACGTAGTACAAGGAAAAATTAGGGATTAATCACATATTGTGAGTAAGGGGTGATTGATGATTGACTATTTCTTGAATTAACAGAAACAATATAATTCCCAAAATTTGGATGGAGTGGTCAAAATTAGTCAATATAATGAATCTCTAAGTTGTAATTTAATTATCAAGATTTGCACAACAATTTACATTAATACTGTTAGCAAATTATAAAAACAGCTTCTTAATACACTGGAGATGATTATGATGATTTTTTTTTATTTCCTACTGCTTTTCAACAAGGGTGCTAATATATTCAACCCATTTTACAATTTATTTATTGTCGCCATATCACAAATATAATGTATGAAATCGTTTAATTCATACATTATATATTTTATTATCTTAATATATACTTATTAGGGAAAAAGGTAAAATTAATATGTATTTAATTTGTATAAATATGAACATTTTCTTATATAAAGGAATACATGTTATTATTAGCTAAATATATATGTCGGAAAGAGAATCAAAATGATTATAGGATGTATGGGGCTACTACCGAGATTGAACGTATTATTTTTCTTTTAATAATACTTTCACATAAGCCCAATAACTCTGCTTTTGGCAGCGAAAGAATTGTAAAATCCAGGCTTGACAAAACGAAGTGCTAATAATCATTTGGATCAACTGGAAAAAGGAGTGTCGTTAAACACAGTCTCATTTACAGACTCACTCATAATACTGTATACCTCATGTTGACTCGTTGTCTAACGAGTTATATATTTCATACTCTAACAACAAGGTATATACTTTATTAAACAAAATTAACATTTTATTGAAAGAGCCCATTAAAACATATAGTTCATTTTATATATATATAACATTTTCCAATGAAAAAAGAAAGATAATTTAGGGTTAATCCTTGTTTGCATTCTCATTTTTTTTTGGTATTAAAGGCTCCGAAGGAGCGTACAAGTCCCTGGAACAGACAACAACAGACCATAGGAGGTCTTTTTCTAAACAACACTGTGCTACTGCACAGGAAACCAAGCCCAACCGGGCTTATCTAACTTGGGCCATGGGCCCATCAGCCAACCCCATACGGGCTGGATTTTTCCACCAAAGGCTTGCATATAGCAAGACTCGAAGGCATCCCTCTCACAAAGAGAGGGGTGTCCACAACCTTTGGTGTCCACACCAAAGGTTTGCATTCTCATTTTGATTATATATATATATATATATTAGCATGCATATCATTCAAAATTAAAATTGTGGTAGGTAAAAAACTTATGTTGCAACTAAAACCAGCTTCATCGTGTAACTTTTTTTCTTTTTAAAATACCTAAGCACATATCGAATAATATTATATAATATAATGATTAAATAATGATTAAAAATAAATTTATAGTTTTTTAAATAAAAATATATGAAAATGGGGAATTTAAACATAACAAGATTTTTTAAAGGGTTTTTGTTAACGGAGTGCCATGAACGCATTTTTAACCTACATTTAATACTAACTTTTTAGGCAACCCAACAAATCTAATCATAATATGAATCAAGAAATTGAAAGATTTTTTAAAATACCAACAATACCCCTAATAAATTCACCATTTTTTTTTCTTCCCTCCCATACCCAAATTTTTTCCCTCATCTCCCACAAAAAGTTTCATCCGAAAATGTAAAAATATACATCTCATTTCATTTTTATTCTTATCTTATATCTCATATGATTGTGATATTTGTTTTAATATTGCTTGTGTGAAGATATTTTTTGTGCGATATATAAGGTAATTTATTTTTATTTTTTGTTTGATTTGATCTTTTATTTTAAATATTTTATATGCACATCCATTCTTTATTGGTTTTTTTCATCATTTGAATTTATTTCAATATATTATGAATAATTGGTCTTGCATATTTCTGGCTCCAACTAGTGTTTCACATCAAACCGGTGTAGGTGGATTCGAGGACCGGATCCGGTCAGTGCTCGACCTCAGTCAGTTCGGTCAGTACCGAACTGCACCACGTGCAAATCGAACTGCACCACTTATAAATCGAACTGCACAACCAATTGTTGGGTATATTTTTTACTCTCTTATTGGATTCAATCAACTATTAGAGAAAATATGAATTCCTAAGTATCATCAGTATCCAATAAGAGAGTGAAAAATATATCCAACAATTGATTGTGCAGTTCTATTTGTAAATGATGCAGTTTGATTTGAACGTGGTGCAGTTCGGTACTGACCGAATTGACTGAGCTCGGCACTGACCGGATCCGGTCTCGTGGATTCGTGATAAATGAAAAAAGAGAGGTTCTTTGTAATTTTGTTTATAGAGTAGATGTTGAAATTTAACTTTTATGTCTTTCATTACAGTAAATTGATATGGTAGATAATTTTGCATTGAAAAGTGTATTAATAAAAATTAAATTATAAAAAAACACATGTAAAAAATGTTGATTCACTAAAAAAATTTGGAATGAGAGAAAAGAAGAAAAAAATGGTGAATTTATTATGGGTATTATTGCTATTTTAAAAAATCTTTCAATTTATTGGTTCATATAATTAATTAGAGTTATTAGGTTGTCTGAAAAGTTAATAATAAATGTGGGTTAATAAGTGTCTAAGGACACTAGTTAACAAAACACTTTTTTAAATACCCATTGAGATGGGTTTTGGACGAAACAATCAAATCCATAAGTGGTCCGGTCCTTTCCTAACATATATGTTAAATTTTCAAAAATATATATATGCATAATGAAATACATACGTTCTAAAAACATAAAGAATGTACATAAATTATACTAGATTAAAGGAAGGTATGTAATGTTAGACTCAGCAAAAAAATGTCGTTGATGCTTATTGTTTTATTTGGTGTGATTAATTACACGTGTGTTCTGTTTTAAGAGCTCAAAAATAGCCTAACTTGGTTATAATCAAATCCATGCAACAAACTTGATGTTTTACTGGATGATTGTGGTTGAATATGTATCGATCATGAATTATATGCAACGATTTTGGTTGGCTTTGTAATTGAGTATACACACAACCCTAAAATACATCCTGTAAATCGCATATTGATTACTTATACAATATTAAAAAAAAATCATTTGATCTCAAACAAAAATGTAAGGTGATTTTTAGGATGATTTTTTAAAACTAAGTGTACCATTTTTCTTGAGTAGATCGTCATCCATATTGACCAGTTTCCTTGGCCTCTCTGATGGCACACAATTAATAGAGAGAGCATTTGGTTATGCGATTGGACAACTTTTGTGTTTACAAAAAACTGGTTTTGTAATCTTGTAACCAAACAATTTTACAATCGCATCTTCCTACATACATAATTCAGAAAAATAGTGTAAAAAAGTTACAATTGGAGAAAGCTGGGAGCTTCGTGTAAAATCAGTTTAAAATCTAGCGTTTACAAAAAAATCAATTTTGCAATCATGTTACCAAATGCTACCTTAATTAGTAATTGTTGGAGATCATAGGCTTCATGTTTGAAGTCACAAATAAACATAGGATCTCATTTTGATAGGCATGAAAGAAAACAAAAATCCATGTATAAAGACATACCTTTGGTTTAGATTTTTAAGTGGCCTTAAAACACCTCCTCTGATCTTGCTTCAATTATTGAACCTCTTCTATCACATTTGATATACACCTGGAGAAGAAGAGCTCATAAAGAAAAAAACCCGTCACGCACCCTGCTTCTCCTCCTCTTCCTTTGATAAGTTAAGTGTGTGTGTATTTCTTTTTCTATCTATACACACTTAAAGAAGGATGCAAGGGTGGACCTTTTGATGGGTTCACCATATCAAAGGCTCATAACACGTCTTTTCATCAAAGACATTGAATTAATCAAAATGTGCTTGTAAATCAAATACACAAATTAAAACTTATAACCTCTCATCAATCATATCCATAAACAAATGGGACAACCTTAATTCACTGCTTAAACACAAATCCTCACTTGTTAAGCTATACAAGAGTTAAATGTGATTCTCTTAAAATAAAATTCATTTAAAAAAGATTAAACATTGATTTATTAAGCCACAAATACCAACAATACTTTTGACATGTTATTTGAGACTTGAGCCATGCCAATTGTCAATTAGTGATGTCTTTGCATGTCATGGGGCATTACATTAAATTCATACAAATCTGATGTAGATAGAAACGCCACAAACAGTTATCCTTTTTTCTATCAAATTAATTTATTCATCTAACATGTTGTCAATTTGTATATCATTATCAAATGAGATATGCTCCATGGTTCAGGCCATGCTAATTTTTGTCTTTTTAAGTATTTTGAGATGTATAACTTAATTACTAATGATTTTACTAATATATAGTTACCATTAGAGAGAAAATTACTGCGGAATCAAATATTGTCATTTTCATGGATGATTTTTTTAACCCAAATTGGTCCACGGAAAAAAAAAGGGATTAGATTCCTATCTTTTATTAAGTATAATTATAAAATAAATTGGATGTATTTTTATAATATAATATACATGACAAAGTATTTTATCAGATCAAATTTTCAGGGGCTCATTTTTATGAATGCAAAAAAAGCTCGGTCAGCAACTGATTTGAGACCCAGGCGACCGGTGATATCTGAATCTAGTTTGGGTCCAACCGGGCCACAGGGAGCTGATGACATTCCTTAAAAACAGCTAGATCTTTGTTATCACAGATGGAAGCGTCTAGGACTCCACTGGAGGGATCGAATCATCTATGGCTGCTAACTACAGGGAACAACCATTATCAGTCAATGAAAATACGTCACGTAAGTTGAATGCAAATGATTAAATGAGAATGGATAGTTGTCTTCCTTGTAGAATCTGCTTTGAAAACCTAAAAAGAAAAATAAGACCTTCATATTATGTCAAAAGAAACTATATATATGTAATATACTTACAAACTTTTTTTTTTATTGGTAAATCTTTTTCTTGATCAAATATGTCTCTTTCAACATGCAACAAGACTCGAACGCAAGGAGTACATCTACCATCGTTTCCAATGAAGAGGAGATTTGGTATATACTTATGAACTTATGTTGATACTGGTGCTTCTAAACTAGGACTACTAGTTTTTGGTATTTGTGACTTGGGTTTCTCATAAAAATGGCATCTTTGTTGGGCATTTGAGCAATTCAGATTATTCTGATTTGTCTATGTTAAAGATATTAGATTAGATTTATTATTATCTTAGTTTGTTATTATATTGGTTTGTTATTATCTTAATGTATTACACGTGTAACATCATCTTGTACTATTATATAAAGGGTTTTAGTCCCTCTTTAATAAGAACAAGAGTTTTAGGGTTTTATTATTATATTTTCTTTCTTATTCCTAACATGGTATCAGATCTATAAACTCTAGATCTACCTAAGTTTTTCTTCTTCTTCCCCGCACTGATTGGAGAGTCTTCAATCAGAGCGGGGGAGGATTTTTTATACCTATATCTTCTTCCATTATTTTTTTGTTTCTTGTTGCGCCGCCATCGTCCGTTTAAGTGCCCATCCTTGGTTGTAGTTCTCTGGGAATCATTGAAGTATGCAGGAACAGTAACCACTGCCTTGGTAACCTTGTCATTTAAAAACTTTGATGCATCATCCATGAGTTTCCTCAAGACCTGAGCCGAAATCTCCTCGGTGGCAGTTTATCGTCCCTCACAACCCTGTAGCTCACCTGCTTCGACTCCTCAACGATCTCCACCATCTTCCGCCCGATGAACCTCTTCATGGAGAAGAACGTGTTCTCCGGGTTCACCACCGCCTCAGGCCCGGCCCTGGGTAGAGGCCACCAGGGCAACTGCCTAGGGCCCCCACCCAGGGAGGGGCCCCCAGTCCTGGTCCATACAGAAAAAAAAATTAAACTAACTGCCTGGTTATTAGTCATTACTCACCACAGGGCCCATCTGCCTAGGCCCAACAACATATATTATACATCCCCCAAGTATTCACAACCCAAAATTCTTATTGTTGAGCAGTGAATGATTGAACAAATAAAACTCTATTTTAAGGTATTTTTAGATTTTTTTTCATTCTATTAAGATCATTTTTTTTTTGTTGCTTTTCAAGTTTTATTTAGGATTATATCTTTTTTAGAGTAGTTAATGTGCTTTTTTAATTAGGTGCATGATTTTTTTAAAAGGGATATGCAATAATTTTTTTTTTAAATGTATATAGGGCCCGCTTTAAAAGTTCGTCTAGGGCCCCATTAAAAAAAAATTTCTTAGGGCCGGCCCTGCACCGCCTGCCGCTTCGCGATCTGCCCCACAAGTCTGTCCCCGTTCTTTGTGTATGCCACCACCGACGGCGTCGTCCTCTGCCCTCTGCCCCTCGGCGTTGGTAACGATCGTCGACTTCTCCCCCCCTCCATGGCCGCCACCGCCAAGTTCGTCGTCCCAAGGTCGATCCGGATGACCTTCTCCGCCGCCACCCGGAGGGGCCGCGCACGGCATCAGCGGCTGGCGTGGGTGCTCAAGGTGGTGAATCTATTGTTTAAATGGGAGCCGAAGAAGACAGAGGTGGCCATTGTTTGTTAGGATTTAAAAAAAAAATCAATCTATCTATGTAAGTCTCCAATAAAAAAAAAAGGCAGAAGATAGCGCTAATATGAGATAGCTCTGGCGCACGATAGCGCCAATCTGCACTTGTCCCGGCGCGAAATCCGCGCCGAACGCGTCATCACACATCATCCCACACCAGTCCGGATCCGATCCACAGCCCGGCCCACCAGTCCAGATACTCCAGCCCAGCCCGTCCACCCAGATCCGTCAGTGCACAAACCCAGATCCATCTATCCGGATCCGACCCGCCAGAGATCGCCGGTGATCCCGTCAACCGTTTGGCCACCATCCGGGTACGTTTTGATGCGTTTCTTTCCTGGATCATTACGACTTCGTTCGAATTCCGAATCTAGTCATCCAGGTACTCATTTTGTTCAGTTTTTCATTCTCTACGCATCCGTATATGTCTTTTCCCATTTTTTTTTCTGATTTTCATCAGTTTCAACATCATCGTTTCTTTTCTTTCTTGGATCTTCTTCTTCCTTTGAGATCCACTATCGTCGTCGTCGTTTGTCAAGTGACGCCGTTTTTATGCAGCATCACTGCCTTTGTGCGCTATCGTATTTGCGCACCGTTGTTTTCGTGTGCTGTTATTTTTCGCGCACCATTGTCTCCGTGCGCCGTTGTTCCCGCGCACCATCGTTTTTCGTGCGCTATCGTCCTCGCGCACCTTCGTTTTTCGTGCGTCGTCGTTGTATTTGCGCACTGACATTTTCTTTATTCTTCTTCTCTGTCAGCGCGCCTCTCTTCTTGCGCTAGTCTGCACCGTTTGCGTCGTCATTCGCGTCGCGTTTCTTCTACTTCTTCTTCTCCATTGGCGCCTGTCCGCGCTCGTCTGCACCAACCACCATCGGCCATCCGTCACTGTCCCCACCGTCGTCTCATTTTTATGCAAATTCTAAGGGGTCTACCCTTCAGAGTTTGAGAGAGGGTATTAAAGAATCTCCACCACCATTGTCCGCATGCTGTCTCCGCTGCCTGTTCGCGTTCGTCTGTGCCCTCCGTCTTCTCCTTGAACCTCCGTGAGCCCTACGTGCGCCATCTGATCTACTGGAGCAGCAATTCTGACTGACTCAAAGAGCGGGAGCGACTCTGACTGACTTAAAGAGTGGGAGCGACTCTGACTGACTCAAGAAGAGCCGGAGCGACTCTGACTGACTCAAGAAGAGCAGGAGCGAAGTGATGGGTCCAAGAGACAGATGACGATTACCAATTCACAAAAATAAATTGGAGGTGTTTGAAAATAAGATTTTTAGTTTATACAACCCTTCAGAGTTTAGGAGATGGTGTTAAAGATATTAGATTAGATTTATTATTATCTTAGTTTGTTATTATATTAGTTTGTTATTATCTTAATGTATTACACGTGTAACACCATCTTGTACTATTATATAAAGGGTTTTAGTCCCTCTTTAATAAGAACAAGAGTTTTAGGGTTTTATTATTATATTTTCTTTCTTATTCCTAACCGTCTACAAAAGTTTATAAAATCTTGAGACTTCAGGCCGTTCTAATTTGTTTGTTCTTGAATATCTGAGAAGCCAATTGTGTGTTCTAAAAAGAAGGCATTTTGGAACTATTGTTAGAAAAGCCATTACCATCAAAGAACATTTACAAAGTAGTTTTACAAATCAGTTAATAAAAGAAAATCTATTCGTCTATCCGAAGCATGGGTTATGAAATAAATCAATAACAGCTTGAAACCAATGGATAATGTGGATTTTCTGAATGCAGATATCTCTATAAGGTTAAAAAAATGGCATTTTTTTTATGACTAATATAAGAAGATATCACTAATCAAACACTTATCACTAATCAAACACTTACAGGTACACTATTTTATAATAATGTACACTAGCATGGACAAAATGAAGCGTATATAGTGTTACACAGCATGAAAACCAATACATCCATGTATTCACTTTCTTTTTCTCACCCATTATAACAAAACCTCATGCAACTTATACAAACCCCATGCCAAATAAAGAGCTTCTAAATCAATCACAATCAAAGCCAAAGTCCAATATAAAAAAATAGAAATTCAAGTTTTTCCTCTTACCCTTTGATAAAAAGGGGTAACATACCACTAACCACACTATGGAAAATATATAACATTGTTAGATTATATGTGTTATCTTATAATATGTGTAATATATTATACATATATACACTTGTATATAAAGAGATTAAACCTTAAGTGAAATACAAGGATTCTCATTATTTTTTCTGATTCTAACAAACATTATGATGAATGAAAAATAAACAAATGAGAAGGGCATGAAGATTTCATTTGATTTGAGAGATAAATCCTTCACAAGAAATCATCTTCTATGGTTCTACCTCCTCTGTTTTATATTTTAAAATAACCCATCAAACATCATTTGTTAAAATAAAATCTCTATTTGCCAAATATGGATAGAACAGGAGCTACTTTAATATCTTTGATATTGTGATCTTGTGAATTGTGAAAATCCATAAATTTTTGAAAACTTATTATAGGTATAGTACGCTTAGTAATATTGGATGGGTGTGTGATAATCTCATGTGATTTAAAAAAAAAAACAGTAATGTCTATGATATCCATGTCACCTTAAAAATTGAAATAATTTCATAATTTTCCAGAACCTTGTGAATATCCGACTAATACCAGAAAACTTTTGATAAGACCAAACGGGCCCTCAAAGCATAAGAACAAAAGGGTTGTTAATTAATCTGCATGTTGTTCAAAAGAACTGGTACCACATTTGCTATTTGTCACCACTCATTTTGGGGAATTTTTCAAAAATAATCCTCCTTAAAAAAAAAATTTCAAATTTGACCCTGATATCAAACTATTTGCAAAAA
>CM060863.1:29687951-29877296 GCA_030737845.1 Acorus calamus | reverse complement strand
AAATAGCTATTGTTAGGAGGGGTAAAGTGGTCTTTTCACGTTGACGGAAATTATGCGAAAGCTGAGTGCAGAAAAATAAGTAACATTCCCAGCGCGTAATATTTCTGGTCTTTTTTACTTAAAGTGGAAAATTATCAGTACTTAAAAGATGTGTGAACCAAACACCCATAGAGCGAATAAGTGCTGAAAAAATCGCATTCAGCTAAATAAGTGCTGATATTCAGCTGAACTAAACGGCCCCTTAGCTTATTCAAATTTTGTGTTTTGGTCTCTGGTTCCAAAGTGGCTGAGTTTTTTTTTTTAATTAATGAAATTTTAGGTTCATTTGGATTGCCATGTGATGCATTCCACGGTGAAAAAGTCACAAAAATATCATCGTGGATCCAAACGGCTTTATCGCTTTTCCGTGGCACAGCTCCACACCTCACTCACAAGCTAATTTTCTTCGTAGTTTGAGAAGTCCCCCCCGAACAATACTTCTCTACCATGGCGTCTTCGTCCCTCGAGTTCAGGACACTAGCGTCCCGCTGTTTGATCTAAATAGACACTTAGGGTGCGTTTGGTTGCGCGATTGCAAAACTGATTCTGCAGGAATCTGCGATTGTAAACCTGATTCTGCAGAAAGCTCACTTTCTCAGCTTTTTGAAATCGCAGCTTTTGAGCACTATTTGCCTGCAATCGCTGGGTTTAAAACTGCGATTACAAAACTGTTTGGTTGCGCGATTGCAAACGCAGCTTCCTGTAATCGCAATCGCAGCGCAATCGCGCAACCAAACGCACCCTTAGTATTTTTAAATTTTGTGTTTGGGATTTGGGTTCAAAGGTGCTCCACTTTTTTTTTTAAAGTGAAACTTTGTATTAAATTGTGAAACCCTAAAATTAATTTAAAGTTTATAATATCTCAATTAATAGATCGAAAACACGAGTACTGATTCATATTTTTGTAGTTTTGCATATATAAAATATCTCACAGTTATATCTTAAATTCTGAAAAGAAATTGGTAAAAAATAAAGATGATGTATATAAAAAAAAATTATAACCAAGGATAATTATAAGGATCCCCAAAAGGCCCGATGCCTGAAAGCCCGGCCCGGCTCGGGCCCATTTTTAGGGTGGGCCGGGCTCGGGCCTGATTCTGGGGCCCGGGCCTAGCCTGTAGGCCCGTCCGAAATGGGCCCGTTCGGGCTGGCCCGCAGGCCCGCTCATGGGCCCGACCCGTAGACCCGTGGGGGACAATGCAATAAATGTGTCATATGTAATTTTTATTTGAATTGTGGTTGAATTATATAAATAATTAACATTTATATATGTACTAACCTAGTTAGGTACATGTAGTTATTTAGTTTTTAAGTAATTAATTCATTTAATATTTTTATTTTTAAAAATTCAATAGATGTAAATATTTTTTCTTAATATTACGTTTCAAATTTATGTTATTTTAACATTTATATACAAATGAACAACTTAAAATTTAAAAATAAAAGATATAAGATGTTTAAAAACTAGGCCCATTGGCTAGAAGCCCAGGCCCAGCCCGTCAGGCTTTGGCCCGTGGATAGGGCCCGAGCCTTTTTTTCCACGGGCCGACCCATCTCAGGCCCGTTGGTCAAGCAGGCCCGCGGGCCTGGGCCCAGGGCCGAGCTTGGGCCCTGTTTCAACGGCCAGGCTTGGGCCCTGTTTCAACTGGCCGGCCCGGCCCGTTGCCGACCCTTAGGATAATATGCAAATTACAAGTAAAAGAGATCTCTTTGGCCAAATTATTAATTAGCCTTGATCGCTTAAAATCATTAAATAAATGAAGATTCTAATTCTATACACTAAATACCAAAAAAATGTTAATATCTATCAATTGAAAAAAAAAAGCAAAATCTAGGGTGTGTTTGTGCATGATGGAAAGTGAAGGAAAGTGAGGGAAAGTAAAGATTTTTCCTTTGACCACTCAAAAATTTTCCATCACTTTCCCTCTCCTATTTTGTCTTATTAGAAAAAGTGGGAAAAACTTTTCCTTTCCCCATAGGTGAGAAAATGAGAGAAAGTGATGGAAAATTTTTCCACCACATGCACAAACACCTTGAAAGTTGGTTAAAGGAAAAAATTTTTACTTTCCACCACTTTCCCTTTGACCCAAATTCCCTCACTTTCTTTCATTTTCCCTTCAACTTTGTGCACAAACACACCCCTAATATTGGCTTAAATATCTATTTAACAGATATTCAGCACACAATATGAATGAAATATTCGAATTAGGATAATTTGAACTTTATTATATTTATCACATTTTACATAGGTTTAATTTTCTTATTACAAAATATTTCTCCGTCGCATCGTTAACATTAAGTGAAAAAAAAAAATGCTTCCTAAAACAAAAGGAACGAACACACACGACTTGAAGAAGATGATATATCCGACTACATTAATCCTAAAAAAAAGTTGCATATATATTATAATATAAAAGAATTAACATATTTGTCCTGGTACATGAATGGCTGGAAAATTCATAAAAATACTTTAAAAAGTGAATGAGCTGATGGTAATCCATACAAGCACCCTTGATACTGATTTTCATTCAATTTGTATTTTCTTTTGATCACAAAAAATACTTTGCTTGTTGTCAGGCTATCGTGTCCTGCTTGATGATCACTAAATAACATAGTTTATAGAGACTTAAAAATAAAATCACATTTCATAAATTAACGGTGTATGGACGGACGTTTGACGGAGGGACTAAAAACCAAATAGGCGGTTGAATATGAAGACTTAAAAAGAAATATAAAGAAGTGAGGGACTGATCCCTAAATAAACATGTTTAGAGGGACTTAAAACTAAAAATCCAAAAAATTTAATAAATAAGCTATGAAATGAATAACTAAAAGATAATGATAGTAATACTAAGCTATTCCTTGTTTTCGTTATATTCACATATTGATTCATTTCTTCTAATTAATTTAGTTTCACAAATTTAAACCATTGATTTTAAATAGTGTTTCTAGATTTGTTAGGAGCATTTAACTTATTATATTTTCATAAAATTTCTATATTGTGAGGGAAAAAATCTTAACACTACGTAGTACAAGGAAAAATTAGGGATTAATCACATATTGTGAGTAAGGGGTGATTGATGATTGACTATTTCTTGAATTAACAGA
Organism: Acorus calamus; assembly: GCA_030737845.1. NCBI lineage: Eukaryota > Viridiplantae > Streptophyta > Magnoliopsida > Acorales > Acoraceae > Acorus > Acorus calamus. Next base: position 29,874,149 of record CM060863.1, on the reverse strand, counting down.
AACAATATAATTCCCAAAATTTGGATGGAGTGGTCAAAATTAGTCAATATAATGAATCTCTAAGTTGTAATTTAATTATCAAGATTTGCACAACAATTTACATTAATACTGTTAGCAAATTATAAAAACAGCTTCTTAATACACTGGAGATGATTATGATGATTTTTTTTTATTTCCTACTGCTTTTCAACAAGGGTGCTAATATATTCAACCCATTTTGCAATTTATTTATTGTCGCCATATCACAAATATAATGTATGAAATCGTTTAATTCATACATTATATATTTTATTATCTTAATATATACTTATTAGGGAAAAAGGTAAAATTAATATGTATTTAATTTGTATAAATATGAACATTTTCTTATATAAAGGAATACATGTTATTATTAGCTAAATATATATGTCGGAAAGAGAATCAAAATGATTATAGGATGTATGGGGCTACTACCGAGATTGAACGTATTATTTTTCTTTTAATAATACTTTCACATAAGCCCAATAACTCTGCTTTTGGCAGCGAAAGAATTGTAAAATCCAGGCTTGACAAAACGAAGTGCTAATAATCATTTGGATCAACTGGAAAAAGGAGTGTCGTTAAACACAGTCTCATATACAGACTCACTCATAATATTGTATACCTCATGTTGACTCGTTGTCTACCGAGTTATATACTTCATACTCTAACAACAAGGTATATACTTTATTAAACAAAATTAATATTTTATTGAAAGAGCCCATTAAAACATATAGTTCATTTTTTATATATATAACATTTTCCAATGAAAAAAGAAAGATAATTTAGGGTTAATCCTTGTTTGCATTCTCATTTTGATTATATATATATATATATATATATATATATATTAGCATGCATATCATTCAAAATTAAAATTGTGGTAGGTAAAAAACTTATGTTGCAACTAAAACCAGCTTCATCGTGTAACTTTTTTTCTTTTTAAAATACCTAAGCACATATCGAATAATATTATATAATATAATGATTAAATAATGATTAAAAATAAATTTATAGTTTTTTAAATAAAAATATATGAAAATGGGGAATTTAAACATAACAAGATTTTTTAAAGGGTTTTTGTTAACGAGTGCCATGAACGCATTTTTAACCTACATTTAATACTAACTTTTTAGGCAACCCAACAAATCTAATCATAATATGAATCAAGAAATTGAAAGATTTTTTAAAATACCAACAATACCCCTAATAAATTCACCATTTTTTTTTCTTCCCTCCCACACCCAAATTTTTTCCCTCATCTCCCACAAAAAGTTTCATCCAAAAATGTAAAAATATACATCTCATTTCATTTTTATTCTTCTCTTATATCTCATATGATTGTGATATTTGTTTTAATATTGCTTGTGTGAAGATATTTTTTGTGCGATATATAAGGTAATTTATTTTTATTTTTTGTTTGATTTGATCTTTTATTTTAAATATTTTATATGCACATCCATTCTTTATTGGTTTTTTTCATCATTTGAATTTATTTCAATATATTATGAATAATTGGTCTTGCATATTTCTGGCTCCAACTAGTGTTTCACATCAAACCGGTGTAGGTGGATTCGAGGACCGGATCCGGTCAGTGCTCGACCTCAGTTAGTTTGGTCAGTACCGAACTACACCACGTGCAAATCGAACTGCACCACTTATAAATCGAACTGCACAACCAATTGTTGGGTATATTTTTTACTCTCTTATTGGATTCAATCAACTATTGGAGAAAATATGAATTCCTAAGTATCATCAGTATCCAATAAGAGAGTGAAAAATATATCCAACAATTGATTGTGCAGTTCGATTTGTAAATGATGCAGTTTGATTTGAACGTGGTGCAGTTCGGTACTGACCGAATTGACTGAGCTCGGCACTGACCGAATCCGGTCTCGTGGATTCGTGATAAATGAAAAAAGAGAGGTTCTTTGTAATTTTGTTTATAGAGTAGATGTTGAAATTTAACTTTTATGTCTTTCATTACAGTAAATTGATATGGTAGATTTTGCATTAAAAAGTGTATTAATAAAAATTAAATTATAAAAAAACACATGTAAAAAATGTTGATTCACTAAAAAAATTTGGAATGAGAGAAAAGAAGAAAAAAATGGTGAATTTATTATGGGTATTATTGCTATTTTAAAAAATCTTTCAATTTATTGGTTCATATAATTAATTAGAGTTATTTGGTTGTCTGAAAAGTTAATAATAAATGTGGGTTAATAAATGTCTAAGGACACTAGTTAACAAAACACTTTTTTAAATACCCATTGAGATGGGTTTTGGACGAAACAATCAAATCCATTAGTGGTCCGGTCCTTTCCTAACATATATGTTAAATTTTCAAAAATATATATATGCATAATGAAATACATACGTTCTAAAAACATAAAGAATGTACATAAATTATACTAGATTAAAGGAAGGTATGTAATGTTAGACTCAGCAAAAAAATGTCGTTGATGCTTATTGTTTTATTTGGTGTGATTAATTACACGTGTGTTCTGTTTTAAGAGCTCAAAAATAGCCTAACTTGGTTATAATCAAATCCATGCAACAAACTTGATGTTTATACTGGATGATTGTGGTTGAATATGTATCGATCATGAATTATATGCAACGATTTTGGTTGGCTTTGTAATTGAGTATACACACAACCCTAAAATACATCCTGTAAATCGCATATTGATTACTTATACAATATTAAAAAAAAATCATTTGATCTCAAACAAAAATGTAAGGTGATTTTTAGGATGATTTTTTAAAACTAAGTGTACCATTTTTCTTGAGTAGATCGTCATCCATATTGATCAGTTTCCTTGGCCTCTCTGATGGCACACAATTAATAGAGAGAGCATTTGGTTATGCGATTGGACAACTTTTGTGTTTACAAAAAACTGGTTTTGTAATCTTGTAACCAAACAATTTTACAATCGCATCTTCCTACATACATAATTTAGAAAAATAGTGTAAAAAAGTTACAATTGGAGAAAGTTGGGAGCTTCGTGTAAAATCAGTTTTAAATCTAGCGTTTACAAAAAAATCAATTTTACAATCATGTTACCAAATGCTACCTTAATTAGTAATTGTTGGAGATCATAGGCTTCATGTTTGAAGTCACAAATAAACATAGGATCTCATCTTGATAGGCATGAAAGAAAACAAAAATCCATGTATAAAGACATACCTTTGGTTTAGATTTTTAAGTGGCCTTAAAACACCTCCTCTGATCTTGCTTCAATTATTGAACCTCTTCTATCACATTTGATATACACCTGGAGAAGAAGAGCTCATAAAGAAAAAAACCCGTCACGCACCCTGCTTCTCCTCCTCTTCCTTTGATGAGTTAAGTGTGTGTGTATTTCTTTTTCTATCTATACACACTTAAAGAAGGATGCAAGGGTGGACCTTTTGATGGGTTCACCATATCAAAGGCTCATAACATGTCTTTTCATCAAAGACATTGAATTAATCAAAATGTGCTTGTAAATCAAATACACAAATTAAAACTTATAACCTCTCATCAATCATATCCATAAACAAATGGGACAACCTTAATTCACTGCTTAAACACAAATCCTCACTTGTTAAGCTATACAAGAGTTAAATGTGATTCTCTTAAAATAAAATTCATTTAAAAAAGATTAAACATTGATTTATTAAGCCACAAATACCAACAATACTTTTGACATGTTATTTGAGACTTGAGCCATGCCAATTGTCAATTAGTGATGTCTTTGCATGTCATGGGGCATTACATTAAATTCATACAAATCTGATGTAGATAGAAACGCCACAAACAGTTATCCTTTTTTCTATCAAATTAATTTATTCATCTAACATGTTGTCAATTTGTATATCATTATCAAATGAGATATGCTCCATGGTTCAGGCCATGCTAATTTTTGTCTTTTTAAGTATTTTGAGATGTATAACTTAATTACTAATGATTTTACTAATATATAGTTACCATTAGAGAGAAAATTACTGCGGAATCAAATATTGTCATTTTCATGGATGATTTTTTTAACCCAAATTGGTCCACGGAAAAAAAAAGGGATTAGATTCCTATCTTTTATTAAGTATAATTATAAAATAAATTGGATGTATTTTTATAATATAATATACATGACAAAGTATTTTATCAGATCAAATTTTCAGGGGCTCATTTTTATGAATGCAAAAAAAGCTCGGTCAGCAACTGATTTGAGACTCAGGCGACCGGTGATATCTGAATCTAATTTAGGTCCAACCGGGCCACAGGGAGCTGATGACATTCCTTAAAAACAGCTAGCTTTGTTATCACAGGGTCTAGACTCCACTGGAGGGATGACATTCCTAACTAGGGAAAACCATTATCAGTCAATGAAAATACGTCACGTAAGTTGAATGCAAATGATTAAATGAGAATGGATAGTTGTCTTCCTTGTAGAATCTGCTTTGAAAACCTAAAAAGAAAAATAAGACCTTCATATTATGTCAAAAGAAACTATATATATGTAATATACTTACAAACTTTTTTTTTTATTGGTAAATCTTTTTCTTGATCAAATATGTCTCTTTCAACATGCAACAAGACTCGAACGCAAGGAGTACATCTACCATCGTTTCCAATGAAGAGGAGATTTGGTATATACTTATGAACTTATGTTGATACTGGTGCTTCTAAACTAGGACTACTAGTTTTTGGTATTTGTGACTTGGGTTTCTCATAAAAATGGCATCTTTGTTGGGCATTTGAGCAATTCAGATTATTCTGATTTGTCTATGTTAAAGATATTAGATTAGATTTATTATTATCTTAGTTTGTTATTATATTGGTTTGTTATTATCTTAATGTATTACACGTGTAACATCATCTTGTACTATTATATAAAGGGTTTTAGTCCCTCTTTAATAAGAACAAGAGTTTTAGGGTTTTATTATTATATTTTCTTTCTTATTCCTAACATGGTATCAGATCTATAAACTCTAGATCTACCTAAGTTTTTCTTCTTCTTCCCCGCACTGATTGGAGAGTCTTCAATCAGAGCGGGGGAGGATTTTTTATACCTATATCTTCTTCCATTATTTTTTTGTTTCTTGTTGCGCCGCCATCGTCCGTTTAAGCGCCCATCCTTGGTTGTAGTTCTCTGGGAATCATTGAAGTATGCAGGAACAGTAACCACTGCCTTGGTAACCTTGTCATTTAAAAACTTTGATGCATCATCCATGAGTTTCCTCAAGACCTGAGCCGAAATCTCCTCGGCGGCAGTTTATCGTCCCTCACAACCCTGTAGCTCACCTGCTTCGACTCCTCAACGATCTCCACCATCTTCCGCCCGATGAACCTCTTCATGGAGAAGAACGTGTTCTCCGGGTTCACCACCGCCTCAGGCCCGGCCCTGGGTAGAGGCCACCAGGGCAACTGCCTAGGGCCCCCACCCAGGGAGGGGCCCCCAGTCCTGGTCCATACAGAAAAAAAAATTAAACTAACTGCCTGGTTATTAGTCATTACTCACCACAGGGCCCATCTGCCTAGGCCCAACAACATATATTATACATCCCCCAAGTATTCACAACCCAAAATTCTTATTGTTGAGCAGTGAATGATTGAACAAATAAAACTCTATTTTAAGGTATTTTTAGATTTTTTTTCATTCTATTAAGATCATTTTTTTTTTGTTGCTTTTCAAGTTTTATTTAGGATTATATCTTTTTTAGAGTAGTTGATGTGCTTTTTTAATTAGGTGCATGATTTTTTAAAAGGGATATGCAATAAATTTTTTTTTAAATGTATATAGGGCCCGCTTTAAAAGTTCGTCTAGGGCCCCATTAAAAAAAAATTTCTTAGGGCCGGCCCTGCACCGCCTGCCGCTTCGCGATCTGCCCCACGAGTCTGTCCCCGTTCTTTGTGTATGCCACCACCGACGGCGTCGTCCTCTGCCCTCTGCCCCTCGGCGTTGGTAACGATCGTCGACTTCTCCCCCCCTCCATGGCCGCCACCGCCAAGTTCATCGTCCCAAGGTCGATCCCGATGACCTTCTCCGCCGCCACCCGGAGGGGCCGCGCACGGCATCAGCGGCTGGCGTGGGTGCTCAAGGTGGTGAATCTATTGTTTAAATGGGAGCCGAAGAAGACAGAGGTGGCCATTGTTTGTTAGGATTTAAAAAAAAAAATCAATCTATCTATGTAAGTCTCCAATAAAAAAAAAAGGCACAAGATAGCGCTAATATGAGATAGCTCTGGCGCACGATAGCGCCAATCTGCACTTGTCCCGGCGCGAAATCCGCGCCGAACGCGTCATCACACATCATCCCACACCAGTCCGGATCCGATCCACAGCCCGGCCCACCAGTCCAGATACTCCAGCCCAGCCCGTCCACCCAGATCCATCAGCGCACAAACCCAGATCCATCTATCCGGATCCGACCCGCCAGAGATCGCCGGTGATCCCGTCAACCGTTTGGCCACCATCCGGGTACGTTTTGATGCGTTTCTTTCCTGGATCATTACGACTTCGTTCGAATTCCGAATCTAGTCATCCAGGTACTCATTTTGTTCAGTTTTTCATTCTCTACGCATCCGTATATGTCTTTTCCCATTTTTTTTTTTCTGATTTTCATCAGTTTCAACATCATCGTTTCTTTTCTTTCTTGGATCTTCTTCTTCCTTTGAGATCCACTATCGTCGTCGTCGTTTGTCAAGTGACGCCGTTTTTATGCAGCATCACTGCCTTTGTGCGCTATCGTATTTGCGCACCGTTGTTTTCGTGCACTGTTATTTTTCGCGCACCATTGTCTCCGTGCGCCGTTGTTCCCGCGCACCATCGTTTTTCGTGCGCTATCGTCCTCGCGCACCTTCGTTTTTCGTGCGTCGTCGTTGTATTTGCGCACTGACATTTTCTTTATTCTTCTTCTCTGTCAGCGCGCCTCTCTTCTTGCGCTAGTCTGCACCGTTTGCGTCGTCATTCGCGTCGCGTTTCTTCTACTTCTTCTTCTCCATTGGCGCCTGTCCGCGCTCGTCTGCACCAACCACCATCGGCCATCCGTCACTGTCCCCACCGTCGTCTCATTTTTATGCAAATTCTAAGGGGTCTACCCTTCAGAGTTTGAGAGAGGGTATTAAAGAATCTCCACCACCATTGTCCGCATGCTGTCTCCGCTGCCTGTTCGCGTTCGTCTGTGCCCTCCGTCTTCTCCTTGAACCTCCGTGAGCCCTACGTGCGCCATCTGATCTACTGGAGCAGCAATTCTGACTGACTCAAAGAGCGGGAGCGACTCTGACTGACTTAAAGAGTGGGAGCGACTCTGACTGACTCAAGAAGAGCCGGAGCGACTCTGACTGACTCAAGAAGAGCAGGAGCGAAGTGATGGGTCCAAGAGACAGATGACGATTACCAATTCACAAAAATAAATTGGAGGTGTTTGAAAATAAGATTTTTAGTTTATACAACCCTTCAGAGTTTAGGAGATGGTGTTAAAGATATTAGATTAGATTTATTATTATCTTAGTTTGTTATTATATTAGTTTGTTATTATCTTAATGTATTACACGTGTAACACCATCTTGTACTATTATATAAAGGGTTTTAGTCCCTCTTTAATAAGAACAAGAGTTTTAGGGTTTTATTATTATATTTTCTTTCTTATTCCTAACCGTCTACAAAAGTTTATAAAATCTTGAGACTTCAGGCCGTTCTAATTTGTTTGTTCTTGAATATCTGAGAAGCCAATTGTGTGTTCTAAAAAGAAGGCATTTTGGAACTATTGTTAGAAAAGCCATTACCATCAAAGAACATTTACAAAGTAGTTTTACAAATCAGTTAATAAAAGAAAATCTATTCGTCTATCCGAAGCATGGGTTATGAAATAAATCAATAACAGCTTGAAACCAATGGATAATGTGGATTTTCTGAATGCAGATATCTCTATAAGGTTAAAAAAATGGCATTTTTTTTATGACTAATATAAGAAGATATCACTAATCAAACACTTATCACTAATCAAACACTTACAGGTACACTATTTTATAATAATGTACACTAGCATGGACAAAATGAAGCGTATATAGTGTTACACAGCATGAAAACCAATACATCCATGTATTCACTTTCTTTTTCTCACCCATTATAACAAAACCTCATGCAACTTATACAAACCCCATGCCAAATAAAGAGCTTCTAAATCAATCACAATCAAAGCCAAAGTCCAATATAAAAAAATAGAAATTCAAGTTTTTCCTCTTACCCTTTGATAAAAAGGGGTAACATACCACTAACCACACTATGGAAAATATATAACATTGTTAGATTATATGTGTTATCTTATAATATGTGTAATATATTATACATATATACACTTGTATATAAAGAGATTAAACCTTAAGTGAAATACAAGGATTCTCATTATTTTTTCTGATTCTAACAAACATTATGATGAATGAAAAATAAACAAATGAGAAGGGCATGAAGATTTCATTTGATTTGAGAGATAAATCCTTCACAAGAAATCATCTTCTATGGTTCTACCTCCTCTGTTTTATATTTTAAAATAACCCATCAAACATCATTTGTTAAAATAAAATCTCTATTTGCCAAATATGGATAGAACAGGAGCTACTTTAATATCTTTGATATTGTGATCTTGTGAATTGTGAAAATCCATAAATTTTTGAAAACTTATTATAGGTATAGTACGCTTAGTAATATTGGATGGGTGTGTGATAATCTCATGTGATTTAAAAAAAAAAACAGTAATGTCTATGATATCCATGTCACCTTAAAAAGATTGAAATAATTTCATAATTTTCCAGAACCTTGTGAATATCCGACTAATACCAGAAAACTTTTGATAAGACCAAACGGGCCCTCAAAGCATAAGAACAAAAGGGTTGTTAATTAATCTGCATGTTGTTCAAAAGAACTGGTACCACATTTGCTATTTGTCACCACTCATTTTGGGGAATTTTTCAAAAATAATCCTCCTTAAAAAAAAATTTCAAATTTGACCCTGATATCAAACTATTTGCAAAAATAACCCTGAGACCAGTTTGATCCCGGTCAACGCGCCACGTTGGGGCGCTGATTGGGCGAGAAAGCGCCACGGTGGAGACGTGATCCGGTATCACGTCTCTGCCCGCATGAACCCGCGCGCTGGCATGCATGTCTCCCCCAGAGGGGGAGACGTGATACACTATCATGTGCATGCGTGCATGGACCGCACGCACGCGCGGCATTGCGTGTGCGTGTGGGGGTTTGATTATTTAAAAAAAAATTAAATAAAATTTTTATAAAATTAACCAAATCATATAGTAAAAATTAAAATTGATTTAATAAGGCTTAACTATGATTTAAAATTAAAATTAAGTTTAAAATTTTAAATTGAAATTAAATTTTAAATTTAATATTCAAATAATATTTAAAATTTAATTTGATAAAACAACCATTTATAGAAAAAAAATCAACAAGTGGAAATTTTTTTTATAAAAATTTATAATTTAGATAATATTTAAAATTTAAAATCAAGCTTAAATTTTATAATTCATATCATATTTAAAATTTAGATAATATTTAAAATTTAATTTTATAAAACTATCATTATAAAAAAAATTACATGCAAATATATATATAAATGGTTGCTTTGTAAAATTAAATTTGAAATAAGATTGTTTTTTGTTTAGGAATGGATAATTTGAAATGTTTGGTTAGAGATAATTTAAAAAATTATGATGAATATTATTTGTATTTGGGAATGGATAATTTGCTAAATGAAAATTGATATTATCATTTGCTCTTATTTTTTGTTTTTAATATAAAAGGTTGTCTTATAAAATTAAATTTTTATAAATTATTTTTTCCACTTGTTGATTTTTTTTCTATAAATAGTTATTTTATCAAATCAAATTTAAATATTATTTGAATATTAAATTTAAAATTTAATTTCAATTGAAAATTTTAAACTTAATTTTAATTTTAAATCAAAGTTAAGCCTTATTAAATCAATTTTAATTTTTACTATATGATTTGGTTAATTTTATACAAATTTAATTTAATTTTTTTAAAAAAATAATCAAACCCCGCACGCATGTCTCCCCCGCAGGGGAGACATGATACACTATCACGTGAGACGTGACAGTGTATCATGTCTCGGGGGAGACATGCAAGCGTGCATGAACCCGCGCGGGCGGAGACGTGATATCGGATCACATCTCCGCCGTGACACTTTCTCGCCCTGTCAGCGCGCCAACATGGCGTGCTGACCGGGGTCAAACTGGTCGCAGGGTCAGTTTTGCTAATAGTTTGATCGGTGAAATTTGAATTTTTTTTTAAAGAGGGTTATTTTCAAAAATTTCCACACCAAGCAAAAAAAAACACTCATTTTGTAATTGGTCATTACAACAAATTGTAAAAAACACTCATTTTCGAAGGTTGTGTCTTGAATTTTGGATTTACTTAAAATCATTTTTAGACTTTTTATGTGATTTTTAATCAAAATTTGACTTGCCCATTAGTTACATGTGAAAAATGAGATGCCACTTTTTAAATGCAAGAAAAAAAAACACTCGTTATACCTAATAAATCTAACTTCAATTCGTTTTGTTGTTCTCTAATAAATCCACACACAAAAGAACACCAAAAAGATATCTCATTCATTCACTATTTGGACCCAACTTCCAAGAGTGACCATGACACCTAAGTTCTTCAGTTGGTGATGATTGTTTTTTTTTAACGTTATTACACACAATTTTTACAGTTTTAAATGCAGTCTTATGTATTTCATTAATAATCTGGTGAGATACATATCTTCTTAGTTGATATACAAACCTCATTAATTTTTTTCATGTGTGCACTGTCCATAGGAACTGCTACGAGGCTCTTAACTAACATTACCAGTTTTTTTTCAACATTAGATTTCAATTCTCTCTCTGTCTCTCAATCAAATTAAAGCAGACGCAAGAGTAGGTAAGTTTTCTTTTGACTTTTCTCCTTTTCAGTTCACCGTTCAAACATGTACCAGACCTCTTCATGGATCACTGAAATCTTAGTCCTGAATCCATCTCTCTTTCTCTATCTCTCTCTCCTTTTAAGGAAATTTCCTACATATTGGACCTCACAATACCTGATGCTCCAGTAATATTACCATTTGCATCAGGCCACCATCAGCCTTAACCACCTTGGAGGTGTCAATATCACTACTACCAGTTCTACAAGAAATATTGAATGTTGCGGGATAATTGATATCCTAACAACAACCAACATTGAGTACAAATTAAATAAAATTAATTGAAGATAAGATAAGAACAAAAAAAGTAAATGCCACGTCTACTAATCATCTAAATCCTCCGCGTATTTTATTTCTATGTCATGATTGTCCTTTTTTTCTTCTAATTTCTTTTCTCTGTATCCTCTTATCCCCAATTCAGATTTGTAACTCACTTTTAATAATTAATGAAAGTGCCGGTAGCAAGATCTACCTTTTTTTTTTTAAAAAAAAAAGTAAAAATAATTCATTTATAATATCACACATCCTAAACAGGCTCTACATCAGCAAAGAGGCTGGATTTGATGACCAGAACAAGTAATTGAAGAAAAGTATAAAAATCTAGCATTGGTTTGTAAGAATACCACCTCTACCAATGCAGAGCATTGTTTTAACTTTGATATCTAGCTAGCAAACCTTACCTGGGTGTGTCGAAACCTTATCTAGCTAGCAAACCTTACCGGAGGCGGAGCAGTGGATGGACCACCAGTGGGCCGATGGCGCACGAGGTGTGGAGGGAGATGGACCAGAGGCCGTAACGATGGCGTGAAGGGGGGGGCGAAGGGGGGACTGACCTAGGGATGACAATGAGGCGGGTTGAGACTGAGTTTGGTTAATTAATCTCAATTTCAAATCCACTAATAAAATCATGTTCTAAACCTGTGACGAGTTTGATTATTCCATCTCAAAACCGTCTTAACGGAGGATTTATAAAGAACTCAAACCTGTCTGTCCCATCTCATTCAAAAGAAAATAAAATAAAGAATCCCAAATTTTAAATATTTTAATTTTTTTATATTCATTTTTAGATTATAAAGTAGATAATTGTCTTAAATAATATTATTTGATACATGCTTAAACATTTTATCAATTGTAACAATAATAATATATAATGAGTTAATTTTATTTGTGTTAAATATTAATTTTAATAATATAAGTGATTTAAACGGGGTATAATGGGGCCGGACAAATTTTGTCTTTGAATCACAAACCCGTCCAAGGGCGGCGCCACATTGTATGTGATGGGATCAATAGACTCATCACATTAAAAAAAAAATTCAAACTACTAATATTACCCTTTCAAACCATGACAACCCAATCCACTAGCCAACCAATGACCCCACTGACCCACTAGTTGACCCTGCCCTCAGATTTTACATTGTGAAAATCTTTTATCTCCTTTCTTAGATGATTTATTTGTTATTAACGTAAGTTGTTGTTTTATTTTCAAAAGAAAAGTTTATGTTTTTTATAATTATATGATAGGAGTAGATTTTTTGTAAATTTTATGAAATTTATTTTTTTAGATGACCCCATTTATAAAAATTTATGAAATCGCCACTGAACTCGTCCCATATTTTCATGAGATTGGGATGGGTCAGGTTTGGGTTCAACATTTAGAGGACCAAACCCATTTCAATAGAGTCGGATTGGAACGGGTTTTCCATTTACCCCATCCACTGCTATCCTTAAACACACCAGCTATAAATAATTTTTTTTAATGACAACACATGTAACCGCCACAAAGAACAGCCGCAAATGTCACTATTCACTACTGTTTTTCTGCCGCCGCAAATAATTCGTCGCAGATGACAATTTTTTTTTATTTGTTAATGATCACTTGCTACAATCACCAAACAAATTTATATCCTACTAACAAAAAAAAAAGATATAATAGGTACCGCACGTCAATGGCACGGTGGTAAATGGACATTCCCTTTTGAGACTTTGAGGTGACTCTAGGTTCAAAACTTGTTGTAAAAGGAGTAAAGAAAAACATGATTAATTCTAAAAACTCATGTTTTGCAAATCTCTTATCCAATAATCCAAACCTGTTCTATGTCCATCTTCATTAAATCTGTCTAGGTAGTTATTTATTATCTTATATTAACGAGTTGTCGAACAATGGACGGTTTCGTCACTTAAAAAAAAGGGACAAAAGAGTAATTCTAAGGGTGTGTTTGTGCGCAATCTCAAATGGAAAATGAAGGAATTTAGATCAAAAGTAAAGTGATAGAAAAAAATTATTTTCTCTTTAACCAGTTTATATGTTATTTGTGTCTGTTAAGGAAAATAATTGTCTCTAATGAAAAATAACGGGAAATAAAAACTGTTTTTTGTGCTTATAATGAAAATGATCGAAAATGAAATATATTGTTTATGTTATCAAAGAAAGTGATGAAAAATGACAAAAAAAAATTGTTTGTATGTTACTTTAAATATAATATAAAAACAACTTAACTTATCAATCAAATATTTTTAAATAATTAAATTTTTGAAAGACAATCAATAAAGATATGTCACATAATAAATAAAAAAAATTTAAATAAATATTTTTATTATTTTATTATAAAATAAAAAATAAGAACAAAAAAAATATTCAATATCATCAAACATTTAATTGAAACCCAAAAAAGGCAAACTCACTTCCCTTCACCTTTCCTCTACAGTTAGCAAAAAAATTTCCCTCCTCTCCTAATAAGGTAAAATAACAAAAGAAAAGTAAAGAGAAATTTTTTTCTCACTTTTTGTTTGACACAAACAGCTGGTTGTTATGTGATTAAAAGAAAAGTTTTTACTTTCTCTCATTTTTCCTCATTTTCTACACCCTAATAGAAATATATTTAACAAAGTTGTGACTCGGATAAGTCATCCCGACCAACAGTGCCATGCTGTGATGTTGAGGACATTCTTGTAATTTCCTGCCCCCAACACTTCCATTTAAGAGAGAGAGAGAGAGAGAGAGAGAGAGAGAGAGATTGCTGAGGTGGTCAAGAAGACCTGGTTTTTGTTCTGGGGGGGTTTGTTTATTCATTTCTTTTGTAGTAAGAGCAAAATCAGTATAACTATTCGCCGGCTTCCAATAACGAAACGCAGCTGAGGTATGTACCAAAGAATAGATGTTACATTTGGTATATCATGATCATGTCAAGAAAAATATAGTTTAATTCTTGGCTTCTCTTATCTTCTCTTGGCAATTGTAAGTGACCATCAAAGTTTGTCTCACGATAATTATTATTATACGAAACGAGTATACATGAATTACATATTTTAGGGGATGTAATATATGCACCTTAAAATGAATTATGTGCATTAACAATGATAGAGATTGTGTACAAAAGCATGTGTACTTTAAATTTAAATTGATGATTGAGCAGCTAAGATGACATTAAAACCATCATCATCATCATAAATTAACCCGACCTTCTAGTACAACCTGAAGAATAAAAAGGAAAAACTTTTATATTGTTAATGAAAATCTCATTAGAACATAGGGATCGGAACTGATTAGGTGCGGCGAACGGCGGGTGAATGACATAATTAAAGTGTATTAATGAAATTTGAACGATAATTTTTCAATTGCGGAAGGATTTTTAAATTTTTGATAAACATATCACACATGTCATCCATTTGTAAACTCACTAATGGATATTGATATGAATTTTTTTTCCAATAAAAAAATGAGTCGACAGAATCAAAGGTAAAAGTAATGGCGCAAAACTCTCTTATCACCATTCAAAGCTTGACCTTTTCCATATAAACCCACGCTATTAAAGAAACACATAAAACAATAAAAAAAAAAATAAACAAAACAAAAGCAAGGCATTCGCGATTCCCGATTTTGTTTCCATTCCCTCGATATTCTATTTCACACCATGCAGGCCTGCTCTTCTTGAATCTTTAAAAATCATGATATTTTCGTGGTTTTGATGTCGTTATATTTGCGTGAGTGAAGGAGGTAGCAGTACTGTCGGGTGTCGCAGGAGAATGGACGCGGCAGGAGGAGAGGTGAGGAGGATAAACGTGGTGTACTTTTTGAGTCGCATGGGCAACATCGACCACCCCCACCTCTTCCGCGTCCACCATCTCCACCGCAAGGCCGTCCGTCTCAGAGGTCCCTTTTTAATCTCTTCATTTTCATCCATCACCATTTTTTTTTTGCAAGTTTTTTTGAATTTGAATCTATGGGCAGACGTGAAGCGGTGGATGTCGAGCTTGCGTGGGAAAGACTTTCCGGACTCCTTCGCGTGGTCCTTCAAAAGGCATTATCAAATCAACGGTCGTGATTGATTGTGATTTATTATGAAAACGAGGGAGGTATTTATTTTTGTCAATTTTTGATACACGTGCAGGAAGTATAAGTCCGGATACGTTTGGCAGGACCTGTTGGAGGATGACATCATAACGCCCGTCTCCGACAACGAGTACGTCCTCAAAGGCTCCCAAATAACCTCCAGCATCTCACCGTCCAATCGCGGTAATTCGATCTCCACCGTCCATTTCAAACAAAAGATTTGAATCCTCTGATCCTTGATTTTCGGAACGACACAGACGATCAGGATGAGATCAAACGGACGGTCAGGATTGAAGGAGGGGAATGGGAAGGGAGCGGAAGCGAGTCGGACCCGCCGAGCTCGGACGCGTCGACGCAGACGGATGAGTCGAAGGTGTTGTTTAGAATGGAAGGACGAGATCGGACGGTGGAGAAGAAGAAGGGGGAGGATCGGACGGCGAATAAGGTGGGGAGGAGGAAGAGCAACTCATCGCACGTGTTGAACAGCCTACTCACGTGCCGGATCGTGGAGACGAACGATGCGGCGGTGACGAGGATCAGAAGGAGTGGTGGTGAGTCGGATCATCAGAGGGTGCCGTCTAATCACGCGTCTGGTGGGAGGTGAGAATTGTGTATCGTCACCGATGGTGATCTTTCGATATATTTTTAATCGGCTTGTTTTGTGAATTGTTGATTTGTTGGGGGGTAAAACAGTAAATCGAGAAGATCGGAGGAGTCGGAGAGGCTGATGAGATCGGTTCCTGCGGCTTATAAACCCGTCTCTGTGCCGAAGTGCTCGTAAGTGATCTATTCATTCCTTTTATTTTAGGGTTTTTTATTTTTAACTCTCCACGAATCATCAGCGATTAGGGGTGGTAAACGAGTTGAACGAGCCGAGCTTTGACGTGTTCAAGCTCAGCTCGTTTATAAACGAGTCGAGCCGAGCCGAGCCGAGCCGAGTCGAGCTCACGAGCCTCAACGAGCCTAGCGTTCTTCTTCATTTTAGGGTTTTTAGGAATTGAAAATAAAATTTTAGCTTAAATGAGTTAAGTTCATGAGTTTAAACAAGCATAACTTTGTATTAATTTAATATTCTGATTTTATAAAGGAGTTTAGTCAAGATTCAACTAAGTTTTAATAACACAAACAAGTCGAATTTGAACATAAAATGAAGCTCGATCCAGGTCCCGAGCCTAGCCGAGCTTTAAAACTTGTTCAAGCTCGCTCATTTATCTAAATGAACGAGCCTGAACGAGCTCAAACCGAGCCGAGCCCGAGCCGAGCCCAAGCGGCTTGGTTCGTTTACCAGCCCTATCAGCGATCATCCCTCACTCCTTTATTTGAGTTTTATTCTCTAGATTTAAATAATAATTCTTTTTTACTCCCTGCGAGAGACCTATCTATAAATTATTTAATTTTCTTTTTAGTCCCTGATACGGAATAAAAAAAATTATCCTTTAAATCTGGAGAGTAAAAGAAGTGAGAGATCGATTGTTAAATATGATGGTTTGTGGGGAGCTAAAAATAAAAACCATTTATTTTAATATGCTTAATTATTAAAAACAAGATGACCCAATTTTTTTATTTATATTTTCATTATTTCATAAATTTAATAATTATTTATATAATATTTATTGAGAATTTAATATTTTAAATTAAATTTAAATAAATCATAAATATATTTTAAAATTTTAAAATCATATTTAAGTAAATCATTATAGACAAATTTATTACTTTATATATTAGATGGAATGCGTTTTTGAATTGATCCAATATTCTATGAACATTTAGCCTATATTATGATATTCATATCAATATTAATATAATGTATAAGTACATGAGAACATGCATCTTCTACTTTATTGTATAATTAATAATTAAGTTTTTGTATCTTTTTGTTATTTTGTTTACATATATAATATACAATATTGTACGATATGCTTTTAGTATATGTATGTAGCTAATATTATTAATATAAGAACATAACCAATGTATATCTTATTGTGTATACTCAAAATCTTCAGCCCATTTATGAGTCTTAATAATTAAGATAATCAAACTCAAATGAACTACTTTTCACCAGATGAAGTTAAAACCAATAAACCATCCATCACACCATGACTTCACTGATTTGTAAACCCCATAGAGCATAATCTCAGATTAGCACTAACATTACTATTTTCAAGTTCGTTATGAAACAAAATTATCAGAAGACATGAATTGGTTTATTTATTTATATTTTTGCATGGTTTGATGCACAGGCAATGTGGGAAATCATTCAAGCCAGAGAAATTGGTTGCCCACATGAAGTCATGCAAAGGATTGAAAGGGAACACTAAAGGAGAGAAGACTGGGGGGATGGCAGAAGTAAGGAAAGCCACTGAGCCAAGAAGCAATGAAGGAGAAAAGACTCAATCAAAAGGTTTATTGACCCAGATTTATTAAACCATATAATTCTTGTACTTAATTATTGGAGTTCCAAGTTTTGTGAGTTGGTTAGTTTAGTTGGTTGACATGTGAACAGAGAATTGGGTTTGTGAAAAATTAGTAAATCATCAACATCCAATACATATTTTGAATCCAAAAATGCGGATGGATAGAGATAATTTTTTTATATTAGATATCGTATATTACAATTGAGCGGTTCATATATGGATTTACATGAATATTACATATATACACATACACACAACACACACACACACACACTATAAACTAGTTTTTATTCACACACGTACGTGTAAATAAAAAAAATTGGAAAAGCTACCCTAAACCAGTATCCTTACTTTCATACTTAATTTAAATCCTTTGAGAGTATTGTAGGAAATAACAAATCATCTAAAATATTTTAACAAATGTGAACTTTTTACATGTATATATGAAAAAAAAATATATATTCAATGGGATTTGGTGGATATGGATTTGATATTATCCGATTTATATATACAAACATATATAAATAAATAATTTTTTTTTGTTTCATACTTATCCCAATATAAAATTAATTAATTAATAAAAACAATAAAAAATAAGGGGGAAAGAAAGTTGAAAATATTTTTGATTAATAATACATATGTTAGCAAGACAGTATTAAAATGAAATAGAGGTGTACTGATTTAGCGAATGTGTTCTGAAACAATGAAGACCGAGGTTAGAGTTTGACTATATATCCTTAAGACGTTATTCTCCCCGCACTTGTGCTCACGGATAGCGGCGAAGGTCTCCCAAGATACAACGGTCGACTCCCCACAGTAGTAGCACTTCAAACTGAGGGGACAACGAACTGACTGTGTTTTCTCCAACTCTCTCTGACTGGAATGCTATGAAACTCGAATGAAAACTCCAAGGGACTGAATGCCTATTGCAATGAATGATTTCTAAAAATGCAAAGACTAGATGGGATTTAGAGGGTAGAAAATCGGTTGAAAGAACTCTTGGATGAGTCAATTCCTCTGTTTCAGTTTTCATTGAAACAGAGTCTAAGGCACCCCTCCATTCAAATATTAAACGGTCAGATCGTAACCGTTGATCCGACGGCCCATACTGCATCTAAGGATTCATCCGATCGATGGTCGAGATTTCATCTGATCAAAATGATCTCCACCGTCCGATCTGACAAAAAGTCCAAAAAGAAAAGTGCTAAGTGCGCCCTAAAATGCCCACGCGCGCGTGATGGTGCACCCGCATGGAAATGTCTACCATAGGGTGTTCACCAAAAGCAATTCACTAGAGTACAATGAGTCTATCTTATACATCCTCAATACTTTTTGTTTTTAACCGATATGGGACTATAGCTTTTTCTACCCCAACCACCAACCACCAACCACTTTCATCATGTTATAATGAAAAGAATAAAATGAATAGGTGAATATAACTATGTCAAAATATATGAAAATAAACTGATAATAATATCAAATCACAGGTCCCCCTTGAAATAATATTATTCCATCCAATCTATTCTACTAGTACAAAGGTCTACATATCAAATCACGTTTCATCACGACATTGAATCTTTTCTTTACTTTTTATAAATCATATAAATCATTATTCATATTTTATTCACCTTTTCTCCAACCATTCAAAAATGACATATTCTTTATCTATAGTAGACTGTACATCCCAAAATAACTTATATCGCTACTCAAAGGTTTAATGATTGACTTTGATGCTCATGCAACAAACAAGGGGTTTAACAGGAACAAAAGCCTCAAAAAGGCACAAAAGATCAAATGCCACAACCAAACCAAGAATGACAAAGGCACAAGAATAACAAGAAATAAATTATTCATCTCCCATCTTCACTTTCACCCTCAAAATTCCAAAGCAACAAACAGCATTCAAAATTAAAACAGTCTGCCTGAGGTTTTAAGAAAAAGAACTTCATATCTAGTCCATGCAAAATTATAATCATCAGCTCCCACTGACCATTAGTGAGAAACAACAAGTTTACATTGCTTTGTACAACAAAGCAGACAAACCTAATCAGTCTCCCCATCATGCTTGCTCTTCTTCTTCTTCTTTTCCTTAGTGGTGGATTCATGGTTGTGAGACTCTGCTGCAGCATCTGCACTCTTCGACTTCTTTTTCTTCTCCGTTCCTTTCTCTTCACCATTAGCATCAGCACTCTCAACCCCAGCCTTCTCTTTCTTCTTCTTCTTTTTGTCTTCTTCAGCCACTTCCATGTCAACTTTTGAGCCATCATTTGCATCAGCGCTCTCAGGCTCGGACTTCTTCTTCTTCTTCTTCTTCTCCTCTTTGTCCTCCTCAGCTTCTGCTTCCACAATCGCAGTTGCATTCTGTGCTTCAGTACTCTCCACGGCCATAGATTTCTTCTTCTTCTTTTTCTTCCCTCCATCATTTGCTTCATGGGAGGGTTCCACCTCTGCCTCCTGAGATGGTGCTGATTCTTCGTGTTTCCTTTTCTTTGGCAGATTCTGTTCATTAGCTGATTGTTTGGGGTTGAGCTGTAGCACCACATCTGATGAAGGATTGTATGTCTGGAACATTGAGAAATGTCAACAATCAGAAACAGTAATGACAACCTATGAGAGAAGAAAAGATTTGAGAAAGTGAGTAAATCATTTACCTTGGCAGCAGTTATTAATCCGCCTGCACCATTCTTTCGGTCTTTATCATACACTTCGATCTTGGTTCTCTGCCTTCAAGAACTCGGAGACGAGCTTCAAGCTATTTGAACATTTCATTAAAGAAATAATTGAATTGTAAATTTTATGATTAGTAAAAATAAAATAACAAAGCTAGGAAAAAATGAAAATGGAAGACCAAAAAGAAAAATAACAGGGGGATGCGTGATTATTACCTTTGCTCGGTTCTCCAAACCAAGAGAATTATCTTGACCATCACCGAGAGCATCACATCGGATGGCAAGCGCAGCCTTGGCTGCCAGAGACCTAGACATCTTCCCTTTGAATTTGGGGGCAGCCTGACCAATTAAGGATTTGTGGTAAATGAGACCATATTTGGGAGTAGCGTGCTTAGTCTTGAGAGCACGGAAAAGGGCCTGCACATAAAAGAAATTAAACTGAGCTTAGTGTCTTCAGGAAGCTCTAGCGATTCTCTAACCATGATCAAAATTTTAACCTATCCAACCAGCATTCTATCATGCATAAGTAATTTTGAAGATCATTGGATTAACTTCATTTGTAAATCATGTGAAAGAGTAGGAGAAATGCACAAGAGGTTTTCGTATGGTATAGCAGGATCCAGTATGTACATAAAATTAAGGATAAAGAAAATTTGCAGACCAATAATAGCTCAAACGAATTGTCTACTAGAGAACCTACTCATGGTCCTGTTGCTTCAAGTCAAAAACAAAAACATATATATGTAGCAAGAAAAATTAAGGCTCGAAGCAAGCTACAATTATAGTTGGTTTCCTTATGCTTTATTAAGAATTCTTAAGATGCCATTTCAAATTTCCATATGTGAATTTTATACATAGGAAACAATGTACTCAGCCCAGCACCATATTTATGAGTTAATATGCTGGTGCCCTTGAAAAAAAAAAGAAGGGAATGTACCTTCTCAGCACCAAGAATCTGAACTGTGCTTCCAGGTTGCTTTGCTAAATTCAACAAGCTGCCACCATGAGCAATCAAGCAAGCTCCAACGAGCTCTCCCACAATGGCGGTCAGGTTGGGTGCAATACTGTTCATTCGGCTTCTCAAGTAATTAATCAAATAATTGGGCTCTATACTCTGAAAGAGATAGCACTTGGTCACAAAGGGATTTAATATTTGACAAGTCGAGGTCACTGACTTCAGTTCCCATGGATGTTTTGCATGCCCTTTTAACTCTTCCTCAGCCTCTGCCGACAATACCTACCACAGTAGAGAGGAAAATGATCTAACATTATACATAAAACGAAATATATGGCTTTAATACAATAGAATATGCTTAAAAGAATTTGATGTCGCGATTTATTTAATCATGCAACAAAGAGTATTTATGGTAAATCCTCTGATCAAGATGCATCAATTAATGAGACATGAAATTGTCAACACATCCAATATGTTGTAAACAAAATAAAATCATGATGATTTGAATCATCATGAACTCACCAGAATATAAACCATAGCTTACAGAATAAAAAAATTTATCACTCCCTCTTCAACAAACTTGTAATTCATAATACATGAATAACATACGAATGCATTTGATTATTAAAGGCATGGGATTCATGATTCATGATCAGATATGAAAAATAAAAAAAATACCATGCATAGGCATATGATGAATTGATATTGATCATCAACCGAAATAACCATGAAAACAGTTTCGTCTCATAGCTGTCTAAAAACAAATATCGTTAAATCAACCGTAGATAATGGCATAAAGAATACAACTCTTGAAAATTAATGTCAATGATGCTCCTATTATATATTGTGGAGCCTGATGATGTGCGCAGAGAATTATTGGCGCTATGCAGGGGTGGACAGGGGTCAAGCTCTCCACAGAGCTCGCGGGGATTGAGCTGCCCGGTCAGCTCGCGGGGTCTGGGTTTTTAGAATATATTCGGTATATTAACTTTTTTGATCTTAATGAGATGTCAGTATAAAATAGCATATTTTTCATTAAGCTCTAGGATTTTTATATTCGGTGTGACCATTGTAAAAACTTCTCCTTGATAGTGGATTGATCTCTGATGTGCTCCGTGGATGTAGGCAAGGTTTGCCGAACTACGTAAATTTTTGTGTCTTTGCTTTCAATTTGCTTGTTTATTCCTTAGATTAATTGTATCCCAAGATCCAAAAAGCCTAACAATTGGTATCAGAGCTTCAGTTTTACGAATCTACGGCACAGGAGGTGTCCTTTCGTGAGATCTGTAGATCTAGGGCACAGGAGGTGCCTATTCACGGGATCTGTAGATCTAGGACACAAGAGGTGTCCATTAGCGGATCTGTAGATCTAGGGCACAGGAGGTGTCCATTCGCGAGATCTATAGATCTAGGGCACAGGAGGTGTCCATTCGCGTGATCTGAAGATCTAGGGCACAGGAGGTGTCTATTCGAGTGGGAGCAATGGATTCAGATAAGGAATTGTCCAAAATTGAAAAGTTTGATGGCACAAACTTTGGCTACTGGAAGATGCAGGTGGAGGATCATCTGTACGAGAAAGATCTCTATCAACCACTAAAAGCGAAACCAGCAAAGATGGAGCAAGAGGCGTGGGTACTCTCAGCGCAATGGGGAAGACGCTATCGAAGCACATTGCCTTCAATGTCAAGAAAGAAATATCCACGATTGCTCTCATGGCCAAATTGTCCAAGATGTATGAACAACCTTCTGTGACAAATAAAGTACGTCTTATTAAGAAGTTATTTAATATGAAGATGACCAAAGATTGCAATTTCAATGAGTATCTCAACGAATTTAATGAAGTTACGGATCAATTAAATTCAGTCGATCTCATTTTCCATGATGAAATCCGTGCTTTATTGATCCTCGGGCAGTTACCCGAGAGCTGAAATGGCACTGTTACCGCGATCAGTTCCTCAACAGGGAAGAAGAAATTGAAGTTTGATAATGTGGTGAATATGATTATGACAGAGGAGATCAGGGGTCAAGCAGATGGTGGTTCCACTTCCGGATCAGCGTTGAATGTTGATAGTAGAGGCAGAAGTTCAGACAAAGTTAATGGGCGTGGCAGATCAAAATCGAGAAACGGCAGATCCAAATCTAAAATTCCAAGAAATTCCAACAATAATCAAAATCAAAATGCGAAGAAGATTATTGAGTGCTGAAATTGTGGTAAAACGGGACATTACAGAAATCAGTGCAGGTCAGAGAAGAAAGAAGCATACAACAAGAATGAATCTAATGTTCTTTCAGAAGAATCAGATGATGCATTGATTTGTTCCATGGAGAACAAGTCCGATTCTTGGGTGATGAATTCTAGTGCATCATTTCATGTGACCTCTAACAAAGATCTTCTCAGAAATTATGTCCCAGACAGTTTTGGGAAGGTGTATCTCAGTAATGATTAACCCTGCGATGTGGTCGGCAAGGGTAAAGTACAGATCAAGCTGAATGGCTATGTATGGAAATTGAATGATGTCAGACACATTCCTGATCTAAGAAAGAACCTGATTTCAGTTGGATATCTAGCAAAGGAAGGTTATATGACAACCTTCAACAGTGACAGCTGGAAGGTTTTGAGAGGCTCATTGATCGTTGTATGAGGTAAAATGACTGGTACCCTTTATGTGACAACTGATGCTTGTGGTTCTATTACAATTGCTAACAGTAAGGATGATCCTAATATATGGAATCAGAAACTTGGTCACATGAGTCAAAAGGACTTAAATTCATGCACTCGATGGGGAGATTGCCAGGATTGCAATCAGTTGATATCGATTTGTGTGAGAGTTGCATCTTTGGAAAGCAGAAAAGGATCAGTTTCAAGACGTGTTGCAGAACTCCAAAGCAGATGAAGCTTGAGTTGATTCACACAGATGTCTGGGGACCGGCTGCAGTCTCATCCATCAGCGGTTCATTGATGACCATTCAAGAAAGGTATGGGTTTACTTCTTGAAACATAAATCAAAGGTGTTTGAGGTGTTCAAGAAGTAGAAGGCAATGGTGGAAAATGAAATAGGCTTGAGAATCAAGAGGCTGGGGTCAGATAATGGTGGTGAGTATGAAGACACCAATTTCAAAAAGTTTTGTTATGATAGTGGAATTAGATTAGAGAGAACTGTACAAGGGACTCCACAACAGAATGGGATAGCCGAATGAATGAATCGAATATTGACTGAGAGAGTCAGAAGCATGCGTATACAGTCAGGTCTACCAAAGCAGTTCTGGGCAGAAGCAGTCAACACAGCATCGTACTTGATCAACCGAGGACCATCAGTACCTTTGGACCACAAGATACCAGAGAAGGTATGGAGCGGCAAAAAGGTAAACCTTTCTCATTTGAAAATTTTTTGTTGTGTTTCATATGTACACATTAGTGATAGTGCTAGGAGTAAACTTGACTCTAAATCACTAAAATGCACTTTTATTGGATATGGTGGTGATGATTTTGGTTATCGTTTATGTGATGATCAAAAGAAAAAGGTTATAAGAAGTAGAGATGTCATATTCAATGAAAAGCTGATGTACAATGATAGAAATGCAACACAGTCTAGTGATTTGAAGAAGATTGATCCTGTTTATTTTGAGCCTGATAATGCTATAGTGGTTAGAGTGTCACAGCAAATAGTTGACAGATCTCAGAGAGGAAACTACGCCATAGAACAATCAACATCAGGTTGATATGCCACAGGCCCCAGCTCTTGAGCCTCCTCCACTCAGGAGATCAACCCGTCCCCGTGTGCAGGTTGAAGAGGAGCTTGTATGGCTTAAAATAGACTCCAAGACAGTAGTACAAGAAATTCGATGGCTTCATGCAGAGAACTAGTTATCACAAGTGCAACGCTAATCAATGCTGCTACTTCAAGAGGTTTGATTCCAGTTATATTATTTTTCTACTCTATGTTGATGACATATTAGTGGCAGGTTCAGATATGGATGAAATCAGGAATTTGAAGAAGCAGTTATCAACCGAGTTTGATATGAAAGATCTGGGTTCAGCAAAAAAGATCCTTGAGATGAGAATTACGAGGGACAAGCAGAGAGGTACTTTGCAGTTGTCTTAGGCTGAATACATTGATCGTGTTTTACAGAGGTTTAGCATGTCTAATGCTAAGGCAGTTAGCACACTATTGGCCAGACGGAGGTGGAGAGAAACTTCATGATGAATGTTCCATATGCCTCAGCGATTGGAAGTTTGATGTATGTTATGGTTAGCACGAGACTGGACATTGCCTATGCAGTGGGAGCTGTGAGCATATTCATGTTAGATCTAGGCAAGCAACACTGGAAAGCAGTGAAGTGGATACTTAGATACTTGCGAGATACTACTGACAGATGCTTATACTTCAGCAGGGGCGAGTTGAGGCTACAGGGGATTCGTAGATGCAGACTTTGCTGGCGAGGTTGATCAGAGAAGTAGCACCACTGGTTATATCTTTACAGTAGGTACTACTGTCGTTAGTTGGATTTCACAAATACAGAAGATTGTTGCTTTATCCACTACAGAGACAGAGTATATAGCTGTGACAGAGGTTAGCAAAGAGATGATATGGTTACAGGGTTTGTTGACAGAGTTGGGATTCAGACAGACAAAGAATGTTTTGCACAGTGATAGTCAGAGCGCTATACACCTGACGAAGAATTCAACATTTCATTCGAGGACTAAGCACATAGGACTTCGTTATCATTTCATAAGGACGCTTTTGGATGATGGGAGTCTATTGCTTGAGAAGATCCAGGGAAGCAAGAATCCAGCTGACATGTTGATGAAGACAGTGACTACAGAAAAACTGGAGCTGCGCGCAGCTTCAGTTGGTCTTCTAGCCTGAGGACAGAGATGAGCACACCAGATCATAGATCGATCATTTAACAGAAGTTATTTACTCTTACCACAGTCTCCAAGTGGGAGATTGTTATATATTATGGAGCATGATGATGTGCACAGAGGATTATTGGCGTTACACAGGGGTGGACGGGGGTCAAGCTCCTCGCAGAGCTCGCGGGGATCGAGCTGACCTGTCAGCTCGCAGGGTCTGGGGTTTTTGGGGTGTATTCAGTATATTGACTTTTTTTCTCTTAATGAGATGTCAGTATAAAAGGGAATCTCATATTTTTCATTAGGCTCTAGGATTTTTATATTCGGTGTGAAAACTTCTCCTTGATAGTAGATTGATCTCTGGTGTGCTCCGTGGACATAGGCAAGGTTTGCCGAACCACGTAAATTTTTGTGTCTTTGCTTTCGATTTGCTTGTTTATTCCTTAGATTAATTGCATCCCAAGATCCGAAAACCCTAACAGCTCCCACATGTCATCAACAACATGTTTATAATAACATTGAAATAAAGGCAATAAGAAAGGCTTGATGTTCTCAAACACCATCAAATACCTGGAGATGTTAATACCAACATCTAACCACCTCACAGTATTACCTTATGGGATCACTTTTAGCTCTTGAGTGCGTGTATGGAATATGAGCTTATTCATGAAATAATATCTCTGATCTTGTGTATAATTGAAATTAAGGAGAGCTTCTTCGTGTTGATAACATGTTGTAAACTAACTATAATACATGAACATAAGAGTACATAAAAGTATAAACAAAGCGCATAAGACATATAGAGAAGAGAGGTAGAGAGAGATTTCTTATTCTTCACTTGTTGGTTGTAGAATATATTACAAACCTCTCAATTTATAGGGTCCATGGATGAATCTCAAAAGTTGGAAGTTACAAGTAATAAGAGATAATGGGGTAGTTAGTGGAGTGATTAAGATAGTGGGTTATAGAGTTGAATGAGGGGGTATGGAGTTGAAAAGTAGGGAAGGTTATGGGTTAGAGAAGTGGTGGTTATCCACCATATTCACAACAATATTGATATAAAAAATAAAGTATACACGGTAATGCATTATACAATATTTTATGCGGTCCGCATGTGCGATTGAGGTTTAAACCACATATTGACTTTTTTATTTTTTTAAATTATCGTTCGAAATGGAATTCGAAATGCCGTTCGAAATGAATTCATTTACATAGCATTTTTTTGTTTAACGTTTAAACTACCATTCGAACTGTAGAAACCGCAAATGCCAAATAATATGATGTTTTTTTAGGAAATATGGGCCTTTTATAACTGATAGCAAGGTTACAATTGATCCAAAGGTGGTGAGAGGACGAGAACGAAGGGGGGGGGGGACATTTCAAGAGATTTGCAACCTCCCCAAAACAAAGAGACAATAGGAGGTAGAAAAAAAGGAAGGGGGTAAGCTTCGCGACATACCGAAAGCCCCCAAAAGATACAACCCATGACTACAATACAAAACAAAGTTCCCCCTAACTCAAGTGTTTATTTTGCTCCCGCTAAGGCACAGCCCCAACCTTTGATAAATACAAGCGTGGACTCCCAAATGTTCTCAATATAGCAACGAGTTACGAGGGCCTCTAAAGATGACACCATTATGAGTTAGCCACACCGCCCATAAAGCGGCTGGGATAACTACATGCGCCACCCGGCTCCTCACGTCCTTGCTCCCTTGTGACCCGCAAGCTTTCATCCCAGTCCGGATATCCTCTAGCGTGGAAGGGTTGAAACTGACCTGTGTCGCCCGACTCACCATATCCCAAAGGATCTTCATGACTGGGCAACAACACATGAGATGTTTTGCTGTCTCCGGTACCAATTTGTAGAGGACGCAAGTGACTTCGTCCAATGGTCTCCACTTGCTTCTATAGACTTTAGTAAGAAGTCATTGTTGGAACAATAACCAAAGGAAATTTTGACTTTCAGCGGAATCCTCCATTTCCAAATCTGCGTAGTTTTTGGTGCCATAATCGGGATCTCCGGAGAAGTTAGCTTCCACCATTTGTAGTCTTCTTGTACCAAGTACCTATCGCCCGAGCTCGAGACCCACCTGATGCCATCGTCCTCCTCCTGCCGCAACACTATCGATTGGAGTCGGTGAAGTAGAGAAGCAATCTCCTCCACTTGCGCTTCCGTCGTCACTCGTCGAAGGTTTAGGCACCAACCTCCTCCATCCTCTTGTCATGCTTCCCGCACCGTATGTTGCGGAGTCTCAGATAGGTAGGCAGCAAGAGGGAATTCATTGGTGAACGGTTGATCCCCACACCATCTATCTCGCCAGAATCTGATGGTATTTCCACCTCCAAGCTTCTATTGGATTGAGGTCTCAAACTCCCGACCCAGTGCGAACCATCCTTTACAGAGAAAGGACATTCTCGCCTGAGCTTGGTGATGCAGATCCTGCGTCTTTGGCTAGCACACTTGTGGAAGAATTTTGCGTTGTAAAATAACATGTGCATGTGCGGCTACACTTATATCTATGGCATTATAGCATCCCCAAAAGCCATTTTTTCTTACATTGTGAGGAGAGATGAACTCGTTATTGCGGAACCGGGTTAGGTCCAACACCCATGTCATATCTACAAATTACAGTTCAACCCCCTCTCTTCAAATAAATTCCCCAAACCTTCTCCCACGAGGGCAATGTTGTCTTCTTTTATTTTTTTTTAATGTAAAGTTTATCTATGAGGCTTTTCACATGTATGGAGTTCGATTGATAGGGGTGTAACTTGGTCGGTTAAAAAGAATCTAAATGGATCCAAACGAATCTAATCAGATCCAAAATATTTTTTTTCAGTTTGGGTCTATAATTTTTTGTATGATTTGGCTATGGATTGAAAAATTAGTAAACCGATCTACTTTAGCTTTGGTTTCACATTAAAAAATTGAACTAAATTTAAACCAATGAATATTCATGATCAATATTCATTTAGATCATTATTTTTATATTAAAAACTATGTTATTGTTATATCATTAATATTTATTAAAAAATGATATTAATTTATAGGGTTTTTTATTTTTAGGTCCCTATAAACTATATGATTTAATGATCGATCTCACTTCTTCATATTTCAGTTTAATTCCCCAAATTTAAAGGATATGTTTCTTTTAGTCCCTCGGAGGGACTTATCTCTAAATTATTTGATCTTTTTTTAGTCCCTGGGAGGGACTAAAATGAACATATCCTTTAAATCTGGGGACTTAAACCGAAATATGAAGAAGTGAGGGATCGATCACTAAATCATATAATTTATGGGGACTTAAAAATAAAAATCCGTAATTTATATTATCAATCACAGCTTATTTTTAGGATATTTATGTAAAGTTGTAAATCAACCTCCCAAAAAAATTCTAATCAACCCAAATTGGTAGGAAATAAAAAAAAATGCTTATGTTGTAACAAATCAATTCATTTTAGTTCATGTTAAACAAATAATTTTGGTTCGATTCGATTTTGGGTTTTTCGTTCGGTTTCTATTCGATTCCATTTTTGGGTTATATATGATTATAATTTGATTCAATTTGGATTTGCAATAAACCAAACTAAATAGACGGAATTGCACCCCTCTAGTAGAGAAATTTTTGGAGTGAGTCATCGATTCTGTTTTTCAATATTTACACTCTCTATGTTGGGGAATAAGTCTTTTGAAGGTGCTCTTTATTGTATTTAATAGTGAGAGTACATTTATAGTGCAGTGTATACTGTATTATCATAGTGTATAATGTAGATGCAAACAAAGTGCAACAACTCTCATCATATATATACATATTAATGGGGGTAGTCGATACTGACTTTAATGGATTTCTGTGGACATTGTTTAAGTGATGGACTTTTGTAGACTTTGCAGACTTTCACAGATTTACTCTCATGGACTTTCACAGACTTTTGTAGACTTTTGTAGACTTTCACAGATTGACTCTCATGAACTTTCACAGGCATTGGGACTTTCACATATTGACTCTCATGGACTTTCACAGACTTTCACAGACATTTGCAGACTTTCACAAATCACTCTCATTGACATTTATAGACTTTCACAGACTTTAGCATTATTTAAAAGATTGACTCCTTTCACATATGGATTTTTATTAATAAACACAATAATGTTTTTGGATTTTTAAATAACAAATAAAGAACTCATCATACCCAACATAAAATGTAATTTAATATAGTAAATATCAATCTTCACTTATCTGAAATGCATATTGCTAGAATGCAATGATAAAAATAAGTAATGAAAATAATTGATTGCAACACAAGCAAATCCATAATTCTTACATTCATCAAACATATGAGTCGATATCAATATTTCATACATATTTACATTCATCAAAAATTCTTCTTCATTAAAAACAATCGATCTAAAATAAAAAAATAAAAAAACCTTATATTGAGAAAAATCTACAATGAGCTCTTTTTTTCTGTTATAGAGAAAAAATTTCATAGAGGGGAGGGATGAGTTTTTAATTAGAAAGACAATAAAAAATAAAGAAATATATATATTATATAAAAATCATATATTACATCTCTTCAAATATAATGAAATAAAATCTTAAATTATATTATTTAAAATAAAATAAAATAAAAGTAGTCATTATATTACTTTAAATAAAAAATAAATAAAAGTAATCAGTATATTTAGTCATATATATACATATGCCTAAATATATCTTTTTATTTTTATATATGTTTGAAAATTATAAAAAAAATGCATGTAAATTGTACAAATATAGAAACATCTTCAAAGAAAATCAAATAAAATATTTTACATATAATCAAATATATGATAAATCTATATTTTAGAAAATAATTGTGGATGATCTAGGCATATATTATATAATATATAATAATAAAATGATTGATTGCAAGACAAGCAAATCTACAATTCTCATATATTCATCAAACATATGAGGTGATAGCAATATTTCATACAAATGGACATTCAGAAAAAAAAGATGATAAATAAAGAAAAAAATGTGAATAAAAATATAAAAAGGCATGGGATAAATATCATAAATGAGTTTTGTTAAAAGAAAAAAAGAAATATTCACAATACTGGAATAAAAGTCCATGAGAATCCCACTCATTTGGGTGGGATTTTGAAATAATTTTTTCCTTTGTATTTCTCTCTCTAAAGTTCACAAAAGTCCACAAAAATCCATCACTTATAAAAGTCTTCACAAATTTTGTTTAAATTGAATAACGCATGACAAAATGTCTATTATGAGAGTCTCAATCGAATAACGCTGGATTTTTTGTCCATGAAATAATGTCTCCATCAAATAACATTGGTCTTTATGTCCACGAAATAATGTATCAATCGAATAACACTGGATTTTTTGTCCACGAAATAATGTCTCAATCGAATAACGCTGGACTTTTTGTCCACGAAATAATATCTCAATCGAATAACGCTAGACTTTTTTATCCACGAAATAATGTTTCAATCGAACAACGCTGGACTTTTTGTCCACGAAATAATGTCTCAATCGAATAACATTGGACTTTTTTATCCACGAAATAATGCCTCAATCGAATAACGCTGGACTTTTGTCCACGAAATAATGTCTCAATCGAATAATGCTGGACATTTTGTCCATTAAATAATGTCTCAGTTTAATAACACTGGACTTTTTGTTCATTTCCACAAACCAATATCCTGATTGAAAAACACAAGATTTACAAATTCATGAACATAAACAATTTGTCCATGAAAATCCTAATTGACTAGCCCCTATAAAAGGAAAAATGATATGCTTTATCTCGTGTAAAGCCCCATCCACTGCCCTGGCCGCTTTTTTTAAAAACATATATATACTCACATTAAATTGCATATTATTATATAAAAAACAAAGTATATATTAAGATGCAATAGTGTATATTTTTTCTTTGAATTTTTTTTTTCTTCTTTTCATATAGCTATATATAATATGGTATACACTACACTATAAATAATATAGTATACACTACAATAACGCAGTGCATATTACATTAACATGGTATATAAGCAACTTGAGGATTGTTTAGACAAGGTTACAAAATGGAAGCAGTGAATCAGTGCGTATTAGAAAATGGTGCTCCACTGTAACTTTTATCCAATATGATAAATCTTCAGAACAAATAGATCATGATTTCCTCTACCTTTCACGATATCCCCTCGGGGAGCTATATACCCACCCAGAACATTACCCCAATAAAAAAAATAAAAAAACTGTTTTTACGTTGTTACAAAAGAAACGAAACCCACCCCTCTATGTGACCTGTTCAACAGACATACTGTCGCGACAGATATGGTATTTCGACAGATCATCTCTCGATTGTTGTTCTGGAGATTTGATAGACTGATTGTCACAAATTCAATCCCAGATCGACAGAGACATTGTCGACTGTTGTTCTAGATGATCGACAGATAAATTGTCAACATTGCAATCCCAGGTCAACACTGCATCTGTCGAACAGACAATAAAGGCCTAGTTGATTCCACCATTTTAACCAAATACATGTGTAATTAATTAGAGCACATTCCACCGTATCAACCATACTCTACAACCAAGATAAGAGAAGTGCAACAAATTTATTGCAACTAATGCACTTCATTGGTTTTCAATGTCTTCCCAACCTTGGGTCCAGCAATAACCAATACAGTTTATTTCAAAATGATTCATGCAACTACGGATAAAGCTAAGGGCAATGATTTCATTTACTTTTTTTTATATAATATAAGTTATATAAAACTATATATTGTTCTATTAGAAATTTTCATAATTGGGATGCGTTTAATACGGGTAAAACTCCCACTCAAAATAATAAGATTTAATTTTTAATATGTATGACATTAACTTGGAATATACTAGTCAAACACTATCTAGAAACAACATCTCCCTGTTCGACAAACTACTTGTCGAGAAATACTACCCAGTACGCCAATCTATGTGTCGAATGAATAATTTACAGGTCGACAATTGTTCTGTCGAACGACACCCTTTCAACTAATAATACATTCACATGTGTTCATTTCCACCACCCTTTCCACCATTTCAACCATATTAATTCCACCATTTCAATCATGTCCATTCTATCATTTCAACCATATTCATTTCATCATCATCGATCATGTTCATTCCACTTCCCACCATTTCAACCATATACATCCACCCTTTCAACCAACAATCTAAGGGAACACAGTCAATGAATCAATATTCTACATAGGATTTATAAGATAACTAATATACAAATAATGAGTTCCGAATATCACCTAGGGTTTCTAACAAAGAACATAGTATGAGCAAAATAAAAAGGGAGGATTATTTTTCACTTGGATGATGGAGAGTGAGTTAATGGACGGGATTGAGATTCAGTAATGACAGCCACGGTAGAGGACGAGGGGGGTGAGAATCGGCGGATAAGAACTGTGATCAGATGAGGAGAAGTGGAAAGGAAGGAGAAGATGAAAATTCTGCTAGGGGTCGATTTCTTGGTGTGTATCATGTGATTACATATGGGGGTGGGTTTGCAATTCATGAATATTGGATGGGGTGGGCCTTCTAACGGGGTGGGTTTGCATGAAATGGGGGTTAAAATAACCATCCCCTATCCCCTCCCCCAAAAATAACCAAAAACAACAAAATAATAAAATACGCACTTCAACATAACGAACAGCAGTATCAATAATAAAAAAAAAAAAAAACATAACGAACAGCAATTGATATATACACAGATGCACTCTGCTGACATGGCATAGAGCCGTTCGTTTTAGATTTTGGGAAAAAGAACATGCTTCAGTGATTATAAAATAAATAAATAAAAACATATATGTATGGTACTTAATATTTACATCGAAAAAAATAAAAAACAGAATGAATCCTAAATGAATGCCCATTCTGAATAATCTCATCTACTCTACAGCGGATCACGATGAGCACAGATTGTCCTCTCATTCCGAACACACTGATGCCTCAGATATTTACAAAATCTTGTCTTTGGGTGGAAATTATGCGAGCTGAGATGCCTGTCATGCTCGAGACAACAAGATCTGCAGTCCTTATGCCCCAGGAAAAAAAAACAGAGGGGGCTAATTAAGTGCATGGTGGACTCGCTCAAGCAACTGAACAACCTGGTTGATGGAAATGGGTGAATTAGCTGAATGTGAACTAGATCCTGTATCGCTTGAGCCAGACGACGATAACACTGCTTCTTGTTGTACGCTAGTTAGCTCCAAAAATTGAGCAAGCATGTCACCATCGAGTATTGTAGGTACACCGGCCTGCGTGGAAAAACTTCATGAGATTTCAAGAAAATTAAGAGTAATCTAGGTGCACGAATATCCGAGTGAGGAATACATGCAATTCTCAATATACACATCATTTTATGTAAAAGTGAAATTTCTTTAGCAAGTAGGGCACAATAACTTGCAGAAAAGACCCACAATAATAGATTAAAAAATATGAATGAAAATAGAAGTGTAAGGCACAGAAATTTATAGAAGATGGACTGGACACTTTCCTAGGAAAAACACTAGAATATACATCTAAGCCATACTAGATTTGAGACGGTGTACTTCAGTAGGACAGACCATTCATAATGTAAAACCACATGGATGGGCATGTATCATTTCTTTGATTATCACAAAAAATCATGTGACAAAATGTGGAGAAAAATAATACTAGATTTTTTTTTCATTTTTTTTACAGAAAGTACTCATGGTCTCATCCAGAATGCAAGACAAAACACTTGTGTTCAATGCACACTTCTCTTTCTGATAAATGCCACTACCAGGCATCATAAGCATTTCTCAGTTTTGCTCAATTCTGGTATAGCATGGATAGATAAGAATTAAACAATTCCTAAAACAAATATTATTCCTGAAAGAAAAAAATCACAACCATTTTCACATACTTTTGGTCCACGCCCTCGAAATTCTCTATGATCATTTCCCAAAACCGGAGAAGTCAGCGGGTGAACTGCAAGTCTAGCTTGTACAGCTTCCAATAGCTCATGCTCCTCCCTGGCAAAGAAGAGGTCATTAGCATTAAGATTAAAAGCGTCACTAATGAAATCGTAGAAATTATTTGATATTCGAATATCCAAAATGCAGGTATCCAATTCAAAAAATCTTTGAATCTAACATATATTATATATTTGTATACGTTTTATGATAAACTATCCATATTCATTATCTTGCATCACAATTTAAATAACTATTGTATTGTATGTAATATTATCTTTGGAAGAGAGGATAACCTCAGAAATCTTGATTTTAATTCTCATCTTTCTCTAGCATATCACTTGATTTATACAAAAGAAAACATATCACTTGATCATCCACATTACTGTTCATATTTAGACATGTCAATTACCAAAAATATTGGTATCGAGTCTGAACTTAAAGAGATCCGAATACAAAAATTAATATTCGTGTCCAAATGTTTTAGGATAAGATATGGGTATCAATGCATGTGATCCGTTGACTGTATCCGATCCACTGACATGCTTAATCCCTCTGCAAGCACATCCAGTCTTCACCATTTATCCATCTCTTGGTTTTGGTACCCAGATCACCACATCCTTGACGGACTTCTGCAGAAGATGATTCTGTAATGCCTCAAGCAAAGAAACAAACTCATCGACCTCCACCTTCAACAGATTGCACACCTCACTGAATATCCCAATGCCCCCCTGATCTGTTCCCTGCCAAAAAAAATTCACCGATCCTTCTTTGTTTGTCACCACATCATACAATCTCGGAAATTGGGTACACAGTGGAAGTGCCCCTCATCATCCCCCACCTGCCATCTGATATAGCCTCCAAATATTGTGAAGCCAGCCCCATATACACTTCCATGACCTAGACATTCAGCTGGTCACCTGGAAAAAATGGCCATCACACTCCACTTGCCTTCAATGCTGGTCTGCAACCACCCTACACCACATAAGCTCACTGTCCACCTGTCCATATATGAAAGGTAATGAACTCCCGAACCCAGTGAAATCTTGCGGCTGCAGATTGTGTCCCATCCCACTAAATGCATCCGGTTGTTGTCTGTCCTCACCCAATTCCATAATAACGTTCAGCAAATACCATCTATTTTGTCAAATATCCCTCTTGGCACCTTGAACAATGAGAGGTAGAAAATCAATAAATTAGAGAGAAACACTTGCAACAACACAAGCTTTCTGCTAAAGGTTAGGAATTTACTTTTCCGTACTTCCAGTTTCCTCTCAAATATCACGATTATAGACATCCTTTCATAGTTTAATATGCGACCAAGATGGGAAGGAGACCCTAGATGCCTTGTCAGAAACTCCTCTAATCTACAGCCCAACAAACTAGTCAACCCATCGAGCTAATCCTGTCGACGTTAACCCCCAACATCAAGCTTTCTGCAGGTTAATTTTCAAACCCAACAAAAGCTCGAAATATCTAATCATGAACTTTATACCTCTTATATACACTGAATATTACAGCATCATCCCTTAAGACATCTTCTCTCTTGATATGCTTGACAACTTATAAGTAAAACCATAATCCTTTATGGACACCTCAAACCAAAATTCGTACCACCACACTTTAAAATTTTGAAGTTTCTAATGCCTCTTTTGAAACTGAAAATCATGGCCATTATAACAAGTTCAAGTAACTAAAAGAGATATTTACAGGAATTGGATAAAATAGAAAAAGAATCCACTTTACCACATTCCATCTCCAATGTGCATTGAAAATCAACTTTAGATTATGCCACTAATAAAAGAGTGATAATACCCACCTTGTAATAGGAATGAAGACCATCACACTTCTAACAGTGTACACGCAACGATACTATTGTGCACTTGATTCGGTACCGTCTCACCACCATCCATCCCTTTGAGTACATCATCCACAGGAAATTTATATGAAAATGAACCCTAAAATAGAACAGAAAAACTTATATTGTTAGATACACCAAAAAGTTATGATAAGAATAAAAAAAATATTTCAATTTTCTCCATTGTGTAACCAAGAATTCAACAATTTGGTCTTATCCAGGAGCCTAAAATGCTTGCTACATGACCCTAAAAATCCTTTCCTAGAACATTGAATAGGCCCTCTCAACAAGTCACTTGATTCTAGCAAAAATCTAACACCTCACAGACAAGAAAGAGCCTTTAACCAATTTAATGACTTGATCCATTTAGTTCCACCAATTGCTCACTACAATATCCAATGCATGAAATTTTGATAAGATTATATGGAAATAAAATATTTAAATAGCAACAGACACATGAGACCTTACAGTTTTTGTTCTTTTTTTGGAAGAAAGATAAGGAGCATCTCATTAGAAAGACCTTATATAAGATATTATCCTACCATTTTTCAACGAGGAGAATAAACATGACTCCATAACTATAGGTTTGCTGCTTTATTAAGCTACAAGCTCCTAAAACATCTGCCCTTTCATGTCTGACTATAATTCTAAGTCGTAGACTGCGAGTGAACCATAAATTCTTTGACATTAAAACAATTTATAGTATATCTGGATCCAATTAGATAAGATCCCAGTGAAGTATCTCTAGCTTAAAATGGCACCTACAAAACTAAATGCCCCCACAGAATCACCAAAAAATAGAAAATACAACTGTGTGATCAACTAAACATAAGCTAAAATGTACATCGCTTTGAAAGAAATGAATCAACTTTGAAGGTTATGATATTCTGAATTTCCAAACAATTCAGAGAATGGTAGTCCATTTGAATTAGTCAATATTTCCTACACATGGGGCGCTGTGGGATACGGAGGAGCATGGGGCACTGTGGGATACCCGGATATGGAGAGGGCTGTGAGGGAAGGAGGTCACACAATTCGCATGCCTTCTGGAGATCCTGGACTGGCTGAAGCCGACGGTGGGTGTTGGATGCCGTGTCTTGGGATGCTCAACCATGGGACAGGTATACCATCCATGCTTGGTATGATTGGTGGTTGCGCGACACCAACTTTGACGTGCAAAATGCTCGCTGGGCTCGCCCAATTTGGAAGGTCAAAATCCCACTAAGTGAAAAGTTTCTTATAGCTTTTTCTCCAAGAACGCCCAGTCACGAGAGTATACCATGCGAAGTGGAGGCGCGAGGCGACTAGGTAATGCGCACTATGTGGTGGAGCAGAAGAACGATCTTCCACTTTTTTGTGACTGTCCGATGATGGCACAATTATATTGCATTGCACGTAGGCTCGCTATCGCTATCAGGAGCAACCGCTTTTGCTCGATGGAGGAATTTTGGGAGATGGCTGCACACATCAAGAAGGGCAATCATGAAGTCGGGGAAAGTGATGCCTTTTATCATTCCAGCATGTGCGTGAGCAATTTGGATCAAACGCAACGATGTTACCTTCAGGGGTAACACCTATTTCGACAACCTATGAGAGTTGATGCAGTGTTGCATCACATAATGGGGTGTGTTGTTAGTGGAAGCTTCTGACATGAGGGTGGGGGAAGATAGTTTGCGAGTAATCGAGTAAGGTTTTGGAGGCTGGACCGGGTCCTATGGTTTCTTTGGTTTTGCTTGGTTTTTATGTTTTTTCCCACTATTTCTCTCATCCCTCTTCGGACATTGTCTATTTTTATACTGGCTATTGAAATAGAAATCCCTACAATTCTCCTAAAAAAATAATATTTCAGATACATTTTCAGTGACGTAAAAACTTTAGTCCAGATACAGGATGAACTATCATCTTCTAATCAATTTTCGCTTCTCAAGGCATCTTTACCATTGATTTCACTCTTAATCTGAACACTGTTTTCTTCTTGTTGCTTATATTACATGCACCTCAATATGATGCTGAAAGAGAGCAACTAAGAGCCAGGAGAAAAGGAGGAAGATAGATTGAGGGTGTCGAAAGAAAAGAGGGACCAAGAACAGACAGTTATATTTTCTCTTTGCAGAGTTAACAAGAAAACAACAGAAAAATCCTAATTCCAGAGACCCAGGTTGAGCAATGAAGAACATTGAGGACATTGAGGACATCACAACAGAATTAAGCTTAAGTTTACCTTGGAGAGAATTCTGTGCATCTGCTACTAGAGGTTGATGTTTATTTTCTTTCTTTCATGTTCTGATGTTATTTGTTGAATCGTAAAGGATCTCTCAAGATACATGCTCCTAGAATCTAAGTGCTATTACAGCATCATGAACCCATTGGAGAATGACAAACAGTTCGTCTACCCAGTTCTTTATTCAGAAAGACCCAGATGTTCTTACCAATTAATTGTGAATTCTCACAAAAGGTTTCCATTATCAAACTTTGTCAAATCATGACAGGAAGTATTTCTTTTCTTAAACACCAGAGTTTCATACTTCATACCATAATCATGAAACTTCTAGAATTCATATGCAAATCACATGAATGCAAAACAAGAAAAAAATACATTAGAATGCTTTGCAGTCCCATTGTCAGAATTATATTCCGCGACCATGTATAGTGTATAAACAAGGTCAACCACAACAAAAATAGAACTGACAGATTAGGTTAAGCTTTTATCCCCATGTTAGACATATCTTCTGTGAGCACGTACACCTTATATAATAAAAACCACCATGATAACTGAAAGAATAGTTTATGCTTGTTCATATCAACTAAAAGCCTGATATACATTCACAGAAAAAAAGACTAAATCATTGATTTGTTGACCTTGAATGTTAATACTATAATAATATTTAATAAGCACACAACATAGCTTCCAAATTATCAAACAATGGATAATATTCAGTACCTTTCGGATACTCATAACAGTTTCGCCTACGTTATATGAACAATCGAGTGTTAAGTTGCTTTCAGGGCTTGCGGAATCTGCAGTAGATCACAAAGAAAGCATGAGACATGAAAAACATAACAATGGACAACAAACAATCAGATCTTGCAAACATCTTAAGTTACCACATGCTTTTGAAGAAAACATTGTGCATGCTTTTGAAGAAAACAGTATTATTATAGAATAAAACACACAAATCAATCGACAGTCCTCTTGATAGAAGCTCAATTCCTCTCTATTGAGATTCTAACCCTTTATCTAAAGGAATTAACCACACATTTCGACTGTCTATGAAACATTACTTCCAAAGAAAAAGACTCCAATTGAAAACATGACTTTAAATGAGAGCGAGACTCAACCTCCTACTGAAAACATAAAACGCCCATGCCCCCTAGTTCTTACCGACTAAGGCTCTAAACCAACATAAGAAAAAGCCACTACAAAAAAGTCACAAATTTTTTCACCATTTCTGCACTCAAATTTAAAGCAAAAATCAAATAAGATAGATTGTACGATATGGTACCAATGCAGCATGGATATAAACACACTATTTTTAAGAAACTAAGACAAAACAAGGAAGGACACAACTCTTCGCAATGAATGAGGTAGTCTTCAAGGACATCACTCCATATATTGATAATGTTTGGGAAAATACTTTTTATATCAAAAAAATGGGCAAAGAGTTGGGGGGTGGGGGGGGGGGGGGGGGGGACTGAATGTTAAGGTTTCTTTTTTAATACAACAAGAGCTTCTTTGTAAAAAATTTATTTTATAAATAAGTAGATTGTAATTTTTTTTTTTCAAAGTAGGTAGGTTGTAATGTTACATACATAAAATAAGTAAAGTGACTCTAAAATAAGGAAGACTTTGAGATTAATAAAGAGATGCAGAGATTAAAAAAAATAGACCGATCCGTTTTAGATGAACATAAAGCTTAAAACCGCATCAAATTAGAATTAAAATTATCTAAATTTTTTAAAAAAAATTAACGCCTAATCTTCAACAGATCAAATTTGAGGTTTAAAAGAAAAAAGATTCAAGACCTTGTCAATTCAATCGACCATTCAATAATGATGAAGTCAAAGAAAATCCCAATTTAATGCAATCTCATTGGTTTTAAAAAAAAATTGAAAACCTAAACCCAAACCAAATTGAATTTAAATTTGAAGATTTGAACCAAAAGGTCCATGCTACAAGCCAGTGCATGGTTCAATAGAAGTTGGGGCTTACAACAATACAACAAAATTCCAATATATTGTAGTTAAAAAAAAAAAGAAGTACAATTCAATACAACTATAATATTTTACCCTTT
Source organism: Acorus calamus (assembly GCA_030737845.1). NCBI lineage: Eukaryota > Viridiplantae > Streptophyta > Magnoliopsida > Acorales > Acoraceae > Acorus > Acorus calamus. The sequence continues at coordinate 29,832,784 of CM060863.1, read as the reverse complement.
AATGTCCATGAATTTCATATTATACCCTGGACCTCTCAATTTTGATAGGATATGAAGCAACGCCTCCAAATGTCATTCACATTGGATTGAACTTTCAAATTTTTAGAAGAAAAAATTGGGGAAAAAACTACTCGGTCTTTTGAATGAATCCTCCTCAAACCTCTTCAGATTGATTCAATTGTGATTGATTTAACCATCGGAACTCAAGGGTAAAAAAATCCCTAGGCCACAGTGCGTTTCTACCTATTTGTGCCTCAATGTGTACCAACTGATTCTTAAGCAATACCATAATCATCAAACCTCTTCTTTTGAATGAATCCTCCTCAAACCTCTTCAGATTAATTCAATTGTGATTGATTTAACCATCGGAACTCAAGGGTAAAAAAATCCCTAGGCCACAGTGCGTTTCTACCTATTTGTGCCTCAATGTGTACCAACTGATTCTTAAGCAATACCATAATCATCAAGTGCAAATCATGGAGTTGAGAAGGAACCGCACTCATCGGATGAGCACGACGTGGTGTACCCATGTGCGAAAACAATTCTAGTTATTCAACAATGTGTTAATATTTATTTCACCTGTGCTTTTTTTAAGGATTGGGGTCTGACAACAATGAGAACAAAACTTCGAATAACATGCAAATGTCTGTCACTTCTAGCAAACGATGAGAACAAACCAAGTTTTTTATTAGCCACCTAGCAACTTCTACCTCCAAAAATAGGTCAGGGATTCACATCCCACTCCTACTGTTATCAATTTTCCAAACAAAAAATTAAACCACTTCTTTGGAAAAATAAAAAGGATAAAATCATATGAATGGAGAGCAAGAGAGACGCTAAACTACAAATATAACACTCTGAGCAACATATCAAATGAGGGAAATTTTCCACAAGATATACGAAAGACGGTACAGACCATCCATAAACCAAATTGTCAAACCCAATATTCCATTAAATAAAAATAGCATAGATAAACAGAAACCGTAAAATCATGCATATTAAGAAAAACGTGATACCTTCAAAATATCTCGAGCATGACAAGACAGATATGTTTCCCCTGCGGTCTGAGACAACAACAGTGTTTGGGTCCATAAGAGCACAATCAGCAACTAACCTCTGAACTGGATCACAAAACAGCTGCTCCAGTTTCTTTTGATCCTACAGAAGAATAACCAGCATGGCCAAGTACATAAGATTCAAATTGTACAGGGCTTTATATATATATATTGTGTGTGTGTGTGTGTACAAATGTATATACATATATACACTATTACTGTAATTTAAAAACATATAAGTTTCAACAAGCACTGGAAAATATGATAACATTGGAATACTGATTGCCCAGTAGCATATGCATCATGTATGACACTCCCAGACATGCTATGGTTCAAAAATCATTTGTCATTTATCATTTTACTTTAGCATACAAGTACGAAGAAAAACATTGTCTTACAGAAACTTATGGTGCAGTGAATTATCAATAGCATTGATTGGAAATGTAGGAATTAAAAATAATAGTACACCACTTATGAAAGCACTCCAACGTCCATAGTTCTTTATTTTTTATCTTTCTACCCCACCCATTTCGAATACTAGCATCACTACATATAGATCCCTAGCCAGGAAATAAAACATACCTCTTGATAGAAAAAGAAAAGAACACCATCTCGACAGTCTCCCACCACAATTCTAGTATAACAAGTAGCCAAAGCAGTTATTGTAAACCTTGTTCTTGCTGAAGCAAACCGCCTCATGCGCTGTGGGTTCTCATTAAGAAAACCATATAAATGAAACTGAAGGAAAAAATAACAAAACCATTAATGATGAATCAAATTCAATAATCTCAAGTGGAACCTTTACAGCCACATATAGTTGGAGAATGAAAACTTACTATATTCCCAGCAGAAACCAAAAAATATCGATCAAGATAAGGACAAACTGAAAAAACAACTCCAGAAAATGTGATCGCAGCAACTTGACGCAGATGCCATATTCCTGTTTCTTCAAATTTAACTCCCTCACAACTATCCTCATCTGGGCTACTGCATATACTGCTGCTTGATAACTGCTCAGCAGCATAGCCAACAATTTCTCGGAAAGGGGAAGCTGATGTTGAACCCACTTTTGAACATGAAATTAATGAAGTGTTATCTGAAGTATGATGTTCTAAGGCAATTACAAGTAAACGCCCCTTTGCACTGCACAAGACATATGAACTTGTCTGTAAGATGACTTATGGAAAACAATTAGCATTAAAAAGTTTTTGTACAAAGAACTTGATAAAATATAATCAAGTCACTCAATGCACCATATACAGTTGCTAATTTTCAGTTAGAATTTAAATCAATGACCCACCACATCTTTGTATGGTCATCATCTACCCTAAACCCAAGAGATATGGCGAAATAAAAATCAAAATTTATATATATATATATATATAAACACCCAAAACTCAGCATCATGCTGCAGCATTTGAGTAGAGAGAAACAAGGACAGAGCTAGTAATCAAAGAGAAATGGCATTCATGTGTAAAAGTAACTGAAGACATGTTGAATCACAAGTAAATACCGAAATTGCCAGTTCAGAAATCTTTACATATATAACATAATTGCACTGAATAGCATCAAGGTAAGAGAAAATAGTAAAGCACCCAACAACCATTCCACTTGCAATCTCAAACAAATTTGACTTCAAATTGTTATAAGATGCATCCCTGATTCCAGTATGTACATATTGAACTATCACATGACTATCAAACTATACTAGTGAAACCTGAGATAACAGAGGAATTTTTAAAATAAACAACAAAACATAAGATTTGAAACAATAAAAGAGGAATTTTTGAAAAATAAAGTTTTTTTTTTGGGAAAATGAAGATGATATCCACCGCAAATTTAAAATTGATGACAACTGAAAATAAGTTACAAAAAGTGAAACATAAGACTTAAAACAATAAAAGAGAATTATGAAGTAATGCATAAATATCATACAGATTTAAAAAGATGACAAACAGCAAGCACATTTGCAGGGGAGGTGATTTTGGAGGCTCCTCATGATTACGTACTGTTTTGTTAAAAAAAAACGTGTCTAAAACTTCATTAAAAGTTTTATCAAACAAAAACTAAACATTTTTTTCCTGTAAATAAGGAAGAAACTGACCTTTCAGCTTCCCCACTAGGCATGATGGCCCTACCCGTAGACTGACTGGTACCAACAAGCAAAATCTGTTCATTTCCTACCGTAACTAACTGCATGCATTTGGCCATTTCCCCAGGATCACATTTAAAAGTTGAAAGAATTGAACCACCGAGAGGATCTACACAGCAAATCTCAGATGAAAAACCATCATAAAGTCCCGTGCTCATGATAAGCAATGTTTTGTTACCACTGTGGTATAAAATCTTCCGTGGGGTACCCCCAATGTTAAACTTCTGCACATTGAGTCGTTTACTATAAACCATTTCCACCTGACCAGAATTGCAAATAAACGTAAGTCACATGTGCGAACCGAGCTTCGGTTAGCCGGTTAGCACCCCCCTCTCAGAAAAGGAGGTCAGGGGATCAAACCAGGGGGCACCAATTTTCCAAAAAAATAATAATATGTAAGTCACTTGTGACAACTATCTTAGCTAAAATTCAGAGATATGCATGGAACTACCAATAACAGATATGCCAGCTGATGATATGTAAGATAAAAAAATCAACTGACCAGAGTTATGAAATGAATCAGAACTGGTACATCATAGAGTTTTCATGCTCAGAGATAGAATCTGATTTTTATTATTTGAATTAATATTAAAATTTTAAAATGAATAGGCATTAAGCATAGATGGTCAATGTGTGGTAGATAAAATAGATCCACAGGTGCTACACTGCGAAGGAAACTTTTTCAGAATGACTATCACTGCTCACAATGAATTCTTGGCATTCAAGATCCACTCCAGGATGCAATTTAGAAAGTCATTGTATCAACAGCCCAAATCAAAGAAATGTTTACAAGTCTCCAAATAAACCTAGAACTCCATCTACAAACGCATCAAGATATACTCAGAAAGCATACTAGTGACTTTAGCAATTATTAATACAACCTTTGGATATTTGAGACATAAACATGTTCTAAAAACACAAAATGGAGCTACTAAAATGATAAAGCACATTTTGTCTAATAAGAAGCATGTTCCAGAAACAATAACCCCACCTTTGACCCCAAAAAGGAACACATCAAAAATTATCAAAATCTTCATACAAATTGAGAATTAATCCTCATTTTCCTTAAATAAACAGTTTATTATACCAATTCACGTGGCCATTAAAAGGTCCAAACTTCTTTTATTGTCTCCCTTATCCAGAAACTATTCCAGGTAGATTCTGACCCTCATTACTTTATTAACCTCTGATTACCATTTTAATAACTGGAAAATTGGCTTCCATTCCCCAACTAAGACAATGTACTAATGGATTAAAAATATATATATAATAAAAAGGCATCTTAGGAATACAAGATAATATATTTTTCTTCAATTGTTGTCCACCCAAAAAAAAGCATATTTTTGTTTGATTCTGGAAGCTTCTTTTAAAGAGGTGGAATTGAATTTGAAAGAAGAAGATACAAGGATGAGGAAACACACACCCCAAATTAAATTTTCCTTGAAATTATCCTATAAAAGATTGAAATTGAATCCTCGTCACGAGATCTACTCCACTCAGTTTATTAACCAAATGTGGGGAGTCATTTCTCCTTTGAGAATTTGATGCTTTAAGTGATTGCCTTCCCAAGACAAAATCCTCTCAACGGCCAATTGAAGTGGACTAACAATGGATTTATTGTTCGTGAATCTGTGGGATCGAAGGAAGAAACTAAGGAACACCTGTGGATAATGGATGTCTACATAATTCTACAGTATGGACCACAGCTGGTTTTGCACTTGAGGCGAGATGTGATTTCTCCAAGAGATGTGGGAATGGTTCCACAGACTATAAATATAAATAGTGTGAAATGAGAGCACCTTCCAAAAGGAAAAGGGTCTACCATGAAAACATTTGGGCAACATCCATTTGAGCTCAACATGCTCCTTGGAGAGGATTCAAGATCAAAAGTTATGGGAAATAAATGTAGATTATTGTCAGGGCCAGCTCAATATGTTATTAGGCCTAAGGCAATTAAATAATATTTATTTTAATTTTAAACTATTAATTTTTTACTTAAATATCGTTCTTCTAGTTTTTTAGGATGTAAATTGCTAATCAAGTTTTTATATTCAAATTTTATTTGATTCAAATAAAATAAGGTTTTATTCCTTGTTGTCCACACCATATAATTTTTTTCATGTCTACGGCAAACAAGAAGTCTAGAGGTTATTTTTTATATAAAAAAGAAACAGAGTGGGAAGAAATATTTTTTTGAAATAAAGAAGAGAGATTGAAAAGAAGAAAAGAAGATAGTGTGAAAAATCACTTTTTTGGGCTTTACCGTTTCATATCCCATTTTTTTATATTCGAAAAAGCCTTTAAATCTTATTGGTCATGTAAAAAAAATTTGCTATTTTTTAGATATCATAAAATGTTGTCAATTTTTTATTGATTATTTTTTAACCATATCAAAATGACTATTAATTTAAAAAAAAAATATTTTTTTGCAATGTATTAAGTTACCATTTATCAATATCTGAACTTACTTATAAATATAAAAAAATTTAGGGGTCTTTGTGCATCTGGGGCCTTAAGCAATTGCCTAAGTTGCCTAATAAAAAAGCCGGCCCTGATTATTATAGAAATCAATAATTATGGATGGTGTATGGATCTTCAATTTTTAAGTCTTGCTTATTCAATTGTTTTTTTTTTCATATTTTCTTGGAGATCCCTCATCTTCGTTGTATCTTGGGGCATCATTTATTGATATAAATGCTCCAATAACTCCCCCTCCCCCCACCACACACACAAAAAAAAAACTGACCACAACTTCATTTCTAGCCCTTCAATATAACACTTTACATATTTTTAGTAAATAATTCATATTTTTCAGACAAGTACATTAATTATTTGATTTTATAAGAACACTGTCCAAATTCATAGTCAACAGGACATTGACATACCCAAAAAAAGCTAGATTACCAGAAAACATCTAGGATGTGATAATGACAGAACATCATGGAGAAAATTCTACTATCCCTCAGCATCTGTTGTTTTTTATGCATAAATTTTTATCTAGCTAAGGTGTAGAAATATCCTCTTTCACAATAAAAATTACTCACCAAATGTAAGCAGTTCTCTGCAACAAACAAAATTCCCCTCGGACAGTCCGCAGAACACACAGGGGTCACATGTGTTGCAGGTTGAAATGAGATGGATGTATAAGCAAGGCTTTGCCTTGCACTGTGAAGTAGCCATGGCCTATCACTGAGAGAAATTATGTCTGTATCAAGAGAGTCACACAGAGGAACAAGAAAAACAGGAGTAACACCTATGCGACGAATGGCAACCAACTGTAGATTTACAGGAGTGTAATCATCAACCTTTTCCATCATACTTACGGCTGAATATGGCAGTTCAGTGGGATCTGAATCATTTAATAACAGATTATCCTTTTTACTAAAATAGGGTATAAGTGTTTCTTTAAACTGAGATGTGGAATCCAATGTAGGCCACTCAAACCGAAGCAACATTCCATTTCTCAAGCCTGAAAGGATATATAGATGATCAACTAGCACAAGCCTCACATCTTGAGGGATGCATCCACTAAGAGGGACTCCCAACGCATTAGTAATTGAAATAACTCCCACAGCAAGGATTCTGAAGCATCCATCAGATGTGAGTGAAATAACTTCCACCGAGGGTTGATGTGTACCAATAATGAAAGTCTTGCCGATCTCAACACCCTTTGGCAGAGCAAAATCATTATATCTGTTTACGGAATCAATTTTTGAAACCAAATGTTCATATTCAAAACTTTTGTGGGGTATGGATATGCAGGAGATTTCATTCTGAAGTCTTATGTGTTGGACATCATATATTTCATATTGATGAGTGGACAATAATCTTACCCCAAGAATATATAAAAAACAAGGGTTAGAAGTAGCCACAATTATCAAATTGTGCCCAACTGCACCCAAGTTGATGGTGACATTATTTGGGCACCAAGATGTACAAACTGGTGCAGACAGAGATATACCTTCAGAATGAGCAGATGTTGTAGGTAAACAAAGTCTAACTCCCATCCTATGAATCTGCACAAGTAACCCATCTGCCAAAAGACCACATGCTAGAGTGCAAACATCTGGCTGAAATCCAACAGCATCGCCGACATCAATAAAGCTCAAACCCACCGATAACACCCTAGTCTCTTCAACAAATGATAACACAAGAAAAGAATGAAATTTATCACTTTCTTTCATCCGCACAGTCCACATACCAGTAATTCCTCGATAAATAGGAGCAGTCCTCAAAAGCTTTTCTACACTGATGCCACTTCGAATGATCCTTAGTGATCCTTCTGGACCCATCCCGCTGCAGGCAAACATCTGGTCTTGTTTCTCATCATGACAGTCCACGATTGAGAAGTCTAAGATTGGCGCAATATTCTCAATTGTACTCTCATACAACAATCTCCCATTCTCCAACTTGAGGACCATCCCATCTCCCACTTCCGTGAGAGCTGCAATAAACCCACCATTAGCCCATAAAAGTGCCTTGCAAGGCAATCCTCGATAAAGACACTCAGACATATTGATGCAAAATCCTTCAAGATCTGAATGAACCTCCACTATAAATAGCTCTCCAGTATCCAAACAAAAGATCAACTTGGGCCCTGTAGACACGTGTGTCTCCCAACTCCATGAGGAGACTATCTTCGGTGAACCAATCGACTTGTCACTTCCATCATCAATATTCATAGGATCATCCACTTTGCTTATATTCATACCAGAGTCACGCAATTCAAGAAGAGCAGAAGCAGCAACATTAAAAATACCTTCATCATCAACATCGATATTTCTACATGACTCTTCGCTAAAACTATGCTCCTCTATTCCACCATTTGAGCTTGGGTTTATGCGAATGCAACATGGTCTCCGTGGGTCTCTAAAATCCATCAAGAGAATATCACCCAATCTAAAAACAAATGCAAGGCCAGATATATGTGGAACTTCAGTAACATCCAATGCTAGAGGCCCAGCTTCTGAATACTTGGATATAACATAAAGAGAATGTTGCTGAATGTTGCATCGCAACAACAAAAGCTCATTCAAAGCTGCACCTTTCCTGCAATTACAGATTTCAATATCCACCAAATTTGAGTAACAGGAACATTCATTAAGCAACTTCAAAAACTACATGAATATTAAATACACGAGGAAACAATCAAAATGATATATCAGAGAACTAATAAAGATGAAATAAACAGGGAAACAACCTCCTTGATAAGGGCATACCACCAAACAGGAGTAACAAGATCATTTTTTAAGAAAGAAACATTTCTTCAGAAACTGTGTGAATAATAAATGAATAGAGAAATAATCAAAGTGATATATCAGAGAACTAATACCTGTGAATAATCATTGCTAGAAAAGGATTAAGCTCATCCTGGCTTACTTGACCAGTTTTGAGTGAAATAAAACACATGCTCCAAATTGTGCCAGAAATAGGACTCCTATGTGAACTTCTCCAGCTGCTTGTGTCCTCGTTTATTTCAGGTGGATAGAAGAATTTCTGAAATAATGACATGGGAAGATCTTCAAAATCTGAAATAAGTACTGATGACATATTAGAAGTAGAGAAATTCCATGACTAAAGAGGCTTAGCATATTCAGTAAGACAAAACATTTGAGAAATAATGATCATTTGTAGAACATAAGTTTACCTTGTCAACAATATTACTTCCAGCCGATATCGAGGTGGAAAAGAGAGCCAATCGATCTTCATAAGCACTTACAGCAATAAAACAACCACTGCAGGAATGAGATGAGATAAGTTCAAAAACACCCGATAGATTTCCACCTATATAATGACAATGGGGGATCTTAATTTGGTGGAAAGAACAAAAATGGTGCATTTGTAGTTTCCATTCTATTTGAAGAGGTTCATAATGGTTTGGCATGGTTATTCACAAGGAGTGTGTGTCAGAGTTTGGGGAGGAATTGCATGGTTTCAGGAATTCCAGAGATCACCTATGGTGAGTGATGAAAGATTTTTTTATTTGTTCAAGGGGCATCATAATATAATAAAGCTCCAACCTCTTTCAAGAACATAGCAAGAGAAAATGTGTGAGATGGATTAAGGAGATTGACATGACAGAGATTCCCCTCAATAATCACTAGTACACGTGGAGCAATTTATGAGAAAATCCCACCATGTCAATACTAGATTGTTGCCTCATGGATAGAGCATTGGACAGAATATTCCCTTGAGCCGATATTTCAAATATCGATTTTATCAACGTGTCGGCCAAGTCCCCCAATTGATATCAATTGGGGATTTTTTTATGATGAAAAATGGGGATTTTTTTAAAAAAAATCCAAAAAATCAGGAAAAAGGAAGAAAAACATAAAAGAAAAATAGAAAATGGAGAAATACATACATATTTATTGATGAATATTTTGTGTAGTTTTTATAGGAAATACAACATTAGATGATATTGTAAACTTAAAATACAATGTTTAATGTCTATATATAAGATCTGAGAAAATGTATCTGAATAAATAGTTCATTGCAGAATCAATCCAATCTGGATCTTGAGTTCCACTAATTTGGCTCCATAACCATAAGTAGAACTTAGATTAAAAAGAGGGCTTATATTCGGAGGTTTTTGCAAAAGAAAAAAAAATCACCCCTCACTGATTTATTTTTTGGTCATTGGATCAGCCTGACGGTTGTTAGATCCCAACAGTAGGACAGTCATTGGAACCCAATGTACTTAAATACAAATTTGAATTACCAGATACCCAACCTAGTATCAACTATATATATTGCTGATATATCGATGGTGTCAGCATGACATCATCATAAAATCACGAAAATCTTGATCAATTGACCAATTTTTGTGATTCATCTCATAGTACTGATATATCTATCAATATTTTAAACTATGCCTCAAGCTCACTTAATAGGTCTTGTGAGATCTTACACAGATCAAATCCACATTGCACTAAAGATAGGGGATAACTTAGAGAGGGCCAATCATTTTTCCCAGTTGTCTTGGTGGCTCCTTGAAGTGGCTTTCATTCCTTAATTATAGAATGGTGATTAACGGCTTCAATAGACAGGAGGGGGGCACGGAAGGTGGCGTAGAAATTAAAATCTTTAAACAACCTGTTAGTGTGATGACAATTAAAGCGCCACAAGCATGAGAAAACGGGGAATTGGAAAGGCTTTATTTCAAGAAACTTCAAAGGTTTTGCTCTAATATAAGTAGACAATGCAAAGTAAATTTTTCAACCAATCCAAAGTGCAACTTACTTGGAATCAATCGTTAACATTCTTCCTAACTGGTGGCGTGAGTTTCCAGGTCTTGATATTTGAATATGAGCCAGAGGAAAGAACCTAGATCAATAAATAAAGAAAACAAAATAATTATGTGTGCAATTGCAGAGCTTTGTCACAAATATAAGAACCGCTAGGTAGGAATTCAGAATTCTTAACCTTTCTGAATGGAAATTGACGTGCATAATTTACTCACCTATGCATCTCTGTGGAAAAGGTAAGAAATGTGAGCTTTCCAGAATCTGAAAGAACCACCAAAAGATCTTTTCCTTGCATCTGCAAAAACAAAAACAAAAACAAAATAGGTAAATATATATAATATTCTGACTAATAATACTTTCAAAAATTTAAGACTAACTAGGATTCATAAACCTAATTCTTCAAATCATTAGAAAATAGATCATGTCCAATTTAACCATTGGAAGAAGAAATATGCACTACATATTAACAAGACCTGTGGGATTGGTGCGCGGAACTTGTCATTCCAATGCAGTACAGCAAGATCTTTTATTGTCCCAAACATAGACTGTTCACAAACTGACTGTACAATACCATCCTCACCAATAGTTGCCAATTCCAGTGATGTTTCCTGTAGTAATAATTAACTGTAATTAATACATCATGTGACACAGAGAAAAAGGATAAGGATCAGATATGTTATCAAATATATGAGAATATAAAACTACATCTTGATGTAACTACATCAAAGCCAATAATGAAAATGTGGCCAGTGAATTAGCCATGTAAAATTCAATAACACTTCAAGTATATGCAGTGGAATTATCACCGAGGCTCTGTAGTGTGTTGGCAAGGGTTGCCATTGTTTAAAGAGAAGCTCACCATTCCTCACATCGTTTTTCTTTTTTTACATTTGTTTAATTTTGGCTCTTAATTTCTTTGAGAATCTATCCACCAATGGTTGGCCAACCATCCCTTCTCATTAAATAGTGAGTCATCAATGCCCAATGGTAGTCCTAGATATCTTATGAAGGAATTCACTTTTCAATAATCTCATTACTCACTATTCAGTCACTTCACTTTCCCCCATGTTGATGCAAACAATTTATAAATTAATGCAAGGGTAGGACACAAACTCAAGAACCATGCTAATCAACCGAGAAAGCATGCATCTTCCAGTCTGCGGAAGCCTATCAAGAAAAATTTTGAAACAACAATGTACAGCACCCAAAGAAGGCGATAGAAGTAACACTAAATTTCAAAGGCTTATTCCCCAAGCAATGTGTTGGCAAATTTGGTTGGCTAGAAACAATCTTATTTTTCAAGGAAATTAATTTATTGGGAATATGTTTAAATGGCTATTAATTCCTACTTCCCTTCTTCAAAATTGGGTGAGGCCCTCCTTGGTGAAGATTCAGCTTCTTCTTCAATGGGCCCCAATTGGAACAGGGTGTAATTTTCTTTTTGTCCTTCTCCTCAGAGTCGGAGGAAGTGAGCTTTAGTTTTAAAGTTTACTTTTGCATTTTCTATTTATCATTTTGTCTTAGGTGATCCCTCATCTCCGCTTGTTCGAGAGGCATCATTTATCATAATTAATGTTCCAACATAGTTCATAGGTTAAGCAGACTGGCACGTATTTCATAGTAAAGCAGACTAATTTGAGCATAAAAGAGTTCACGCAGACGAAGAGAATCAAAAATAAATAAATAACATTGAACAAAAAACACCAAGAAAAATGTCATCTACGGCCCCTCTCAATCAACTTAAAACTGAAATTTGGAAATTCTGACCTTTTCTAAACGGTGAAATCAGAATCCAAAAGTGTAAGCTAATCAAAATCTTCAAAATCATAATCTATCCAACAAATACGTTCCAAATGAGGCCAAAGATTTTTCATCACAGTTTCTACTATCTGATTGAATACGGATTCAGTGTCTCATCTGGTTTAGCTCAAACAAATGCATCAAGAGGTCCCATTTGGGGAACTTATTTAGTCTTTACCCGTCCAAAGACGACGTCGTAAGAGAACGGAGAACGGAAGCGGCCGTAGAGGGCCTGGAGGACGACGCTCCCCTTGAGGACGCACTTGGCCAGGTAATGCGTGCCGTTGGATTCGGATCTCGATCTGTCTGCGGTGGATTCTCCACCGTCCGTCTTCTCCATCTCCGATGAAACTAGGGTTTCGGTTGGGACGGTGTTCTCTCCCTCCAGAGTGGGATTGGAGTCTTGCGGGCCCTGCTACAGCATTCTGTTTGCGTGAAGGGGTGGGCCTTTTCTTGTGTAACATGGCACGTGTAATTGCACGTGATCAAAGTTGAAATTTGTAAGCACAATTGGAATGGATAAATTTCTCATGATCATTTGATCATTTTGATCACTAGCGGAATTTTTTTTTTCAAGAATTAAGTTAGATTTAGAAAAATTTGGTGTGGAATGTATAGGAATTAGTTTATATGTTATGTTGATAATCAGTGAAGTTATACATTTTCAACTCATCCATTTTGAATATTTGTGTTTTTTAAGTTTTAGTTGAGGGTACTCAGTGACGGAGCCACTAAGGGACAGAAGGGGCATGGGCCCACCCTAGTTTTTTTTTAATGACTATTATTCACATGGCAACAAGTCCATAGCCAAAAAAGAAAATAAAAAATAAAAAAGAAAATAAACCGATTCATTATGCCCAGGCCTGTCAACAGGTCGGGTCGGGGTGGCAACAACCCGGCGGGTCCTGAAAGTGGACCCAGACCCGGACCCGACCCGACCCGACCCGAGGAAAGTTAATAAAAACAAAAAAAATTAAACATTTGTTTGCCTATTAGGAAAAATTTGTAATAAAACATTAATTATTATTGAACTTTCTAAACTGCCACTGTGTTTGCATATTTTTATACCAAAAGAAGTGAAGAATTACTAAACCATTCAGTAAACATAAGTCTAAACAATATGACAATAAATTAAAAGGGAGACCATAGTTATGTCACAAAGTAAACAATAAACACTTACATGTAACTTGATAAATAAGAAAAAAAAGTCAACTAAAAATAAAAAAAAATAAAAGTCGGGTCTCGGGTCCAAGTCGGGGCGGGGTGGACCCGGACCCGAAAGTCGGGTAAACCTATGATTCATTATCGGGTCCGGGTCGGGTCGGGTGCACACCTCACATCACATGTCACCCCTTCTTTTATAATTAACCCTCCCCTCCACAGCTCCACATAAAATAAAATAAAATAAACCCAACAGAGGCATGGTCCGCATGGTCATAGACTGCACACCTCGACATCCCAGTCCAGGTATCTTGAAAAAAAAAATCTTATCTTAATTGTTCATAATATCATTTATCATCTCTAAAAAAATCCTAATTTTTATTTTTTATTCCATTAACCTTTCTACAATCAAGAATCACCAATCTTCTCCCCTGCATCAATACTTCGAAGACATATAATTTTTCCCTTTTACTTTATTATCATTTTTACTAATTTATTTGAATTTTACAATATTTGTATAAATATCTAAAATAATCAAATATAATATTTGTTATTTCTAAGTATTCTTTATCTTTAGTTTTGGATTTAGAGAAGGAAGACGCAGAAAGGTTAAGTTTGGGGACAATCGCAATCGGTAAACTATTTATCAATTTAAATTTGAATAAAAAAATATTATTTTGTTTTTTATTCTTAATGATGCTAAATTGCTAATCTATGTTTCATAATTCAAGTAAATTATGTTGTTATGGATTCTAAGGAAAAAAATGTTTGAAAAACTAACAATAAATTTGATACATTGTTTTAAAATATGATAATTATCTTTTAAAATTATTCAGTATATATTTTATGTGAATTCATTTATTTCATTTTACACATATTCATTTTTTAATCTATGCTATTGAAATAAAAAAATATAATAATATAACTTTAAAAAATATTTACCTAAGTCACAATAGGCCCCCCGTTATAAGAATCATGTCTCCACCACTGGGGGTACTTGAGACATTTTTACTTACCCAACGCATCCCACACATGTGACAAAAGTTCTCTCTCTCTCTCCAATTGAAACTTTTTCTTCTCAAGCATCTCTTCTTCTTGGTAAATCTTTTTACTTTTGTTTTCAAAACCCTTTTTTACACCAACATTCAAACTCAGATCTACAAAAATTTAACCGTTGGATTTTTACATCTTGCTCACCATCACTCCCTCTTCCATTCAAGATCACTTTTTTATCCAGAACAGAGGTTAGTGGTGGTCAGGCCACGCGCCGAGGTGGCTGATTTGGGGTCGGCTTGGTGCGGCGACGGTCTGAGAGCATTCCCATTTCCTCACTTGATTCATTTCTAAGCATTCTTGCTAGTTTATGAGTGCACAAATCATTCTCGTCCATTTCTTTTTTAGAGTTTGTATTTGTACTTAATATGTTCTCTATATGAAAATGTGATGCTATGTATTCTTAGTAAAAGTACTTTATAAATTGTTACTGTGACGACTCATGCCCAAAAACACTGGCACGTGCACGCCACCCAAGCTCTAATACCAATCGTGATGGTCCGTGCCCAAAAACACCAACACGAGCACGTCATCTGCCTAAAAACCCACCATACTCTCTTTTTTTTTCTTCTAAAACATCGAACATCAAGATATCCACCCTATATAATCTTATATGATAACAACCCTGGGATAATAGATAATCCACAAGATATATATAATCACCTATATCACAACACACCCAGGAAAGTTTAAGCAGTCAACAGAGCATCTAACACACCTCATATACAGTCATCCATATATGCAGAGCATTTTAACACAGGCCTGGTTCACCAAACCAGCCTCTACCAAATAACTATATACAGATCTAAAACATCAACATATACACATCTATATATATTTATCACCAGCTGGACGTGGCACCAAAAGAAGACTAAGCCAACGTCCACAAACCCCGCCTCTACTCTGCAAAATAGGAGAAAATAGAATGGAATGAGCGAAAGATGTTCAGTAACACGCAGATGAAACCAGATATGACATCAAAACTAGAATAGAATCAAGCTCAATAATCTCAATAACATCAGGTCGAAGCATGTATAGCAAATGGAATCACTGAAGGGTCATCAACAGATAACAGAAACAACATTGCTGATAAACTCACCAATGAATAACTTAGAATAACACATCACAACTGACAAGGCCAACCAATAACATCAAGGGGCGTCACCAATGAACTGAGAACAGATACCCTGAAATCACAAATCAAGCTGAATCATTCCAATCTGAATGACAAGGAATCACCACTCTGACCCAAGAACGTCCAGAGCACAGGATTGACCATCTACATGACCCCATCTCTGCCCCCTGCCGTCCGAGATGTCCACAACACACAAACCTCGCGTGGCCCTCGAAACGTCCACCGCGGATATCACGCTACCTGCCCCCCCCCCCCCCGTCGTCGTGCAGGCATAGTAGGGTATTAACCAACCCCCCTACAGGACCTGTACGTACATGCGCGCTCATGGGGAGTTAATCCTCAACCCAAATGTAAGGTCTATGGTCATCCAACTCCAAGCAGCGATATCAAGTACACCACAAGGCTCCATGGTCGGACAGCACAACCACGCTGATCATAGGATACCAACAAATTACTAAGATGTATATCATAACATCAAAGAAGGCTCACCATACTAACAAGTTAATTAAGTTTACGAGAATCAATGATGGATTATATAAAAGGGTCACAAAATAAGAAATATCCTGGAATCTCAAAATAAATAGACCAATGATATGAATATTCAGAATCTCGATCAATTACAAAATCTCGAATAACCCAAACAGCAAATCAAATAGTGACAACAATAATAGAACGTGGAACGGAATGGAACAAGCAAAAGTCGGGTCACTTACCTCACAATTCAACACCCCAAGCTAGACTCACCCTATTCCAGCTCCTAATTCATGCATAAAGGAACCCACTGATCAAAATATAACCTCAATCATATACTAAAATATAACCCCATTAATCCAACAATTCTCAAATCCACTAAGACAAACATGACATCCCCACTACAAACCCCAAATTGATATAGTAAAATCAACCCTCAAATAACTATTTCTCTAGCCCCAAAAACATATTTATATTCTAGCCCCAAATCACAAATTTGATTCAAAACTGAAATAAAACAACCCTATACGAATAATAACAATGAAAAAAATAAGAATCTTTATCCAATGTAGCATAAAAATTGCTCGACAAAGCTTTTCCTAATTTTTCAAAATTTCCCTTGATTTCTACTTTTGATTCACACCAAACATGAGCCTCGGACGCTCTCACTTGTCACCAACATAAAGAGTCCACCGACTCTCCCTTCAATCCAATATAACTTTGAAATCCAACCAAAATTATGAAACTGCCCTCCACTACAAACCTGTGCAGCCTCGATTCAATCCCACATATCATCTCGTAGGAAAGTCCACTTCACGTGAAACAACTTCTGTTGAAAAAAAACGAAAATATCTTCAACTTCTACGTTTAGGTCAAGATCAAAAAAAGCCTCCAGCTATATTTAAAATAGCGATAAACCGAAGACCTCGCAGTTTAGGGCAGAAATGGTAAAACAGCCATAACTTTTCTAATATAACTCCAAATAATACCAAACTAATTTTATATGAAAGGTAACTAAAAAATGAAGACTTCATATGTTGGGCATGAATCCCAAATATGCATCGAAAGTGCTTTTCAAAAATTAAACCAAATGCAGGACTTCAGGGATAATAAAGATCAAAAGTTCAATAGCGTAAAATTATCCTATCCTGCAATCCAAACATGTAAATATTAGCATAAACCGGCATAAGAGGGTTCGGGTTATTACAGTTACTATGTTAAAATGTTAAATTGGAGTGTATGTTTATGTTTGTGTTGTATTTTCATGTCTATGTCAATGCATGTATGATTTAAAATTTAATATTGATTGTTTGAATGATTAGGAATTTGATGTTTGTGTAAAGATATAAATGTGATATTTATTATCTAATGTGGTGGACTTGTCTAGAGTACATGATAGAATGTGAAATATTAAGTGTCAAGCTTATGTCCATGTTATATTTTATTTTTTATGTATTAGCACAATTAAATAATTATAAGTATGACTTATTTTACTTAATGTACTTGCTTGTTAAAATAGTTGTCTACATATTACTCTAGTATGCTAAGTATGATAGCATGCTATGAAATGTGGAGATTAGAAATAAAAGGGGGAAACAACACTCACAGCTAACCCTAACCATTACGGCACTCACCTCTCTCTCTACGATCCCCCTCAATCCCTCTTTGCAATCTCTCTCTCAGTCTCTCAATGATCTCTCTGCTCTCTCTCTCTCTCTCTCTATTATCTTATGTTCATTTTCTTTGTTCTTCAATATTTTTCCTCTATTTTGCATGTGATTATTTGATAATATTTTGATTCGATATTTTGTTCATGTTCTATAATATGTTGTGTTCAGATTATATGATGTTATGTAATATGTTTTATTCAATATTCTAATCAGATCCTTTTTATCTTCATGATTTCATATGTGAGGGTTGATCCTTATGTTTCTTATTTCATACAAGGAAAAATCTCTTATAGGGTTTTTGTTTTTTTGTCTATATTAGGGCCTTTGGGGGTTGGGTTAATTTGGGATACACCCCCTTCTTTTTTTCAATTTTTATTGCAAACATTATTACATCACTCTAACTTGACTACTTCTTTCGTCTAGGTTTATGCCTACCACTATCAGTCCACCTGATATGGCATCCATTACTCAACTTGGAGAGGCTGCTACAGTTAATAGTACCCCAAATAAAGGAGTATCTCAGCTTTCTTAGGAGGAATCTCAAAAATTTGAAAAGAAAACCACAAGGAAAAGGACAACAAAAGTGTGGGAAGATTTTACAGTAGTAACTGATGAAAGAAGAAGCCAAAAGGCGAAGTGCAAGTACTGCAACCAGCCATTTTATATGACTCCAGGGGGTCCCACTACCCATCTGTTAAGACACTTAAAAGTTTGCACAATTCATCTAGCTGGTATCTCAGATCAAGGTAAGGGCAAGAAACAAAAATTGTTGGCATGCGAAGAATTGACTACAGATAGCATGCATGGTGGAGGTGGTTTAACAAACTACAGGTACGATAAGGACAAGACATCACTTTAGATAATGCATTTACAAATAATGTGGCTGTTAGAAACTTAAAAAATTATTTTTCAGTCAAAGGGAACATTTTCTTTGGTGAATTTTTTTTCCATATCCGTTGTTATGCACATGTTTTAAATCTCAAGGTGCAGGATGGGTTGAGTGAAATACAGGACATGGTAGAAAACGTGAGTGAGAGTGTCAAGTATATAAAAATGTCCTTGTCATGACTTCATAAGTTTATGGAAATTGTGAAACAATTGCAATTGTCTACTTCTAAGCACTTAATCCTTGATGTACCTATTAGGTGGAATTCAACATACACAATGTTAGAATCCGCCATTGAGTTCAAATAGGTTTTTCCAAGGTCCAAAGAAAGAGACCCTAATTACAAATGGTCGCCATCTGATGAGGATTGGTCACGCACTGAGGAGGTGTGCAAGTTCTTAGAGATTTTTAATGAAACCACAAATGTTTTTTCAGGATGTTCTTATCCTACCTCAAATTTGTTTCTTATTGAGATTTGAAAAATAAAGGAAATTGAATGTAGCGTATTTGAATACTAGAGATTACATGATTCGAATGACTAATAAGATGATTGAAAATTTTGACAAGTAATGGGGGGAGTGCAATCTATTGATGGCAATTGCTTCAATGTTAGGCCCTCGATATAAAATGATGCTCATTGAGCTTTGTTTTCCCATAATATTTCTACATCTGTAGCAAGGGTGCAAATTGATCTTGTGTGTCATTACTTGCATGAACTTTACAAGGATTATGCATTAAAAAACGTGGCATCAAGTAGTGGCTATCCCTAGTGTTCCTACCAATGTGGGGAAAATTAAAAGTAGAAATGAATTTGATATGTGGGCCAAGCAATTAGATATCGTTCAACCAATGAAGTTAGGGTTGGGTATTTATCTGAAAAAGAGGGGATTTAATTGCCTGAAGATGATTTGAATATTGAGTTTGATGCTTTAATTTGCTCAAAAACAAATACACTTAAGTTTCGTAACCTATCAAAAATGCTTCTGAGTATGTTTTTAGTGCAGGAGGAAGAGTTCTTGATTAATATCGCAGTTCATTTAAGCCCAAGATAGTTGAAGCTTTAATTTGTGTGGGAGATTGGTTACATAATGATTTTGGTCTTGCTAAGTCATCCAATGTAAGTATAATTATATATTCTACATTTCTTCTATTAATCTAATGATTACATAAATATGTGTCTCATTTTTTTATACAGACAAATCAAGGAAGAATTCGTGCAAGTTGTCTTGGAGGGTGGAGAGACTGCTACAAAGGTATATCTTGTTTTGTTGTCCACTGTTGGAACTGTTTTTTATTTTAAATTTTTGGCTTTTTCATTGCTATGTGAATCCATTGTGTCAAAGGTCAATTCCTCTTGTGACTCTTCAGTATTTAATTGAGTTCTTTCAATTTATTTATTTTTTTTTGAATTTTTTAGTCTAATGGTTGGTATAACTGGTTTGTTTTTCTGGGGGAGCTTATGCATCTTTTACTATTTTATATATGGGGAAGGGTGGTGGACAAAGAATAGAGTCATATATACACACAACCAGTCCGTCCAACACTTAAAAATAAAAAACAGAGAGCACCCAACAGAGATAATTTTTTTGGAACAACCTACCTCCTTTTTTTCTTTGCTTTCTAGATGAACATTATGGCATTGATGTGTGTTATTATTTTGTTTGTTATTTAACTATTGGACCTATTTACTTGACATTTGAGATGTTATTCATTGCATAATATTTTTTGAAAGAGAGGAGGTGAAGAAGTGAATGTTAATCTTATTTACATGCTTATGTGGTTGCCAAAAATGGGAAGAGTGATAGTCTGCAGACTCATTAATTAATATACGGAAGATTTCTATATAATTTTGTGGTTATGTGCTAAAATAACTTCATATCTATAGCTAAAATGCAGTAATTTACATTCTCTTCAGCAATTTACAATGACTAAATTTACTTTTTTGTTTAATGTAATAATTTGTTTGGTGTTGGCTCGAGGTATTCAAGATGGTGATGAATTTTGAATATGTTTGTTTATTAGTGTGGAATGTTGTCTATTTTCAAACATATTTGTTTAGTGATGCCTTTAGTGGTTTATTGTTCTTGTTCTTCAAAAAATTGAATATGATGCCTTTGGTAGTGCAGGGGAATTAATTTTCAATAGGTATTTAGTTTTTTGTTTACTAGTTCATGTTTGCATGATAAATATAAATTTTAATTGATAAATATTTAATTGACACTTACACAGAAAGATTGTTTTCAAATAAGATTTCTAATTAACCCTTTCTGAATTGCATTAAATTGTTGTTCAATAGGTATTTAGTTTTTTGTTTACTAATTCATGTTTGCATGATAAATATAAATTTTAATTGGTAAATATTTAATTGACACTTACACAGAAATGTTGTTTTCAAATAAGATTTCTAATTAACCCTTTCTGAATTGCATTAAATTGTTGTTCTCAAATTGGGATTCTTCTGTTCAAATAAGTTTGTTGTTACTAGATGTGTCTATGTCATTTTCATATGTATAAGGTGGTGCGATTTGTGAAAGGTGACTTCTCAAATGCTAAACAAGTTTTTTTCTAGCTAAACGAGCCAAGCTCAATCCTTGTTTAAGCTTTGGGTTGGCTCGTTTAATAAATGAGCCAAGTCGAGCTTCAACCGAGCTTTTCACGAGCCAGATGAGCCGAGCTTGAATACAAAAATAAGCTCGATCCCAAGATGAGTCAAGCTTGAACATATCAAAGTTCGATTCGTTCAGCTCATTTACCACCTCTAATCGGGGATGTGTTAAAAAAACTTCACCAATTGCAACCCCACCCCCCAAAAAAAATTTTGAGGGTGGGGTTGCAACCTGGAATGGAAAAAAAGGAATAAAGAAAAAAAGGAAAGAGAGAGTGGGGGGAGCGGGGGAGGAGGAGGGTAACGGTGGTGGTTGTGGGCGGAGGGGGGTGGCGACGAAGGGTGGTGGGAGGGGGAGAGAAAGAGAGAGGGGAGAAGGGTGGCGGAGGGTAGTGAGGAGGAGGGGGAGGGCAGAGCATGGGTGGCGACTGGTGGAGTTCCTCTCTCTCCCTCTCTTCTTTTCTCTCCCCCTCTCCACTGCCACCCTCCTCCAATCACTACCGTTATTGTGTTCATCAGCCCACCACCTCCGACGTCGTCCCCTGTCCCTCCCCCCTCTTTCTTTTCATTTTTCTTTACTTTTTTTTTCAGATTGCTAAAACCTACCCCCAAAAAAATAAATTTAAGGGGTGGGTTAGCAATTTGATGGGATTTCTTTAACCCCCTAACTTTTCCTAAAGTTCATACAACCCCCTAAAAGTACCTATGTAAATCCAAATAACCCTCTGAGTTAAACTTCCGCTAAATATTTTATAAATATTTTGTTTGGTTAACAATGGATCAAAATACAATATACCAAAACCCTCTACAATATATTAAAAATGCGAAATACCATATGTAAATGATAATTTTACCCGTCCAAATGGATTATAAAACCATATCTAGAGGGGTAAAATCATCATTTACATATGATTTTTTACATTTTAACACATTATAGGAGTTTTTTGATATACAGTGTTTTCATCCAAGGTCAATCAAATAGAATATTATTCATCTATCAACGAAAATTTAGCTCGGAGGACTATTTGGATTTATATATGTGTTTTTAGAGGGTTATATAAACTTTATGAAAAGTCAAAGGGTTACATGGATTTCATACAATTATATGGATTTTTCCCCTTTTTATATTGGGATAAGGATGAAACAAAAAAACATATATATCTACATATATATGTGTGTGTGTATAACAATTGGATAATATCATATTCATTTCCACCAAATCTTAATGGTTATTATATATACATATATACCTATAAAAAATCATTTTGGCAAAATATCTCTGATGATTTGTTATTTCAAAATACCCTTAAAAGGGTTTAATTTGTAAATGAATGCACCCATTAGAGAGATATTGTTGGATTCAGAGTTTCAAATGGAGAATTTAAATTTGGTTAAGGGGTATATCTGTAAAAAATCTATTTTTAGTTGTAATATATTTCTTTTATATGTAACTTCATAATAAATTTTATAAACTATTTATTTTAATAATTTTTAAATTTTTGTCGCATATAAATGGGTTGAAAAAATTGAAGATGTTGGTTTATGACAATTTTTTTAAAATATTTTTTTTATTTACATGCACATTGTGCATGGATGAAGACCAGTAAAAGTCTAGCCATTTGAAAACCTCTTTTTTTAGTTTCATTTTTCAATATGTTTTAAATTTTTTGAAAGGTATATACTATTTTGAAACATATACCTTCACAAAAAAAATGTATATACTTGGAGGGACAAAAATTAACTAGTCGGGTTTGGTTCATCAAGATCCGTCACTCCGCTCCTCCCGAAAGATTTCTGGCGACCACTGATGCTCCTCCTTCTCAAACGTCATCAGACACAGGGTTGGGGGTGACTTGCGAAAGACCCTCCGACGCTCAAGTCAGTAGTTAGCACAAAATAGGGTTCTGGTTAACAATATTTTTCACATACCTCTACAGGAAGAATTGACTCCCTACTATAGTGCTTTTGGGACATTAGAATCACGTGAGGATTACCTCCCCCCTATTGGATGGATGAGATCGAATCTATGATTCTAGGAGTAGGTTTTATCTAAACTAGGGGATTTACATGATCTGTTGTTGTTATCCCCTCTAAATATACATGAAGTGTTGGGATCTTCTAAATCTATTGGTGATTACCCTCAAATCTAAGATATATTACTGTGGTCCTAGAGGAGCATTATTATTGTGGAGGGCGAATTTTCTACTATTCCCCTCCTGTGCCGGATCCTCGTTGGTCTGGGCTTCTGAGATGAATCCGGAGAGATGGTGTGGACCTGAGCTCCTGCTTTCGCCGATCCGGTTAGCCCTTCAGATCCTCCTCGCCTTTTACAAGTCGAACAGCTCCTCGTCGACTTCGGTCCTCGGGGATCTGCAACTCACACCAGTGTGGTGTCGGCTAACGCCCCTCCGACGCTCAAGTCAGTGATCCCTCCCTTTTAGAAGAACCTTAGACCCAAAAGAGAGAGAGTGGGGTGTATTGTGCATACCTCAGGAGGGAGGGGGTAGCCCCCCCTTTTATACTGGATTGGGGCGTGTCGATTGGGACCTTGGGGAGTGTCCATAACGTGATGTGATACCTCCTGCATGGCCTACAGATTCGGGACACGTGACGCCTAGGGATCATCATCCACCTATAACGGTTTCCCTGACGCGTTGTCCCCTAAGATGTCAGAGAATATTCCCTTTGATAACCGTCTTGCTTTTAGTGAATGGGCTTATGTCCGGCCTGCCTCTTAACTCGGGCATTGATATGTTCCGTCCCGAGTAGGTTGCTACGATCTTATCCGTTCATGCAACTCCTCCAGATGACTGCGTATTTATGGTCAGGCATCTTTATTGTGGTCATGCTGTGGTCGGACGTAAGGTTTGCCCGACCTAACTTACCCTCGCCTGTCCTTATCGCTTGCGCCCGGACTCACCTAGCCCATATACTAATCGGGCAAGGGTACCTCAGCTTGGTATTACCTGATGGGCCCAAACTCGAGATCCGGCTCGTGGGCCTGTCTTTCCTTTTGGGCCTGCTTCCCATTATTTGTGAGATGGGCTTTATTCGGGTTATTTCCCCATTTCCTGTCTCGGTTGGATTTGTCCCCTACAATTATAAAAGCTCTAGATCCAATATATCTATTAGATTTTTTCTAATAAGTAATTGATCATCCCTGATGTTCAAAATGAAGTTTTGGGTTTACTGACCTGGATGGACGTCCGGTTGTTGGATATTGGTGGGCCCACGGGCTTCCCATGAATAGCGAATGATCCGGGTTGTGAGTCTTTTCTTATCGGGTCATGGGCCACTGATACGTGGAGCGTGGTTGGTGGGTCTCATTTTTTGGCCCTTCAATACTCAAATGAATTGAATGCATATGAAATTATGCTCACATAATCTATTATATTCTATTTAAGAAAGCATATATCAAATTAGGATTGCTAGAATGACTGTTAGAATGAAATATCAGCATCCTTTTCTATCATGTTAACTCCTAAGTTTCCCGTAGCTCCAATTATAAATATTCCCAATACCATGATAAAATGCTAGGTTTGCCAAGTTAAAAATCATTGTAATTTAAGTGCTGTATATTATATATATACACACACACATTTGCATAACTGTATTTAACTCTCCATGCATCCTGCAAGCTTCCCAGGAGAGTACAAGTCTCTGATTTTGATAAGGACATTTTCTCACAGTTTTGATTTTTTTCAAAAAGTATATACCTTATCAATAAAACATATTTCATAAAATGAAGCACATTCGCCAATAGATTATTTATATATTTGTTTAAAAAATAAAAAATAAGTGTTTCATCTAACCAAATAAATTAATATCTTACTAACAAAATGGGACTAGACTGAAGATTGTAATGTTCATTTGATAATCTTCCAGTATTCTGGAAGATGAAAGAGAAACATCAATGAACAACTTTTTGGTGAGACGATCGAAGTAAGGATCATTATTTGACCTGCAGCCCGGCCTGCCCAACATGGATCAATAGGGTCAAAACCTTACCCCGCCAAAGCCCGGATCGTTTTTAGGTTGGGCCCGGCCCAGGTTTGATTCTAGGTCCTAGGTCCCACTGTTTGGGCTGGCCCGTAGACCCATCCATGGGCCCGGCCCGTAGGCCTGTGGGGAGCCATGCCATGTGAAAAGGAGGGGCATTGTTTTAATAATTTTATATGATTCTTATTTGAATTGAGATTGAGTTATGCAAATGATTGATATATATATAGATGTCAACCTAGTTGGGATAACATGCCATGTAATGATATAGTTTCTCAACTAATTAATTCATTTATCTTTTATTTTTGAAAATTCAATGGATGTAAACATTTTTTTTCAATAAAAATAACACATTTAATAAATTTTAACATTATACTTTCAATTTTTGTGTTATTTTAAGTTTTTAACATTAAGGGCACGTTTGGATGCAGTGATTATTTGTACGTGTTTTTTTGCACAGGAAAATTTTACATTGCACGTGCAAGGAAACTTTGTACATTGTTTGCATATGTTTGTCTGTTTTCATGTTGTGTTATCATTTACACATATGTTTTTATTAGTATAAAATATTTTTTTCAAATGATTACCAAATATATTATTTTCTTAAAACCCGAAAAATTTATGAAAAATATATTATATATAAAAAATTTAAATTTAAATATTGCATATATTAGTTTTTTAATTTATATATAAGTCAATGTGGTTAAAAAAAGTTCTAATATAATAGAATATAAATAAAAAAATATTCTAATTTCAACTAACAAATAATCATGCAAGGTTTTTTTATATTTTATAAATAACAATTTTGTTGGATAATATATATGATAGTTAGTTAAGATTTCTTGATATATTTTAATATTTTCATACCACGTTAATATTTATTATCCACACAATTATATCATTGTAAGTTATATAAATTTATAAAATATAATTAATTTATTTTATTACTTAAGATAAGATTAGGAGATGAAATATTTGTTTTAGATAATATAGACTTTAATAAATTTGTTCGATGGTAAAAATGTAAAATTGCTTTACATACACTTGAGAGGTGTGAAAATAAAATCTGTTACAAATGAAAACACATGGGTTGGTTGAGATTTTGTTTCCCCATATATTGGGGGCAAATGAAAACCTTGGATTTTATTTGTCACACTTTAAATATCATAACCAAACAAAATATTATGTTTGAACATGTGCAAATGAAAACTCACCCCTATTTGCACAGTATCCAAACATGCCCTAATATTCAAATGAACAACATAAAATTGAAAAACAAAAGAAAACTTGTTTAAATTGTGGGCCCACAGACCCGGCCAGTTCAGGCCCAGGTATGTGGGCAGAGCCTGGTTATTTGGCCCCAGGCAGGGTCCACTGGTCAGACAGGCCCGCGGGCCTGGGCCCAGGGCCAGGTCAGTCCGTTGTTGATGCTTACGCCCAACACGGATCAATAGGGTCAAAACTGGAAAGGTGACTATTTGGTCTACTCTAAGCTTATCAATTATCTCAAAAAAAATATATTCATATCTGAAAATTCCAAAAATATCCGATATCCGAATATTTTCAGATCTCCCAAAAATATTTGTATCCGAACTAACATTATTATATTATTATTTATTTAAGTATATATTTATATTTTTATGATTAATATGAGTTTTAATTTTTATTTTTACTCTAAAGCATGTAATGTCTTATGTATATACTAATTATTTTATGTTTTATACTAGTTAATTATTAGGTTTTTTACATATTTCAAATATTAGATATATGATTTTTATTTTTGGATATTAGATATTTGGATATTTTAATCATTCCATATTCATGTTAAATTTTCGGATATTTTGGATAATTCTCTGTATCCGCATTCTTATTTTCAAATCGGATATAGATTTACTTTTAATATCCGTCAGATATTGGATACAGATTTTTTTTAGATATCCAATTCTGATACGAATATAGATAAGGGTCTATTTGATATGCATTTGTCTGATTGAGAGGCTTGGTCTACTCTTACACTATAACATTTTTACACACAAAAAACATTTTTTTTTAAAAAAAACACTTTATTTACACAGGGTTCTTTTTCAAAACTTTCACACGCCATGTAGCTAAGATCCAATGTACAATGAAATATAAATAAAAAGGAGACCACAATGATGTTACACTAACCAACATTAATGACCAGTTTGGTGTTCATTCTCACTTGCATTATGTCACAACAACCAAATTTTTTTTATTTAGAATCCTCCATTCATTAAGTCATACCTGGGTATCCCCATCAAAATTTCTGGAATCTACCAAAATTGAGTTCTTGGAGAGGAGAAATTATCCTTCTGGATTCTCATTAAATTGATTGGCAAGATTGAAATTTTTTTTTTTCAGTTTTTGTTGGTCTAGCATAACTAATTACTTTTGTCTTTGGTGCAATGGTCAAGACACCCTCTCCCACAAGGAAGGCGCATGTTCAACTCTTGTTGGTGGCAAGAGTGAAAAAAAAAGTGGTAACAGTTCAATTGGGTCTATGTCATGGGCCAGTAGGCTCAAGTTTAGTATGCGTAATCTAGTCCTTGTGCCCCTAGAGGCCTTTCTACCAAAAGTAACATAAAATAAAATAAAATAATACATGGATTTTTTTTGTGTGTACTGTACGTACCATGTATGGTTTTCATTGGGAAAAAAAATATTTTTGCCCCGAGTGGTTTGTTGGGGTGTAATATGGACTCTGACTTCATCAAAACCGAGGGATATTGAGGGAGTTTGGAACAAACAATAATGTTACTTACAACTTAATTTTCAGTCTCAATTTCAGTCTATATGTGTTTTAAATTTTTTTTAAAATAGTATATCTCATTTAATGAAGTATATGTTTTTATAAAAAAAATAAAGTATATACTTAAATGAATTGTATAAATGCATTTATAAAAAATGTAAAATTTTTTTTTGAAACATATATCTTATTAACATGAACATCTGCGTCGTTAATTTTCTAATGACGCTTATAGGGATTGAATTGAAGCTAAAAACGGATCTAAGTGTAACAGCACATTGGAACAAAATGACTAGGTATATATCCACGTCCCAAGTGTCACATCCAATATAGTTTAAGAAATACCCTGAGAATACATACATACATGTGTGTGTATCTTAATGACCTTATATACATATTAACTCCCAACTTTTTTTCCAAGCTAATGCAGGCAGGGGCAGAGCCACCGTAGCAAAGGGGGGGGGGGGGGACCCTTGGATTTTTATATTTATTTTAGATCCTTTTATTTTTTTTTCTAGATTCTTTGAATTTTTTTTATGGTAGATTGATTTTAATTAAGGCTCATAGATCATGAGCTTACGTATGAAATTCCCTTAACAGCAATAGTTTAGAACTATAAAAAATAAAAAATAAAACAATCATCCTTTATCCATTTGGACTATCCATTATGTATGGTGTGCCCTCACCCCTTCTTTTAATTAACCCTCCCCCCCCCCCCCTCTACATAAAACAAAAGCCACGGATCTCACTTCTTAGTGTCCCTACCTAGACGCACATCTTGAAAAAAAAAATTTGAATCTTTTTTTTTATCTCAACTTTTCTTAATATCAATTCTCATCTCTAAAAAAAAACATAATTTTTACTTTTTGTTTCATTAATTGTCGCAATTAGGAATCTACAATATGTAATATTCTCCTCTCCTCCATCAACACTTTGCATGTATATAATTTTTTTTACCTTATTATCATTGTTACTAATTTATTTAAATATTTAAATATTTATGTAAATATCTAAAATAATCAAATCATTCAACATTTTCAGAATGTGAAACCTCGTCGATATCAAATTTAAAGGTATATATTGCTTATTAGATTTATGTTTTGACATCTTTTTTTGTGAATTATCAATATGACATAACATATCATTTTAAAATATGATAATTGTTTTTTATAATTATTCAATGATATATTTTATATAAATGTCTTTATTTCATTATATATATATTTTTAATCCATGCCATTGAAATAAAAAAAATGATATAACTTTAAAAAATATTTATGTAAGTCATATTAAATCCCTATTATAAAAATCCTGACTTCAGCACTGAATGGAGGTTATGTAGATCTCCTGATGGGTGACACTCTTTTTTAATGTTTTTTGAATTAAATTTCAACACATGTAGAACAAATACGTGAACAAATTCATACCTCGATTATTTTTCAAAGAGGTACTTACCTAAATAAAAAATTTGCATAATTTTTTTAAAATAAATCTATTCCATTTAATAGAGTATATATATTTCATTCATTAGATGATACACATTATTTTTGAATAAAAATCAAAATGAGACTGTAGACAAGGCTATGCTTAAGATTTTACTTTAGAAAATGATATATCCAACCCCGTGTGCAATTCACCTATTGAAGTACATAGTCTGCAATATACACAAGGTTTTTCAAAAAAAAAAAAAAGAACTCGCCTATTGAAGTACATATGCTTATACTAATTGAAGTATACACTGATATATACTAATATATTTTTTCATTAAAAAAATAGAAAAAAATATTACAGCCCCTATACACTGCAATAGGAACCTATATGCATACACTACGATATAGAAAGTACAATATATACTGTATTGTTATAGTATATGGGGATGTTGCAGGAATAGATTGAGTGTATCGGCACACTTTCTGTTTCTAAACATATTGAGGCCCAGCCCACCCATGTTTAACATGATCAGTTAATCCAGATCCATATTTGCATATATGCAGCTGAAACAACGTTCCACAGGGTATGAATTGTCAAAGGTATTAATAAAAGGAAATCATATATCAGTATTGTGTGCAGTCTTACGTGCTGTTTTTTTTTAATAAAAAAAATTACACTATCTATTAAAGTACATATTATTATACAAATTGAAATATATACTGAAATATATTAGTTTTGAAAAATGAAAAAAAATTGCAACCCCATACACTGCGATAATACAGTGTATGAGCAGACAAGATTGTAAAATAAACTAAATGTGTCTGCCCTTATTAATAAAATATATACTGAAAAATTGAATGCATACGTACTTGCATTCTTTGATCGTGATCTGAATATAAACCGTGTTAATAAATATATACTCGATCAATTAATAGAATTATATACTCTGTTTGAACTACAGAAAGGACTACATTAATCAGGGCCGGCCCTCATAATTAAATTTTTTGATTGGGCCCTAGGCAAATTTTCAAAGTGGGTCCCCATATTTTTTTTAAAAAATATAGATTGTTAGAATATTATACATAATTTTATTTTAAGCTATAAATATTACAAAATAGATACACAATATTATAATTTTTTTTAAATTACAAACTTCTACATTATTATATTCACATAAAAAGCCATTAAAATAATAAACTTGTAATAGAATGAGAAAATTGTAATAATAAAAAAATACAGAGGGTTTAAAATTTAAATTTTATATTGGTTGGAGAGATTTGTGGAAGGGAAAGATTTTATACTCAATTTTAGAGATATTAGAGTGAGAGTGTTTTGAGAGGAACAAATTCATATTTTTAAATTGGATCTCACCATTCATTTTTAAAATTCCATTGATCAGATGATTGAGACCCTCCTTGAATGGGACCTAAACAATTGTTTTGGTGATCTTGTCGGAAGGCCGGCCCTGACATTAATGACTGTTGCCTTCCCACATGTTTTAATTTCTTTCAGATCATGGTGGATAGGTGATGCAAGTAGGAGAATTTTATCACACCAAAGAAAGCGTGGGAAATTTTTTTCTTGATAGTGATGCACGTGGGAGAATTTTATGTTCCTTTTATCCCTCTACGCGCTTTGAAGCTCAACTTGGTTTATGTTTTTTTGTTTTTTCTTTTTCAAATTACACGTGTTGATATATGAGACATGAGACCTGCATTGGAGACTTATAATGCATATTAAAAAAAACATGTTGATGGTCTTGCATGGCTTGCAAGTTAAGCTAAAGAGAGTTGAAAGGGACTTTTAATGATGACATAATCTCTTTTTAGTTTGAAAGTTCCATGAGTGACTTCTTTGTCTCCCAAGTCCCAACAAGGGAAGCTTGACCTAGTATGTCCCTAAAAATAAATGCAAAGCCAATGCATTTCATTTTCAAAGGAGAAATGGAGAGTTGAAATTATTTGCTAGACATAGATAGTCGTATATTTCATTAGGCATGAGATTATGAGAAGTCATGATCACTTGAAATTTGAAAACCTTCTCTTCTTTTGACTCACTTCACAATTTTTTAAAAATTGTTTTCACTCTAACGCCTGTATGCCAACTTATTTTGGAGGTTATGTTAATATATGCATTAATGCATATACAACAATTTATCTTAACCTGCAGATTTTATTATGTAAATTATATCAGATTGATATAAAGTACATGAGCATAACATGTTAATCAATAAATGCTACTTATGTGACACCAAAGATACCAGGATTGTCTACATAAATATGAATACATACAACAAACTAGATATTTAAATTAAATGAATGAGCAAATGTCATTAATACATAAATGATGATCTCATAAAAATGTAAGTATATTTTAAATAGATCCATTCATTATTGAATTGAATGAGTGATGCAAAACATTCAAATCATGGACTCTTTTTTTTTTTTTGAAGCAAAGGGAGGCATTCTGTCTCTCCTTGATTTGAGTATTCACGACACTTACCTATCATTCATATCAAGTGTTTCCATTATTGATATTGATAATTTTTTATGACGAAGAATCTACAAATATTAATTTTTCTCTTAATTAATGTTGAAAAAAATCCCAGATGTACACAGAATCATCAACTTAACCACAATTGTTTTTTGGGTACCTAATCGAGGCATCATAAACCTTTCAAGGCGAGGACTAATTCTCGAGGTGTATCAACAAACATAGTTTTCCCTTCAACTATATGAATCGGCGTTTAAACCTAGTACCATCACCTTTTTATACATATAACTGTAAAAAAAAAAAATCAATTATATTCATAAAAAATTGTATAAGATTTTTTTTTTTGAAAAAAATGAAGTGGTAGAGTAGCTACTTTTTTCATTAACTGAAGAAAAAAAATTGTATAAATTGATTACCTACTAGACAGAAGCATCATCTCATTACTGAGGGGTGTTAAAGATAGGATTTATCCTGAAAACACTTAACTAAGAAACAAAAAGATACTACAAGAGTTACATAGCCAAACATGAACTCTGATTAAATTATACGTGTTAGAAAAAATTAATTGCTTTTGTTGGATTAATTGTACTTCTTCGAATTGAAACCGAGTGAGATTTGACTTGGATAGCGTAGTTTAGATTGGTTGACATAATTAAGAGTTGAAAAATACATGGGGTCAACCCCATTTGAACTGCCTCATATTTATCAAGGAAGACCTACTCTTATGACACACTTTGTAAGCTAATTAATCTTTTTTTTGTGGCTTCACATTAGCAACATTTGGTGGTGTTTGATGAGTTTAGATCCTTTATGGGATCATCACAATGAAATTCTGTGTTATCTAACCAATGAGTATCATGTAGATGATTAAAAAAAAAAATAAATGTGCATATATTAGTTTTCTTGTAAATTACATAATAAATGATGACATTTTTATAGAATTGGTTTTTCAAATCAATTTAATAGATTTTATTAGACAATACATAGAATCTGAACAATATGAAGATTCGGTTATGAGTTTTGTTGTTTCAATCTTAATATAGTGTATGTAAAAAGGTTTAAATGATTATAGTTTTTTTAATATTTAAAGACAATTTAATAACTCTGATCAAAAGGATAATTCCTCCAATTTAAGAATATAATTTTGGTTAATTTCATATAATGAATTTTTTTTAGATGTTAAAAAAATAAACACAGAAGTGAAAGATTCTAAATATCATTTTTCTAATTGATACGGCACAAAGAGAATGAAAATGAGCTAGTGAACTATTGACTTTTGCTTACTTCCATATTAAGAATCGATCCCATTTTTTAAGAAAGCAAAAAGAAAAGCTTTTAGATACAAATAGTAAAATTATAATTTGAAAACACTTTTTTTAGACTAGCATGGTAATGATTCTCAATCTTCTTCCAATGAAACAACATTTGAAATCTTTCATATACATTCATTTATTATTATTATTATTATTATTATTATTATTATTATTATTATTATTATTATTATATAATAAATGAATGTATCTCAAATATTGAAATTAAAATAGATTTAAAATTAATGGTGGGTGCATTTTTATTTTTCGTAATATTAGAAACAATCTTGTGTGGAGCCTCATGTGCAATTCATATGTGAATTTAGGTTCTGATTGGATCTATAGTGAGACGAATTCCGCGGTGAAAAACTAGCGTAACGCTACCATGAATCTAAACATTTTTTTTGGCATTTGCGTGTATATTGCCCACATAACGATCACAAGCCAAATTATCCCACGTTTGAAAAGCCCAAAAACAACACTTTTCTAATATGTGCTCGCTTTTCTAAATGTGGATTCTCGCTGTTCCAAATGAACATTTAGAATGTCATGTAACAAAAATGTATTTTATAAAAGAATAAAATATATATTTTTTAATGAACTGTATACATATTTATTTATTTAAAATAAATAATAATAAAAAATTTCATCTTAATGAATATCTCGTTAACAAAACGTCACAGACCGCACACAAAAGATGAAAACAAAAGCTAAATTTAACACACAACTATAAGAAACCACAAACTTTTTAATTTTCAAATCTCACATCAAGGGGACCATAAAACTGAGTTGAGATTTTGAAGTGTTGTCTTTTATGGGACAAAAACTGTCAATATTTGGGGGTCGTTTTGATAACAGCTGTGAAGATTGTCGTGGCATGGTTGACACGGCAACACAAACCCACTTGAGGTTTTTTATGACTAAATCAAGGCTGTCTTTAGATGTCCTTGTTGTTGACTTGACCATTTTTATAGCTATAGCTTTTTAAAGTTTGGTGGCCTCTTTTGGATATACATTTTTTTCAGTCTCCTCCAAAACCAGAGTGGTTTATGGATAATGACATTTTGGCGTGCAAATTAAGATTTCCATGGTCATTATTTTTATTTGCCTCTATCTGATGAAGTGATGGTACCTCATAAGTCTTTTTTTTACTTTGGATTTTAGTTCTAAGAAAACTTTGGATTTTAGTTCACCTTACTCTGTATTTAGAGCTGATTTTTATCATCCGGATTAAATCAAGAAAGATTTTAAGCCCCGTTTGGATGTGGAATTGTACTCGGAATTGTTGAAAAAAAACTTAGATTTTGATCATTTAAAATGAGTTTCTCTCATCGAGAAGATAAACGTAATATATTTATATTCTCAAAACAATTTTTTGGTGAATGAGAAAATTGGATCAAATTTTTTTCCAATAACATGATGAAAGTAATTGGTGGTTAGGGAAGAAAAAACTATAGTAGCATATCCGTTTTGGGATAAAGCATTGAAGATTTATAAGATATGTTCTTTGTACTCTAGTGAATTATTTTTTGTACTCTAGTGAATTGTTTTTTGTACTCTAGTGAATTGTTTTTTGTGGATACCCTATGATGGACCTTTTCATGTGGGGTGGTGCGTAGCACCATCAAGCATGGCGCGTGCGCGTGGGCATTTTAGAGGCGCACTTTGCATCGTCGTTAGGAGCTCGAGCTTTTTCTTTTTGGACTTTTTGTCAAATTGGACAATGGAAATCATTTTGATCAAATGAAATCTTGACTGTCGATCAGATGAATCCTCAGATGCAATATGGGTCATTGGATCAATGGTTACGATTGGACCGATGGATGTTTGAAGAGGGGATGCCTTAGACTCTGTTTCAATGAAAATTGAAACAGAGGAAATGATTTCTCTAAGGGTCTCTTCAACTAACATTTTTTACTATAATTACTATTCATTCTCTGCATTTTTAGATCATCCAGTAATACACTGCATAGGTATTTCAATCTTTAAGAGTCTACATTCGAGTCTCTATTGCATTCAAGTTAGAGAGAATTCAAAATACACAAAATTTGCTGATTCTCTAGTTTGAAGTGCTGCTACCAGAGGACGATCTGCCCATTGTATCTTAGGAGACTGTTGCTGGAACCCATGAGCACCAGTGCGGGGCGAACAAAATCTTAAGGACATAGAGTTCAATTCTAGCTTAAGAGGTATATGGATTCCAGTCAACCCTAGTATTAAAGTTATTCCATGTTATTCCCCCAAAGAATATGTGGGCCAAACTGTCAAATCGACTCATTACCTCTTATAAATTACATGTCAAATCAACTATCATTATTTTTTACCTTTTACAAATCCTTATTCACACTTTATTTACATTTTATCTAAATAACAAAAAATTTATTATTACATTTCTCAATTAGAATAATTCAAAACACAACTAAACACAAAATCACTCATTGCACTGTTATACCCACTTATGCCGGAATAATTGTATACACAAAAATAAATCATATTATGTATCTAAACGGAGGCTAAATTATTACATTGTCCCCTACCGCAAATAGAAGCTAACACATGCCAGTGAACCCTTAGCCCCTGTTTATTTTGGGAATAAGCCCTCGGATAACCCCGGATAAGGGTTTTGGTGTGTTTGAAAATCCCGGATAACCCCTGATAAAGTATGCCAGAATAAACTGGTATAAAGTGGTATATGGATTCCAACCAACCCCTGGAATTAAAGTTATCCTAGGTTATTCCACCCAAAGAATATATGGGTCCACTGTCATATCAATTGTCATTGATCACCCTTTATAAATCACCTGTCAAATCAACCATCATTATTTTTTTACCTTTTATAAATCCTTATCCATACTTTATTCACATATTACTTAAACAACAAAACATTTATTCTTACGTTTATCAACGAGAATAATTCAAAACACAACCAAACACAAAATCACTTTATCCTTATTTATATTCACTTATGCTTGGATAAATGTATACCCTGTCATAAATCCTATCCGCGTTCCAAACAGGGGTTTAAGAAAGGGTCTAAAGGGTTGCCGATTGGGCATAGAAGTTCAAAACAGACAGACTAGGACCCATAAAATTCAGCCCCAAAAGGGAGTTAAACCCATTTTTGGACCTCCCTGAAG
Organism: Acorus calamus; assembly: GCA_030737845.1. NCBI lineage: Eukaryota > Viridiplantae > Streptophyta > Magnoliopsida > Acorales > Acoraceae > Acorus > Acorus calamus. The sequence continues at coordinate 29,796,412 of CM060863.1, read as the reverse complement.
GGGGTCGATGTCCCACTGTCTTTGTTGACGGAATAAGTGTATCTACGTGAGGTCGATGTTCTTCGATTCATGCCAGATCAAACCATACCGTGAATTCACACTTTTATTCCCAACTACACTGTGGACACAGAGAAGTCCGTCCGACATAAGTAACGAGAGATCAGTTCGTAAATCCTTCACCTAACTTCGATTGCCTATTGGTACCGCTACAAGGAATGCTCACGTTGATCAAACGCTAACTCCTAAGATCAGCTGTATTATTATTTTTTCACCTTGTGGTTGTTGTTACAAAGTCTTTGGATGTGCCCCACCTGGCCACCTCCAAGTCCCATGTCACTAGAGAAATGTATATTTCAAAGAAATGTACGTTTTGTTAGATGGAAACATGTTTTTTTTTATTTTATTTTTTTATTGTGTTTTTTATTTTTACATAAGTGTACACATTAAACAAAAAATCAAAATCTAAGGACTGTTCTCAACATTATCATGTACTGTTCTGAATTGGTGTCCTCAAGCCCTACATTCAAAGTCCACAAGTGTTAGTAGCCAAACAAAGCTTGGTTCCAATTTACAACCGCACCACTGAGTACATATCTATTTTTTTTTTTCAATTAAACATTTTAGTAAATACTGGACAAACCAATGCTGCTTACACAATCAAATTAATATTATCAAAACATGCATTTTATATATTCTATATACTATGAAGATGGTTATCAGATGATCAAACCGCGATCATCAATATATACGATCCATCTTCTCAACTACTGTCTCGCACTAGTGACTCCAATTTAATGTTGAATAATTTGTTGGCCGAGGAAGGGGTTTTCCTATTAAAACACTTCAATGATGATCAAGTTAGTTTTTTTAATTCATTTTCCATTAAAAATAACTTTTTTTTTTACTTGCCTCCTTTTCAAGATTTTCTCCCATTAAAAACACTTTGGGGGATCTTCTTCCCTTGCTTTTCTTCATATCTTCTTCCCAAAATCTAGGTCAAATGGGGGTACGATTAGGCTCTTCAGGGGGGACCCATCTGGTCAGGCGCCAAGTGTAATAGTGTTTTATTGGACCCAAAATATGTATGGCTCTACATATACATTAATTATATATAGAAAACCTGACCCATACCATTGACAATGAAGAGCAAGGAAATAAGACTTGAACAGCCTCAAAGAATCTCTCTTTCGGCTCATCCATCTTTGCTGACCCAAGCTATAGCTTTCTAAATTTTGTTTTTTTTCTAAATTTTGTTTTTTTTCTACCTTATATATATACATCCCCCACTGCCCACAAAGCCACAACCCTCTTTTGTCAAACAATTTATTAATAAAAAATCAAACAATTTCTCCTCCATTTTGACTCTCCACTAACTAACATACACAATTACACATAAACAAAGTACCGACACCCCAAATCAAAAAAATTCACTCACAATACATGAGACGCACACACTCAAAAATAAATATATAAAATAAGAATAAAGCGTTTGCTCTTTAATTTGTGTGTGTGTGTGTGTTTTTAAAAACATTAATATATATCTAGAAGAAGCAGGGGGGTGTGTGTGTCATGTGTGTCAGGAAGACAAGAAGATGGTCATCAGATGAGCTGTGTTTTAGTGCTTTTGATTTAGATATTAATGTTACTGTTGCTTTCCAGCTCTTCTTCTTCTTAGCATTAACTACTTATTATTACAATTAGATAGATCACCAACAAAAGTGGGCCACTCGGTTTTGTGTTGGGCGGTGATGCGGCGTCACCGACCCAAGAAGAAGATCAATCGAACAATCACTATTTGATCCCCCTGTGGTTCGAGAATAAGACCCGAAATAGATAAGAATTAGTCAAAATAGTCTTAAAATGAGTGTTTGGAATGCTGAAATAAATGAGAATATGATTATTAGAATTAAGTGATATATGGATTTCAGCTAACATCTGCAATTTTGTTATTATAACTTATTCAACCAAGAAAATATGTGATATTTAAAAAGCAGATCTTGAAAAATCAATCATGTTAATTATATATATATGCTTTTACAATAAAGCGGTATATAAATGTATGTGATTAATTATGGCATGATTGGTTAAGAATAATGTTTAATGTTTTTTTTCATAAAAACAAAAATTGAAATAAAAAGCTACAGTTGAAAACTAATAATATTGCATATTCGGGTGATGGTTGGTTCCAAATGTGACCTTACTTCCATTACAGTAACCTACTGTGTGCCAAATAGATTTTTCTCTCAAATTATTTCATAATCATTTATGAAAGTTTAATTTTTGATTGCCTGTAAAACTAACCTGTGGTTATTAGGTATTTTTAAAAATTAGTTTGTTAATTAGAATTGAAGAAAATATTTTAGATTCATTTTCACAATAAGCTAAACAAGATGTGGAAATGAATTTTTATATAACCCTTGGACTTGGTTAATGTTGTGATATGATTATACTGATTTTTTATTTATTTAATAACATAAAAAAGATGTCATGTGTGAGATCAAACCAAAGAATAAGTAAAAGTTTTTTTAACCTTTTTCATTCAACTTTTAATGTTGGAAAAAAAGGTGCTGTGTTGAGGTTTCACATAGATTTTTCAATGTACTTTTTTTTATTTACACACGTGCAGTCTTTGAGCGTAGATTTTGATCAACTCAAGATCTAATTAACACTAGATCCACTAAGATTGATCAGTCAATTATTAGAATTAACATGTAAATACCTGACGTGATAATCTATATAATCTATTACGGCGAACTGTACAATTCATCATAAAATGACCTATAAAACGGATTGAATATAATTTTTCATGAGTTGAGCCGAATAACCAGCCGACTGAACAGGCTCTTGTATATATAATATAATAAAAATAATCTAGTTAATAATGAACATCCCATCGACCACCTGTGAAAATTATGATTACACCGGAAATTGAGTCCGGATCCAGTCATACATGATACCATCAATACTATCAATATCAAACTACACAGTCTATGAATCGAATTGCAAAAAGTGATATTGTACCTAATAATTGATTGTTCAGTTCGATTCATCGTCTATAGTTCGATTAATAAGCTGTGCAATTTGATACTGATGGTATCCAGGTCTGACTGGATCCGGACCCCTGAAATTTTAATTGCCCGGATAACATAGCCATGATTTTTTAAAATAGTTTTTTAGGTATAATGCATTTGGCCCCTGAAATATTTGAAACTTGCAAAAACACTCCTTGAAATTAAAAAAAATACAGTTACACCCTCTACCATTAGATTTTCAGTCATAATGGAACAAAAATCCTTCAAAATTATTATTTTATCTTTTAATTAATTTCTAAATATTCAAAAAAGAGCCAATGAATTAATTTTAAATACGATTTATGAATATTTTATTTAATACAATAATCAACTTTTTAAATACATATAGATAAAATTTTTTGAGTTTTTTAATTTTAAGTCCCTGTAAATATACCTATTTAGAATCGGTCCCTCACTTCTTCACACTTTGATTTTAGTCCCAGATTTAAAGGATATGTTCCTTTTTAGTCCCTCCCAGGAATTAAAAAGAAAATTAAATAATTTAGGGATAGGTCCCTCCCAGGGATTAAAACAAAAAATTTAGAGACTAAAATCAAAATATAAAAAAGTGAGGGATCGATCACTAAATCCTATGATTTATGGGACTTAAAAATAAAAAATATTTTTTTTTTAAGAATTGACTTACACAGCAGTTAATTCAAAGATGAAAACATGATAATGATTAAAAAAAAAAGGTAAAATCATATATTTATCTCATCTTAAACAAAAATGAAAATCTAACAGCATTTGATTCAGGAGTGATTTTTAGATTTCAAAGCCTTTGCGGGGCCCAAAGGCAATTTACCCAAATTTTTTTTAATGAAATAACTTGCAGTTTGTAAGGCTGGAACACGTGTCACACTGAAAGCGTGTTGTACGTATGTCGTACGGTCCTTTCCGTGCATGGGGATCTGAAAATGACAGTTGGACCCCACGGATTGTGGGCTGACAAAACCACCACGACATAATTCACTGCTTTTGCTGGTCATTGTATTTTTTTTATATATAGTATATATATTTCTTTATATGGGTGGTAGATTGGACTTGAATTATTTATAATGTTGACAAGGGGTTGTTTGTTTGACTTGTTGTAGATGCACTGTATACCTCATTAGAGTGCTGCTATAAATTAAGCTTCATTTATGAACCCTAATAAGTGGTACTCTTCTATTGATTCCCTATTTTACTTTTTCTAACTATCAAAATGACAATGATAAGACTACTCTTCTTATAATTTTAAAAATAAATTCTAACTAACTAATATTTAAATTAAACCTCATAATTGAATCCCACAAAAGTTAGCACCATGAAATCCTCTCCCTGAACTAACATATTTCTAAAAACTTTGAATTTTAGGGTTTTGATTGGGTGAAACCATATGAACGAAAAATGACAGATTTCTTCCCATAAAAATAGAATTGGAATTCAAATTTAAATACAGGATTTGAATTAATAAATACTTTAAAAAAATGGGCTAGAATTCAAATTCAGATACAAACAACTGTATTTGGATTTGAATGAACAAATACATTAAAAAAATGGGCTGGAATTCAAATTTAGATACATGTCTCTGGATTTGAATTAACAAATATCTTCGAAGAATGAGCTGTGATTCAAATTCAGATACATGTGTATCTGGTTTTGAATTAACAAATACCTTCAAAGAATGAGCTAGGATTCAAATTCAGATACAGATGTATCTAGATTTGAATTAACAAATACCTTCAAAGAATGGGCTGAGATTCAAATTCAGATACAGGTGTATCTGGATTTGAATTACAAATACCTTTAAAGAATGGGCTGGGATTCAAATTCAGATACAGGTATATCTGGATTTGAATTAACAAATACCTTAAAAAAATGGGCTGAATACAGTTTTATCTGGATTTGAATTAACAGATACAAATTCAAGATACCTGAATGGATCGCCAATGTTTGCTCCACGAACCGAACACAAGATAAAAAATGTTGCAATCGAAATCAAAATCGAAATCCTCGCAAAAACTGCAATCGGATTGAATTTTATATTTTTGTAAAATAGATGAATCAATATGTGTTTCGTGATCACAATCTCTTTCGATTGATATGATTGTTTTCGAAAAAAAAAGAAACAACAGATCATGGAAAAAACAATATGTATAGACGAAACAGATCGTAAGAGTTTTCTGTTTGTTTCTTTAAATTGAATTGTTTATTTTCAAAAAAGAAAGAAAAGCATATCATAACCACCTCCCATTGATTGTGGGCCATTAATTGTGGGATCAGTTACAATATGAAAATACAATTTGGGAATGAAGGGTAATTTAGATATTTTATTTTGCCACCTCATGGGACTTTAGATGGGGCCTATGAATTGGGGCAAAAAATCATTATTGACCTCATTATATTCTCTGGGTCTTCAAAGAAAGCAATTTCACGTTACTATCTCCTTTTTTGAAAGATACAAATTTTCTCAGGTCACCAACCCTCTTTCTGTGACTAATCAATGACTTTTATTGGGTGATGGAAATTTTGGAATTTTTAATAAGGTTTTGGCTTTTTTTTTTATTGGTAACAAAAAGTTAAAAAAAGTTGTATTGCTGTGAAAATGTGGATTTGTACAGATATATAGTTCTTTATAATGGAACAAAATGGGGATCTAGACCTAATTAGAATGCACCAAACAAGAAGATTGTGCACCCCCTAGTCTACTACATCCCTTGTTTTACATCAAAGAACCAAAAGTGCGGTTCAATTCTTTTGTTTACCTCACTCGTTTAAATCCTCTCATTTGCCTATCCTGCTCAAGTGCAGACGCAATGGCGGCCGCGATAATTTTTATAGATGAGGTTATTTAAAAAAATAAATTCTACAACTTTTTTTAAATCTACTCTTATAATATATTTATCAAAACGTAAATTTTTCTTTTGAAAATATAACAACTTATATTAATAAAAAATAAATTATCAAAGAAAGGAGATGAAGACTTTTAATATATAAACTTTTACTATACAAGTTAAGGATTTTAAGTATAAAATCTGGGTCGAACATGGTCAACTAGTAAATTGGTAGGATCACTGGTGGGCTGATAACTGGGTTGTTATGATTTGAAAGGGTAACAGTAGTAGTTTAATTTTTTTTTAAATAATGTGATAGGATCAATTGACCTCACCACAATATATATGGTGTCGCCCATGAGTGCAGCTACAATTTTCTACCATAATTGATCAGTCTGTATAATGGATTCTCCCCTCATGGATTGATAGGCAGCAAGAATATCAGTTGGAGAGTTGCCTTCCCCGTGAATATGCGACGCCTTCCAATCTTCAAGCTGAGCAAGACAGCTGTGAATGTTTCCTGAGGGATCGAATTGCAGACCATGGAATATTGCCTCGTCCATTCAGCCAAGCTAGTGCGGTGGTGGATTCTGATAAATGCTATGTTAAATATTGAGTTTATTATTTTAATCAAGGTTAAATATTACTAACTCTTGTTCAATAATCATTATTATTATATTATTGCTTACCTAGTTTTCCTATACAACTATTTGATATTTTCAGTTTTCCTTTATATTTCTATAAATACAACTTTATATTTCTATAAATACAACCTTTCACTCTTGTAATACAATGAAGAATTCCTCTACTTTATTCTAACATGATATCATAGTCTCCACCATAAAAGTCTTAAACCTACAAAATTTTATTCCTTCTCACCTGCTCTAATTGAAAAGTTCTAATCGCAGCGGGAGAGGATTTTCATATCCAAGTTTTCTTCGGATCCTTCATGTTTGTTTGCTTTTCGCGCGAACTCTATTTGTTTGCGTCACTATTGTTCGCTTCTTCTCATTATCAATTTTGTTCATCGCTGCTGCACTCCACACGTCCGCTATCCGCTAAGCTTGTGCCATGCGTTCTGCCTGCCTCGCGTGCACTTGCGCCTTCCTTTGCCCCCATGCGCCTTCCTTTGCCCCCATGCGCCGTCCGCCTGTGCGCCTCTGCGCGTTTGCCACTGCCCGATCCTATGCACACGTTTTGTCTCCATGCAGGCTACCACAACGCGCCTTGTCTCCATGTGCTCGCCTCCACGCACTCTGTCTCCATGCACGCTACCTCTGCGCAAACTTCCTCCGCTCGCCCTATCTCTGGGTGATTTTGTGTTTGATTGTGTTTTGAATTATTCTCGTTGGGATATGTAATATTGAATTTTTTTATTGTTTGAGTAAAATGTGAATAAAGTGTGAATAAAGATTTATAAATGTGAAAAAATAATGATAGTTGATTTGACAGATGATTTATTAGAGGAGATGATAGTTGATTTGACAAGGGCCCACATATTCTTTAGATGGAATAACCTGGAATAACTTTAATTCTGGGGTTGGTTGAAATTCATATACCACTTTATACCAGTTTATTCCGATATAGTTTATCCATGGGTATTCTTTGCATCCAAACAACAAAAAACACATATTCTATTTTATTCTCATTTATTCCCTGGGTTATTCGATATCCAAATGGGCGTAAGGGTTCTATCCTTTAGGATTTGAGAGGGGGTGTTAAAGATTCATTCTTATGACATTATTATTTTTCTAGTTTTCCTAAACAACTATTTTAATATTTTAGATTTTTTTTTCATATCTACAAATAGAGTCTTTGGCTCATGTCTCAAAGAATTCCTCTTTTTTATTCTAATGTATTTTTTTTGGTGATTTTTGAAATTTGTTATTAATAATTGCTTTATTATATTGTATTTAGTATATTCATATAAAGGAAAGTAGATAATATATTTTTTTTATTGAAACTCATTTGAAATAAGATTTCTGAATTTCTTTTAACAGTTTATAACTAAAAAAATAATCTTCAATTTTTAAAAGAATGAAAATTTGGAACATTTAGAAAATTCTTATATTAAGTTGATTACTGCAAAAACAGGATCAATCAGAATATTTTTCAAAAACAGAATGGTCTAAATTTTCGTTGTACTGGATTATTTAGATCATGCATAATTTGGGTCCTTTGGGAAAATGCATAACTAAATATGGACACTTGCATGCTCATGGGGTCCCCATATGTGATGCATGTACATGACAAAACAAAATAATTTCTTTGGTTTTTTTATAATTTTTATAAGGATGTAATTGAAAATTTTAGAATAGGTCATTATAATATAATAGCATGCGTGAGATTGAATTTTTTCTGAATTACTAATAAAAAATATAATAAACAACACAAAATGAATTATTAATATATTTTTTGCAATTAAGAATTGGGTGATTTGGTGAGACCAATACAATAGCTGGTGCAATGAAAATGCTTGTGATGACCATATTTATGTTTATAAAAAAAGACCATATCCATAGATGTGGCAGTGGGACAAAGTCTGTTGAGTTTGTGCTGAACTTTCTGAGAAATTGAGGACTTTTATAAGATGGAACAGCCACAATTTATTATTTATCATATTATGTTACCCAACATAAATTTTCATTCATTAAAATATTATTATAGACTAATTTAAGACACAATTTTTATTTTATTCGCATGCATGTCTCAGCATCTAACTCACCCTAATTAGTGAAGTATACAAGTATCAAATATGTACTTTCCATGTGTTTTCAGTGAATTGTTATTACACTCCAAACATATATTAAAGAAAAAAAAATTGTTTCATTGACTTCAACATAGAGCTTGTAGTTTCTATGTTTCTTCATGGTTTTGTAAAAAAATTATTAATCCAACAATTATAAGGTGTACAACTTTAACTTATTTGAAGCTGATCAGTGGAAGTGAAAGAAATGATCGATGTTTCCATCTACTTATAAATACACAAAAATATGTATTACAAAGCCCTCTCAATTTAAAATTATAGTTTCCATACTTGTTGATTTCTACTATGTTTACATCACCATAAATTCAATGTCAAGAGAGTGATATATATATAGATATATATTAGTCAACTTACCCTTATCAAGATCAATTCAAAGTCTTTTTGATAGAGTGGCTAAATAATGGCTTGTAAGTTAAGCTACTCCCCCAATGTAGAAGACAATTAAGCTGACATAATCAATGGCGTTACATATACTTCATGTACTCCGAGTTTCTTCTGCTTAAATTTTAGTTAAACGAGTAATTGCTATATAATATATATATTAGTGTTTAACAACATAAACCACCATTTATTTATTTTTTTCAAAGTCCTTCCATTGAATTATTGAATTTTAGCTTTTTGAAAGTATAATATATACAGTTAGACCACCTATATTTTTATTTTATCAGGATTTACCAAATGGCATAGAAACCTAATTATATTTCAAACTCTTGGTTGTTGGAAGGACTGATATGACTCTATAATCAAGAATGTTAAAGTGGTCGAGATTATTGAATGTTTGGATATATGACTAATAATTTGGATAAGTGGACTGTCAAATCAGCATGCGTTCCAATTGAACTGGAATGTAAATACTCAGTAAAAGTTTTGAAAATTTTAGTCATATTTGTAGACTTAAATTAAATTTAATGTTGGATATATTGGCAAGGTTGAACATTTCTTAACCTTCTAATGTTAAAAAAAAAGAAAAAGAAAAGGAGAGTACCACAATTTAGAAAATACAAGGATTCACAGGTGACTTGGTGATTTTTTTTTAAATTACTTAAATGATAGGTTTCTCACTCACCAACCTAATCTTTTCGGTCACATTTTTATTATTTTATTACCAGGAATTGACATTATTTGTTAAAGGTTTATTGAACTGATTTTAAAAAAAAAAAACCATGGTAATTAATGTCATCCATATATGACTCTGCTCAGTATAGGAGGCTACAAGACAGCTACGTAGGCCCCCACTTATGTTGATCTCTAAATCTTTGAAAAATTTATTTTCTTTCCTAATTTATTTATATTTTTGTTTTTTTTAAATTATTTTTTTAAAAAAATTTATCCATTTATTTCTTCTTAAATTTTTAATTTTTTTTATCTTTTATTGGGATATTGTTCTTAATTTACAAATAAGAAGATCTTATTATATGTTAATTTTCCTTTTTTTTTTTGGTTTTTTATTTGTTATTTATTTCTTTTATTTTATTGTGATTCCTTTTTGTGTTAGGATTAATTATGTAAAAACTGAAGGTTTAAATTTCAAAAACATTTAATATATTTATTGATAATAATGGTAAATTATTTTGGTGTGAATATGACTGTCCCTTTTAGGAGTTTTCCTAGGCCCTATCTTGCCTTGCTACTCTCACTGCTGGTGCTGGCCTTGTATCACTCAATGTTATTTTTAATCTAATATTTTTATAGATGCTTATGATTGTATATATTAGATATTTGTTATTAGAGAGACGTGATGTACTAAAATCTATTGTATCTCCTATATTTAAGTACCATGCTGAATTTTTGTGAATTATCGCATGCTACAATAGCTATTTTTATTAGATTAATTTAATGTAACATAATAATCACTTTTTAAATATAAAAATTCCATTTATTTTTGGGTTAAGATGTTAGATTTACTTACTGAAAATTAAACTTCTAGTGTCGTGTATATTTTTTTGAAATATCGATAGACAATTGCTACCCCGATATATATTACCGAATTGGCAAGAGTTTGAAATTTTACAAAAGGAGGAGGAAAACAAATAGAAATAGCTAAAAACAACAATGAACCACAAAAGACTGGTTGTATTTAAATGTGAGATTGAAACACTGAGATTCTTAAAATCTTATTTTTCAAACTTAGATTTTGAAAAACTATGTTTTATTAGATTTTCAACCACAATTTTTTTGGCCTAAAAAGGAAGATTGTGGTTTAAAAAGTTAAACATTGAAAATGTTTTTGATATGAGTTTGAGAATTTTTAACTTTTCAAATGCAGAATCTATCTAAACTCACATCCAAATGGACCCTAAATCATGTCTACACATAGTAGGAGAGGTTCCTTCATGAGGCACACGTCAATCAAATGTGGAATAATTTTTACATTAGAAATAGCACAAATAAAGTATAGTGTTATATTATGTATTATTTTTTAGTAATTTTTTTTAAGAATAATTTTTTAAAAATCAAATATAATAAAAAAAATAAAAAATACACTTGTGACACCAATACATGTAACACAACATTTTTTCTTCCAAGGGAACACATTTAATTTTTTGACTTTAGACTTGGTAAAATGGATGGAAAAATAAACACACGGGTCTTGAGAGAAGAGAGAATTCAAAAGGTGTTCAATGGAGAGAATTTATTGAAATGGATCAGTATAGTCACCAAAATAATAATAATAATAATAATAATAATAATAATAATAATAAAATTAAATTCTACCAAATCACTCACATAAATTAAAAACAGAGAATTTAGAGATCTCTTTTAAATCTGTGTGAAACAATTTTTTCTCCTAGTCAAAGCACGTGGTTCTCTCTCTCTCTCTCCTCTCTCTTAAAATCTATAAATAGAAAGGCTGAGCCACTCTTAAACGTTATTTATTTACTTTGAAAGAAAACAAAAAACTGGAATTCAAAGAAGGGTTAGAGAGAGAAAGAGAGGGAGAAGCCACCCTGTTTTCACTCTCACCCTCCCAATAAACCCCCTCCAACCTCTCCCATTTTTAATGTTCTTCTTCAATAAAGCTCTCTCATTTTGGTTCAATCCATTGTTTTCTTGATCTGGATCTTCCTTGAATCGAGCACAAGGTGAGTTGTTTCATCAGATTTATTTTCTTTGAATTCAATAATGGTTCTTCATCCAAAAAAACAAGAAGGAACAATGGGTTTTGCTTATTTCATTGTTTTTTGTGTCTGTATGAATGAAATATGGTTTTTTTTGTTGTTGAAGAAATTATGTCATTTTGTTTGTTCTCTATATTGATCTTTCATTCAGTCAGATCAAAATGGATTCTTTTTCTTTGTATGATCCATGGGTTTTTTTTGTTGATTTCCTTTCTTTATTTGGGATGAGTTTTTATTGAAATTGGTTCTTTTTATACAAATCCAAGTGGGTCTTGTGGATGTTCCATGAATCATTTTATGTGGTAGATTTTCCATGTTTTCAATGGGTTTCTTTTCTTTTATTTCTTTATACCTACTTATGAATAAATTGTGATCATGAAAAGTGTTCTTCCCCTTTTTGTGCATATCCACATTGTTCCCTTTCAGATTCATTTGTTTCTTTTTCTCTGGTAGTTCTTGCAGAACATTGTACACTCCAATTATTAATCCCAAACAAGTTTTTATCTTATTTTAGATTCATTCATATATTTGGCGTTCTCCCCATTTTAATTGGGTTCAAAATTTTCCTCTTCAAATCTCAGTTAAATTGCTGTTTTAACAATAAGTCGTATCATTTCCTGATATCTGTATTTTTTTTTCAGTATACATAAATCCCATCCACATTTGGATAGATATCTCTATTTTTGATTAATCAAATGGGGATATCTTTCTCCTGTCCGGGATCCGACTACGACTCCCTGGAAGAGCATGTCGAGGCCATAAGTTTCAAGGGTGACGATGTGCAGACGACCATCCGTTCGGTCAGTTTTAAGGGCTGTGACTCTGAGCCTACAATCATCAAAGCTCTCTCAGGGAAGATGCTCATTGAGGGATCGGTTAGTTTCAAGAGCACCGAATCCGATCCATTTCAAGTGGAAACCACGATCTCGATATCCTCGCCAACTTCGGATAAGAAGTTTGTGAGGTCTATCAGCTTCAAGAGAGTGGAGAGTGGAAGACTAAAAGTGGATTCACTAAAGGGAGTTGTTTGGGAGCGGCCACCTATGTTAGAAGCCTCAAGTGATCCATTGAAAGAAACAATAGGGGACCCAACAAGTCATGAGGCGGCGGTGAAGGTGCAGAAGGTTTACAAGAGCTTCCGTACAAGGCGGAAACTAGCAGATTGTGCTGTTCTTGTTGAGCAGAGATGGTAAGGTCTTGTTATTTTTTTGTGTTGTTTTCAGGCGATTTGTTTTTTTTATTTATTTTATCTTGATTTCTTGTTCAGTTATATTAAGTGGGTGCCTTTTTTTGTGTAAATGTTCTTCAGGTGGAAATTGTTGGATTTCGCGATGCTTAAGAGGAGTTCAGTGTTGTTTTTTGATATTCAGAAGCCAGAGACGGCCTTCTCTCGTTGGTCAAGGGCGATGACCAGAGCTGCTAAGGTAGGAAGATCTCAGTTTCTGTGATCTTCATTTTGATAAGATTTTTCAGCCAAAATTTGAGGTGTTAAAGGTTTTCTTCTCGTGTAGGTTGGGAAGGGCTTATCAAAGGATGAGAAAGCTCGAAAGCTGGCTTTGCAGCACTGGCTTGAAGCGGTATGTTTTGATATGAATTGATCACTTTGTGACTTTATATGGGTGTGTTCTCCTGAGATTAATTTATTTTTTCCCCAATACAGATTGATCCGCGCCATCGTTATGGACATAACCTTCACTTTTACTATGATAATTGGCTTCACTGTGAGAGTAGACAACCTTTCTTTTACTGGTAAGTTCAACGTTACTCCAATATCTATTAACATAATTCTGGGGCTTCATTTGGACTATATATTGATGTGAATGTATGATATCACAGGTTGGACGTGGGCGAGGGAAAGGAAGTCAATCTCGAAGAACAGTGCCCTCGACCAAAGCTTCAGCAACAATGCATCAAGTATCTTGGTCCTGTAAGTCTCACTTGACTTGGAGCTTTCTGAAACCAAATTTGGAAGAGTTTCTAGATGTATGTGATACCAACTTGATCTGACGGTGGCAGACCCCCTTAGCGGGGTGGTCGAGACACACCCTCTCCCAAGGAGAGGTCGGGGGTTCGATTCTTACCAAGCAAAAAAAAAAAAAACTTGATCTGAACCATTGGTTTTTTCTTGCAGAAAGAAAGAGAGGCATACGAAGTGATAGTGGAGGGTGGGAAGTTGATATACAAGCAAACCAGGGAGCTTATGGACACATCCCAAACCCAAAAACAGTCAAAATGGATATTTGTCTTAAGCACATCTAAGAAACTTTATGTTGGGCAGGTAAATTTTTTTTCTCACAAAAAAATTGTGTATGAAAAAATATTTTATCTCATTATTCATTCAACTCACCATTCTTTATGTTGGACCTTGCAGAAGAAGAAAGGCACATTTCAGCATTCAAGCTTCTTAGCTGGGGGTGCTACATCTGCTGCTGGAAGACTAGTGGTCGAGAATGGAATCCTAAAGGTAGAAACTAAAATTCAATATATCCGCTCATATTTGAAAATATTTCTCAATTTATTTTTATGTTCATGACTAACCATTGTGCATTCACTATTGTCTGAGAAGGCTGTTTGGCCACACAGTGGGCACTATTGTCCAACCGAGGAGAATTTCCAAGAATTCGTGAGCTTTCTAAAGGAGAACAATGTAGATCTCAGAGACATTAAGGTTGGATATCTTACTTTAAGTTCTCAATATTTTGTTGAAGCATTGAATGATGTCTTACATGGTATTACTTGTTTAACGTATTCAGAGAAGCCCAACAGAGGAAGATGAAGAACTACCTCTCAGAAGCAACTCATCTGAACTTCACTTAACAAGAATCGACACTGATGACGCAGAATGGTGCACCGATCTAAAGCAATCACATAGCTTCCAAAAACGACGACCTTGCAAGATCGAAGTTCCAGAGAGGTCAAATGCATTTGAGAGGATGGAGACCGATCATTCGCCAGAACCAAATGACACTCAAAATGAAGATTATGTATCCCACAAGCGTAATCTGTTTGAGGAGGATCATGAAGAGACAGAAGAAGCAGCAGTCACACCTGACGCGATTCTACATAGAATCAATTCCATGAAAGGAGTGAAGTCCTACCAGTTGGGGAAGCAGTTGTCATGCAAGTGGACAACAGGGGCCGGGCCAAGGATTGGATGCGTTAGGGACTACCCTTCGGAGATTCAGTTCCGTGCTTTGGAGCAAATGAACTTGTCTCCAAGAAATGAGGGGTACTCGTCACCAAGAAACCCTGCAAGCCCCAATCCTAAATCATTGACTTCTCCTTTGTCAAAAGAAAACAATGGTTTCAGCACTCTCCGCGACCGGTGTTCAACCAACATGTGACATTCTTACTGGATTTCCAGTTCTTATTTGTAAATATGTGAGATGGGGAAATTTTTTGACACTTATTTTTGTAGATGTTGTAACGGATGGTGACACAGGAATTTGTTCATGAATTTTGATTGGTCTAATTGACCTTTTGATTTGAAGTAAAGAAGTTTTAAGATTCACATATGATGTTTTCCAGTGGCTTTTATCAACTTTAGTGAGTAGCAGTAGCTTTCTTGGTCTATCATGTCCAGATTATCTTTCGGTCTAGCATTACTTGTATCATGTTATACAAGTCTTATATCCTGGCCCTTGTTTGGGTGACAGAATAGGTATGGAGTATGTAAGAGAATAAGACTAGAATAATGATTCATCTCAAAATAGCTTATGTCGCTGCTCAAATAGGAATGCAGCGTTTGATTGCAGGATTGATAGTTTTTATGTTTGTAGGAAGCTATTTTTGCAATCGTGCAACCGAACAGTTTTATTGTAACAGCTTCATGCAGACATATTTCAGGCAAACAATACTCAAAAGCTATGATTTTCAAAAGATGTGGGGGTAAACTTCCTGCAAAATAAATTTTAACACTCAGAATCTTGCATAATCAGTTTTGCAATCGCGCAACCAAACGCACCCTCAGTAATATTTTTTTGTAAATACTATGCTTCTGTTGGGATATTATGGGATAGCTCTTGGAATAATTTTTGTTTGGATAAATTTTTCTTATTCTATTATCATTATTTTTGTCTTTAATATCTTTTCAAGTTACATAAGGCATGATAAGTTTTTCCAATCCCTTAGAATTACTATAATGACTTATACCAACTTATCTAAACATAAATATTGTGATTTATTTTTACTAATCAAACATGTATTTTGACTTATTCAACTCTTATACCTCCATCCAAAGGGGATAGATCATAGATACTAAATTTCTGGTTTCTTGGTGAATACGGCTTGAGTGTCCCAGGAGTGGTTATAGATTATCTCTTGACCAATAAAAAAAAAAGAAAAAAATTGGTTTTGACTTCTGCAGTGAAATTTCATGGGAAGAATTTTTAAGGTCACATTCTCAAAATTGGAATTGTTAATTAATACTAGAAAAAGGTCACATTCTCAAAATTGGAATTGTTAATTTTTAAGGTCACATTCTCACACTCTCTTTAGGTGGATGATGATGAACATTGTGGTTCAGAAATACTACACTTGTTTAAACACAATTGGAATTGTTAATTAATACTAGAAAAAGAAAAAATAAGCTAAAAAAACTGATTAGATTTTTTTTTTGTGTGGTGGTTAGGACATGAAGAGCATACTGGTCGGACAGATGGCTATTTGGCAACAGACCAATTACACTGACCATTGCTACATGCATTCTTGGTTTACAGTTCATGTGTTGGAGGGGCAAACATCCAAGGTATGGGTAGTCGGATCCATCTGCTCTGCTTTCTCTGACGGGTATCACTAAGTTGCCGGTGATACTCCTCCTCGAGCATCGAGAAAACGGTGTGGGGGTGACCTGTAGAAGACCTTTCGACGCTTTCAATTGTAACTAATCTATTTTCTATTTTGGAATGAAAGGCCTGATACTTTATTATATTTATTTATTTTTACTTGTTGGATTTGGTAGTGGATTGGTTAATGACATAATATATCTAATGAGATGAGAAAAATGTGATAATTCAAATAGAAAAACCTCAATTTTAATTTTGCGTACAACTCGATTTTAAAGCTAATAGTCAAGTTAGCCGATGTTGTACAACGGTTTTAGTAGAAAAATATTTCTCACATACCTCAATAGTTATTTATAATACTTTGGTGGTGCTCTAGAATCAATAGTGAACATCTCTCCCATCGGACGGATGGGGAGAGATCCTTGATTTAAGTGACCAAATACATGTATATTTAGATATTTACATAATCAATAATTGATTATCCTAGTTAAATATATATATTTGATGTTTCCAAATTTAACATGTATTGTTATGATTTTGGAATGAATTATTGATAGCTTTAAATAAAAAATATATATTGTTAGGATTTGAAAATCAACTATTGATGGTCCATATATATTTTGATTTGAAAAATCAGTCAATGATAGTTCCAAATCCAATATATAATTTGAGATTTATACAAGATTCTGAAATGTCTTTATTGATGATCCCAAAATCTAATCTCTTCATTGATAATCCCAAAATCATATTTTCTGTTGAGATTTGATCCCAAACTTGACTTGAAATATGCTGGTCATCGAATATGGTGGGCTAGATGGGTCGTGGGCCTTTGCTGTTCAGGTCTTGAACCACGGACACGTGGAGTATAGTTAATGGGCTAAGAAAATGGGCTCTCCATGTGTATATACTCATTACACAAAATAAATAAATTTTACTTTTTTGCTAACGTTATGTAGGTATATATGCTCACTATATCAAATATCAACGAGGCGCTCAGTCCAATACTAGTATATTCTTAGTTATGAAAAAATATGTATTTAATTCTTTTCGTATGCATCTCATTTTTATATTTGTTAAATGTATGCAATTTTATTGGACAAATTTATATATATATATATTCAAGAAAAATTAAAATATATTAGGACTGAAAAATGAACCCGGGAATAACTCCTATCCCTAACAATTTCTACTTGGGAGCCAATGTAACCCCAGGGAGGAGGACGCGATAGTTTGGGGACCGCAGCCAACGTCGACCTTCACAGTAAAGGCGTGTTACGAGGGGTGGAGAAGGGGGCAGTCGGAGGTCACAGGTATGGTAGACAAAACTCCTTGGATATGGAAGTGCAAGATTCCCCTCAAAGTAAAATTCTTCTTGTGGTTGGCATTCCAAAACCGAATTCTTACGAAGGATTATCGTGCCCGATGGAGACCGGAGATGCAAACAAACTGCGAATTGTGCGAGCGGAAAACAGAGGCGGCGGAACACCTCCTAGCCCAATGTCAAGTGTTACGGCCTTTCAGTTTCTCCACTGGGAATGAACTATGGATACGGATGCAAATGTTTTGATAAAGGGAGCTCGCATGCGCACAAAAGATTCGTCAAGATCATCATACCGGCCCGGGCAGTTTGGAAGAGTAGGAATAAGAAACTCTTCACTGGCCAACGATTCTTCCTCGAGAATGTATAAGAGGAGACAATGCTCCTCATCAAGAGTTGGGGCTGCTCCCTTGCGGGCGCACTACAGGTGGAGCTGATTGGAGGAGTCTTTCAAATCGATCCGGGCTGAAGGCAGTGGAGGAATCGGGGACAAGGACAGCGCAGGAACACACACTGCTCGTGTGGGATCAGCTCAAGTTCCCTTATGTTTTATTTTTTCATGCTTTGTTTTATTTTCACATGCTTTCTTTTACTTCCACTTTCCCCATTCAACTAGCTTGCGGTGTAAGGTCATTCAGACTTACGTAAACAATTCCAGCTTATATATAGCCTTTCTCAGGTTTAATTTTTTTTTTCCTACTAGCACAGTTACATTCGGTTCTTTTACCATTTCAAACGTTGTATGTATCCACATTTATAGAATAAATGAAAAATTATATTTAATTAACGAGATATATATGTCATTCAAAATATATGGACTGCACGCATGATCATATTTGTGAAACACAGTATGTTATTGATTTTTGGGGCTTGAATACACTCAATTCTTTTTGCATTATCGTTTGCAATTGTCACATCATTAACGCATGCAATACATATATATTCTACTATGTCAATTTACACTATTATGAAAAATGTAATAATATATACATTTGATTCATACAAGCAAGTGCTTCATTTTAATGAAAAGATGTACTTCATTAATCTGGTATTTAGTTAAAAAAAATCAAAACATCTGCAGAGTGCAATTGAGACTGAAAAAGGGACCTGAGTATTAGAGTATAACATTTTTATGATATTATAGTAGAAAAAAGCACTTATAAAAAAAATGAAAATGCTTATGCTCAAAGGTAGATAATCCAAGTTTATTTCTTAGCAACAGCATAAACATGAAATAGAATGACCAATGTATGATCATCTAACAACCAACTGAAATCTAGCAAATATTGGGAAGTACACATTGAAAACAAACAGAGAAACCTAGAGTGTTTGTATTTGCATCTGAGACCTCACATCATGGTGAGTCAATTTCGACCAAAACACTGATTTCAAAGTTGTTAACCTGTGGAGGATCACCCGTACCGGGCAGCGGCGGTGGAGGAGGCTGACGGCGACGAAGTCCTGACCCTGGGACTTCATTAGTCTTTGGTGGTGGTGTAACTGGAGGGGGAGGAGGTGCAGGCCTCTCATTTTGTTGGTCGCAAATAGAGCAACTTTTGAGTGTCTGGCCAACCTGAAAATAAAAAGAATATGTCATCATCATCGTCATTTTATTATTCATTATTTTTATTTTGTGGATGAAATGATAGATATACGCCTCAATTTTATTTCAAAATCAAAACACAAAACGAAAAAGGTGTGTGCCCATATTATTATTCATTATGAATACATACCAAATAATAATGAGTGCGCTAGCAATATATATACCCCCATTTGGATGGAGGAATAAGAGGGGAATAGATGGATATGAATGAATAAGCAAATTATTAAAGTGGAATAAGCTTGGTATTGTTTTTGTCACAAAATATGTAATACTATTTGAGGAACCCCTAGAGTAGGGTTATTTCACCCAATCTATTCCATTGAGATAAGTGAATCTATATCTTAAATCATTTTTTCTTCTTCTGATTTTAAGAAGTATATGAGATAAAATTATTTAAAAAATTATAAATCATTATCAACATCTCTTTCAACTTTTATTTTCAAATTATCCACAGTCAATCAAACAATAAAAAACTCATTATTAGGTTTTCTAAAGAGAATAACTAAAAAACAAATAAAAAAAATTATTTTATACCACTGGAATAGTTATCTATTCTAATATAACCATCTAATATGGATAATCTAATTTCTCCATTCAAAAAAGGGGCCAAGAGTATTCCAATTTGAAATATTAAATACCTGGCCATATTCAATTGATTTGCATGTGTCTTGATGCCTTTCAACAATAGCTCTCTGAACCTGCAGTCATATGCTCATATATATAGTCCAAGAATGTGAAATGTTTTCTTAATAAAAAATCATTAATAAAAAGTTTGAAAATATGATCATATCGTACTCTCCTATTCTCCAACCCGTCCGGAAAAATATAATTCAAATTTGGCACGGATGATTGTATTCAGGTTAGGCAGAACAAATACATGCATGAAACAAATAATATAATATATAATAAGAATACAAAAAATCCATGTGTTCTAATTTTTATTGGACGAAGAGAACTAAAGCATGGTGTAAATAAGCAAATTTGCAATTAATTTAAGAAGAAAGCATATATTATGTAAGTATACTACACATGTTATGATGATGGGATGGGATTCTCATCTATTCAACAAATTAGAATTTCCTATGTCAATTCATGTGGCAGTCAATAAAAAATTGTCATGTACTATAGGAATTTATTAAAAAAGTTAGCATGATTTTCAATATACTCTTATGATGAAAGCTTATTAAAAAATTAAACACAATTTTTTTTGCACTACTT
Organism: Acorus calamus; assembly: GCA_030737845.1. NCBI lineage: Eukaryota > Viridiplantae > Streptophyta > Magnoliopsida > Acorales > Acoraceae > Acorus > Acorus calamus. The sequence continues at coordinate 29,775,716 of CM060863.1, read as the reverse complement.
ACTTGTCCTATTACTAGTGGTTAACACAGAGAATGTTTTTACCTCAGAGGACCTGAACCTCTATTCAACTCATTGGGTTCAAATTGGGTCTGATCTAAATTGTAGCTTTATTAGATATTATTTTAAAATTGGCTAGCATCCTTCTATTTTAAGTCATCTAAAATCATACCATAAATCCTCTCTCTGATTATACGTACATACATGCATGTAAAAAATATTATAATATTTGTTAACCGATCAAATATGCAAAATAACCAAGCGAACAAAAATTTGTAAAATAAACATGAGACGATTAAATTGATAGTCAATTATGTGTATTGACTATAAATCCGTATTCAAAAAATTATCCATTGTTTGAATATTGGAGAGTGTGGATACAAATATCAATGTATCGCTTTGAAAATTATCTGAACATGATATAAATTATAAAATACATATATTTATATTATATTTGTTTATATTCATTATCCAGCAAGATTAATCACGACCATAAAAATTCAAGTAACCATTGTATTCATATTTAAACATTTCTATTTGAATCTAATGAGTTTCGAGTCTGATAATTAATTTCATATCTGATTAATTTAATATATGAAAGATATAGATATTAAAATACGATCCATTTACTGATTTACTGTATGAAGCTAAATTTAACAAAGAAAAATGGATGAGAAGCTCACATGTGGGATGCCATTGGCTTTGAAAATAACAAAAGCACCTCTCTAACTGTTCTGCCTTTAATGAATATTCGAAAATCTTTGAAGAGTGTGTTCTCAACCTCTCCTTTGATTGTGTTTATATAGAGTTTTTATGTGACTATTTTTGGAAAATTTACTCCTCTCTATCTCCTACATTACCATAATAAATCATCCATATCTATACCCAGACAAAGGAAAAAGGGTTTCCATAAGTGAGGTTTAAGTCTATCTAAAAATATTTACCCAAAAAAAAGGCTATCTAAAAACATATATACCACGGAGGGGTCTTTTAAGTTCCTAATGTGATTGTTCATTACTTCTATAAGTCAAACGCTTAAATTGTAAATTATTTGTCAATTGAATAACCTTTTTGTTTGTAAGTCATTTCTATGTACATTAGAATATGAATTACATTTTTTGAAAGAGATATTTTTATTACATGAAATATACATTAAAAAAATCAAATCACGTGTTGCACTTAGGCTAAATCAGGACTATAAATAACATTATCTATCTGAGCTTTGTTATACTTAGTTTTTTTACAATCCAAAATATAGTCTTATATATTTCGTTAGAAATTAAGTAAAACATATACTTTATTAGAAGATATATATACCTCATTAAATATATTCAAACTTACTAAAAATAGGTTCATTCAATTAGAAATAAAGCGATATACTACACCAAAAAAAAGGGAGCGATATACATATTTTATCAAATCATGTGAGATAATGTATATTAATTTTAAAAAATAAAAAAATGTGTGGTTTGAATCACATGATTTATAAAATTTACTGAGTCAACATTTTCTATCTAGAATATAGTGCTATGGCCCACACTGCCTATCTAGCGCCTGCTAATCCAAATTTGAGCCTTACCTACCGTGTGGGGTGGTACTATCAACTATGTAATTCATCGTGACCTTATCCGTTTGATCAAATTTGTGTGAAAATTTTACCAAAAAAAAAAAAATTGTGTGAAAATCAATTTAATAAATAATAGGGAAAATCCATATAACCCCCTGAAATCTTGCCTAAATCCATATAACATACTGTAACTATACCCAAAATCCAGATAACCCCCTCTGTCCGCCTTCCGTCAGCCGAGTTAACGGCGAAATTGGAAAAAATCCATATAAACCCTGTAATCTGACCTAAATCCATATAACCCCTGCAATCTTCATATATCCATATAACTCCTTGCAATTTTCATATATCCATATAACCCCCTGTAATTTTGGGAAAAATTTATATAACCCCATGTAATTTGAAAAAAATATTTCTAAAAATTCAAAAATAAAAAAATAATTTTTTAAAATTAATAATAGAGTAAATTTTTTTATTCCTAATTTTTTAATTATAAATGACATGTGATTTCATAACTAGTACCCAGACACATTAATAATATAGTAAATTAACATTTACATGCATTAACATCTAATGAATTGTAAATCTTTATTTTGTTGTATTTTCTATTATTCTTATTGAGAAACGTAAAATTTATATTTTTGTTATTTGATTCACCTTTTATGAAATAAGAATAAATGGTAGATAAGAGATGGATAAGAGTTTTGACTTTTAAATGACAACTATACCCCTGCAAAATTATTTATGTTTGGGAACAAGTATGAGAGATGTATGTGTGATATGATAGATGTGACAGTTTTTTGAAAAAAAATATTTTTAAAAATTCAAAAATGTCAAGAGGATTTTTTTTATTTTTGAATTTTTAGAAATATTTTTTTCCATATTACAGGGGGTTAGATGATTTTTCCAAAATTATAGGGGTTATAGATATATGAAGATTGCAGGGGGTTATACGAATTTAGGCCAGAATACAGGGGTTATATGAATTTTTTCCATCGTTTCCTTATATGACAACAAATATATGACAACATTTGATTAATATAATCCATCGTTTCCTTATTTGGTCTTGCAGCCCCGGTTTGAAGTTTCTTCCCATCCTTCTAAATCAGTGCTTTTTACCCAACAAATTTAGGAAACTTTACCAGGTAATAAATATAGTTAATTAAGATATTTCCAAAATCCAGATGCATTATAAAAAAAGCAATGGTAAATTAGAAACTTTACTAGCGCAATAAAACAAATCTACATATTCATTATGAGGAAAGTAACAACATCAAAAAATTAAGAAAGTATCACCTCCTAACCGTTTCCTTTTTTAAACCCAACGGTTTGCCAATCAGATTGTCCTGCTGTGACAGGAATTGTTTCCAAGTGTTGAGTTGCCTTGTTTAATCAATATACACACAACACAAAATCAAAACAAGAAGAAAGAAAGAAAAACAGCAGCAGAAGGAGAAGAAAAACAGAGGAGGAGCACCATGGCTGCTGTTGAAGAGGTTTGGAAGAAGAACTTCCATCAAGCGCGCAACTTGATAGAGATCTCCAGGGAAAAGTGCTCTTATATTTCCCTTGACATGGAGTTCCCGGGCTTCCTCCGTACCGCACATCGAGATGCCTCAGAGTATGAATTGTATGACAAGCTGAAGTACAACGAGGATAACCTCAAGCCTATTCAGGTAGGCCTGACCCTCAGCGATGCGAGTGGTCATATTCCCTACCATGGCGCCAGGGCCTGCCCTATGTTTTGAAAATTTGGGTGAGGCCCTAGACAATTTTTTAAAATGGGGCCCTATCACAAAAAAAAAAAACTTGTTTAAATAAAACCTAATAAATTATTATTTTTCATTGATCAACTGAAAGATTATAACATATAGATACATGCTCTCTTTCAATTTACATCAAGAACTTAACAAACATAATGTAAAACTATAATACCAAAAAGAAATTATGAAGTTCAACAAAATATCACTTAAATATTATTCTTCTTGCATTTTGAGCTGCAAAAGTACTAATTAGACTTGAATAATCAAGTTTTTCCACCATTTCTTTTTCAATAGATAGCAAAGCTAGTCCGTTCAATCTTTCTTGTGACATAGTAGACTTGAGATAATATTTTATCAATTTCAATTTTGAAAAACTTCTTTCTGCAGATGAAACTGTAACAGGTATTGTCAATAATATTCTATAAGCAATCCATGCATTTGGAAAACAACAATTCATTCTTTTTAAATAATTCAACACATCAATTGCTTTTTTTGTTTCTTTTGGTAGTACTTCTTTCAAAACTTTTAATTCTAAAAATAAATCTCTTCCATCGATATCAAAAATCATGTCATATTTTAAAAAAAAATTGAGTTAGCTGCAGTAACATTTCAAACAGTTATCATCTAAAGTTTTCAACTTCTTCAAATCAAACAAAAATCCAAAAACTTCTTCATATTTTTGAAATTGTTCAAACCTACTCTTAAGTGAAGAAAGAGCTTGATCTACTATATAAATGAAGTAATTAACTTACAACAAAAACAATATACCTTATCTGAAACATTTGAATATACTAACCATCTTCTATCATGCTTCTCTCCATTGGATAAATATCGATTGTAATGTATAGAAGAGAAATGCCTATTATCATCATCTTTAGGAAAGTTGATATCATCATATCTTATAGGACCTCTTTCTACTAAAAAGTCTCTCAAATTTTGATTAATATACTAACCATATTTACCTTATCTGAAACATTTGAATATACTAACCATATTTAGTTTATTTCATGAGCATTGACTTGAAAATTTTTGCTTAGTTAATGAAAATTTAGTCTAATTTTTTGGTCTCATATCATTTTCATATTTCGTTGATTGTAAAATAGAAGTGCAAACATGTTTCAATTAATAACTTGTTTACAATTCATCCTTTGTTAGATCCATAATATTAAAGCATCTTCAAAAGACTTCATACACCACATTTTTCTCTATATAGGAAGTCAAAAACCTAAAAATTCATCTCCAAAAGCCTCCCCACACCCTTTCCTACCATATTTTTTTTTCTATATGGAGCATTGTAGAGAAAATCACAATGTAAAATGACTACATTGCCCTTTCAACAAAACCTTTTTTTTAGCCAATTTTCTCTCTCCCAATTTTTTTCAATTAAAGTGAAACTATCACCCAAAGGATCCCATCTTCCTCTCTGCCTTGCATACCCTAGAAAAATTAAAAAATCAAAAAAATTGATTTCATCCACCGTCCGTCTGCCCACCGTCCGCCCCTCCCGCCACTCGGGTCTGTCCCCCTCTCTCACACAGGATCTCTCTCTCCCGCCGTCCAACCTTCCCTTTTGTTACAAACGATTTCCATTTCATTTGTTAATCAAAAGTCCTTCCTCTTTTTGGATCCTAAAAGATCTCAATCCCCATCTTCCATTATATTCATCAATCTTACTCTTCATCTATGTCTCTGTCTCTCTCTCTTTCTCTCTGCATCATTAAAAAAAAATTGGAGTCTCAAAGACTTGTGATGCTGTTAATGGTGGTTATGTTTTCAATGGGTCTTCTTTACTGTTTTGAAGCTTATGATTTATACGTTGGTGGTAGAGATGGTTGGGTACAAAATCCATATGATCTTTAAACAAATTACAAATGATTTTTAATAATTTTATATATTTATTATGTTTTTTAAATGATCTTTATCAATTATAAAAAAAATTAGATTTTATAATTTATAAGTACGAATTGGGGTAAATGAGTCATTTGGAATGAAGATAAGGTGAGAATGAGGAGACTATTGGAATGATAAAAAAAAAAGCTTCGTACATGTCATAGGGAGCCTTTTTTCCCTACAATGTAAGGAAACATTGGGGAGGCTTTTGGAGATGCTCTTAGTTCTCTATTTTGGAGAGTTTGAGATTTGGACATGGTGAAATTATATAACTTTCTTAAACTCTTTAACACTCTTAACAACCCTTTTAAACTCTTTTTATTAACACTCTTAACAACCCTTTTAAACTCAGAAGGGCTCAATATGTCAGAAATTTCAAATGTCTATGCGTAGTGCTTGAACATTATGTGATATCTAACCTATATCCTCTTGTATTATAATGCATCTATGCTGTTGCAGCCTACCATTGATGTTAATTATTGACCATATCAGTAAAAGTACACAGAATCATTTCATGTGTGAATCACCCTCACCCAAACATTAATAATCACCACCAGAATTCAACATATATCAATCTCCACATTTTTAATTTTCTTTAAGTTTCCCATTTGGTAGGTAGTATTGTAAGGTGGATTCCAGTTCCATCCTCAGAATATTGGAATAATTTGAAATCAACCACTGTTTGGTGGTATTCTAGAAAACTGTGTGGACCCCATAGGACCCAAAATCAAGGTATCAGGGAAAATACTCCATTTCACCATTAGGCACTATCCTCTCTGAACTAGTCCTAGGCTTTTATTTGTATGACAAGTTTTTTTATCACAAACAGTAGACTTCTAAAACATGCTAAGGTGGATAAGCAGACCATTAGGCACTATTGTCCAACCGAGGAGAATTTCCAAGAATTCGTGAGCTTTCTAAAGGAGAACAATGTGGATCTCAGAGACATTAAGTTTGGATATCTTACTTTAAGTTCTCAATATTTTGTTGAAGCATTGAATGATGTCTTACATGGTATTACTTGTTTAACGTATTCATAGAAGCCCAACAGAGGAAGATGAAGAACTACCTCTCAGAAGCAACTCATCTGAACTTGACTTAACAAGAATCGACACTGATGACGCAGAATGGTGCACCGATCTAAAGCAATCACATAGCTTCCAAAAACGACAACCTTGCAAGATCGAAGTTCCAGAGAGGTCAAATGCATTTGAGAGGATGGAGACCGATCATTCGCCAGAACCAAATGACACTCAAAATGAAGATTATGTATCCCACAAGCATAATCTGTTTGAGGAGGATCATGAAGAGACAGAAGAAGCAGCAGTCACACCTGACGCGATTCTACATAGAATCAATTCCATGAAAGGAGTGAAGTCCTACCAGTTGGGGAAGCAGTTGTCATGCAAGTGGACAACAGCGGCCGGGCCAAGGATTGGATGCGTTAGGGACTACCCTTCGGAGATTCAGTTCCGTGCTTTGGAGCAAATGAACTTGTCTCCAAGAAATGAGGGGTACTCGTCACCAAGAAACCCTGCAAGCCCCAATCCTAAATCATTGACATCTCCTTTGTCAAAAGAAAACAATGGTTTCAGCACTCTCCGCGACCGGTGTTCAACCAACATGTGACATTCTTACTGGATTTTCCAATTCTTATGTGTAAATATGTGAGATAGGGAAAATTCTTTGACATTGATTTTTGTAGATGTTGTAACGGATGGTGACACGGGAATTTGTTCATGAATTTTGATTGGTCTAATTGACCTTTTGATTTGAAGTAAAGAAGTTATATCCTGGCCCTTGTTTGGGTGACAGAATAGGTATGGAATATGTGAGAGAATAAGACTAAAATAATGATTCATCTCAAAATAGCTTATGTCGCTACTCAAATGGGAATGCAGCGTTTGATTGCAGGATTAATGTTTTTATATTTGTAGGAAGCTAATTTTGCAATCATGCAACCAAATAGTTTTATTGTAGCAGCTTCATGTAGACAGATTTCAGGCAAATAGTGCCCAAAAGCTATGATTTGCAAAAGATGTGGGGGTGAGCTTCCTGCAAATTAATTTTAAAACTCAGAATCTTGCATAATCAGTTTTGCAATTGCGCAACTAAGCGCACCCTAAGTAATATTTTTTTGTAAATATTATGCTTCTGCTGGGATATTATGGGATAGCTCCTGGAATAATTTTTAACTAATCTATTTTCTATTTTAGAATGAAAGGCCTGATACTTTATTTATATTTATTTATTTTTACTGGTTGGATTTGGTAGTGGATTGGTTAATTACACATAATATATCTAATGAGATGAGAAAAAGTTGAGAATTCAAATAGAAAACCTCAATTTTAATTTCGGGTACAACTCGATTTTAAAGCTAATAGTCAAGTTAGCCGATGTTGTACAACGGTTTTAGTAGAAAAATATTTCTCACATACCTCAATAGTTATTTATAATATTTTGGTGGTGCTCTAGAATCAATAGTGGACATCTCTCCCATCGGACAGATGGGGAGAGATCCTTGATTTAAGTGACCAAATACATTTATATTTAGATATTTACATAATCAATCATTGATTATCCTAGTTAAATATATATTTGATGTTTCCAAATTTAGCATGTATTGTTATGATTTTGGAATGAATTATTGATAGCTCTAAATCAAAAATATATATTGTTAGGATTTGGAAAATCAACTATTGATGGTCCATATATATATTTTGATTTGAAAAATCAGTCAATGATAGTTCCAAATCCAATATATAATTAAGATTTATACAAGATTCTGAAATGTCTTCATTGATGATCCCAAAATCATAATCTCTTCTTTGATAATCCCAAAATCATATTTTCTGTTGAGATTTGATCCCAAACTTGACTTGAAATATGCTGGTCATCGAATATGGTGGGCTAGATGGGTCGTGGGCCTTTGCTGTTCGGGTCTTGAACCACGAACACGTGGAATATAGTTAATGGGCTAAGAAAATGGGCTCTCCGTGTGTATATACTTCATTACACAAAAAAAAAAAAATTTTACTTTTTTGTTAACGTTATGTAGGTATATATGCTCACTATATCAAACATCAACGAGGCGCTCGGTCCTATACTAGTATATTCTTAGTTATGAAAAAATATGTATTTAATTCATTTCGTATGCATCTCATTTTTATATTTGTGAAATTTTATTGAACAAATATATATATATATATTCAAGAAAAATTAAAATATATTAGGACTGAAAAATGAACCCGGGAATAACTCCTATCCCTAACAATTTTCCTACTTGGGAGCCAATGTAACCCCAGGGAGGAGGACGCGATAAGTTGGGGACCGCAGCCAACGTCGACCTTCACAATAAAGGCGTGTTACGAGGGATGGAGAAGGGGGCAGTCGGAGGTCACAGGCATGGTAGACAAAACTCCTTGGATATGTAAGTGCAAGATTCCCCTCAAGTAAAATTCTTCTTGTGGTTGGCATTCCAAAACCGAATTCTTACAAAGGATTATCGTGCCCGATGGAAACCGGAGATGCAAACGAACTGTGAATTGTGCGAGCGGGAAACAGAGGTGGCGGAACACCTCCTAGCCCAATGTCAAGTGTTACGGCCTTTCAGTTTCTCCACGGGGAATGAACTATGGATACGGATGCAAAATTGTTTTGATAAAGGGAGCTCGCATGCGCACAAAAGATTCGCCAAGATCATCATACCGGCCCGGGCAGTTTGGAAGAGTAGGAATAAGAAACTCTTCACTGGCCAACGATTCTACCTCAAGAATGTATAAGAGGAGACAGTGCTGCTCATCAAGAGTTGGGGCTGCTCCCTTGCGGGCGCACGACAGGTGGAGCTGATTGGAGGAGTCTTTCAAATCGACCCGGGCTGAAGGCAGGGGAGAAATCGGGGACAAGGACAGCGCCAGAACACACACTGCTCGTGTGGGGATCAGCTCAAGTTCCCTTATGTTTTATTTTTTCATGCTTTGTTTTATTTTCTCATGCTTTCTTTTACTTCCACTTTCCCCCTTCAACTTGCTTGCCGAGTAAGGTCGTTCAGACTTACGTAAATAATTCCAGCTTATATATAGTCTTTCTCAGGTTTTAAAAAAAAAAAATTTTCCTACTAGCACAGTTACATTCCGTTCTTTTACCATTTTCAACGTTGTATGTATCCACTTTTATAGAAGAAATGAAAAATTATATTTAATTAACGAGATATATATGTCATTCAAAATATATGGACTGCACGCATGATCATATTTGTGAAACACAGTATGTTATTGATTTCTGGGTCTTGAATACACTGAATTCTTTTTGCATTATCGTTTGCAATTGTCACATCATTAACGCATGCAATACATATATATTCTATTATGTCAATGTACACTATTATGAAAAATGTAATAATATATACATTTAATTCATACAAGCAAGTGCTTCATTTTTATGAAAAGATGTACTTTATTAATCAGGTATTCAGTTAAAAAAATCAAAAAATCTGCAGTGTGCAATTGAGACTGAAAAGGGACCCGAGTATTAGAGTATAACATTTTTATGATATTATAGTAGAAAAAAACACTTATAAAAAAATGAAATTGCTTATGAAGTTATGCTCAAAGGTAGATAATCGAAAGTTTATTTCTTAGCAACAGCATAAACATGAAATAGAATGACCAATGTATGATCATCTAACAACCAACTGAAATCTAGCAAATATTGGGAAGTACACATTGAAAACAAACAGAGAAACCTAGAGTGTTTGTATTTGCATCTGAGACCTCACATCATGGTGAGTCAATTTCGACCAAAACACTTATTTTAATGTTGTTAACCTGTGGAGGATCACCCCTACCGGGCCGCGGCGGCGGAGGAGGCTGACGATGACGAAGACCTGACCCTGGGACTTCATTAGTCTTTGGTGGTGGTGTAACTAGAGGGGGAGGAGGTGCAGGGCCTCTCATTTTGTTGGTCCCAAATAGAGCAACTTTTGAGTGTCTGACCAACCTGAAAATAAAAAGAATATGTCGTCATCATCATCATCATCATTTTATTATTCATTATTTTTCTTTTGTTTGATGAAATGATAGATATACGCTTCAATTTTATTTCAAAATCAAAATACGAAACGAAAAAGGAGTGTGCCCATATTATTATTCATTATGAATACATACCAACCATATTATTATTCATTATGAATACATACCAAATAATAATGAGTGTGCTAGCTAATATATATACCCCCATTTGGATGGAGGAATAAGAGGGGAATAGATGGATACGAATGAATAAGCAAATTATTAAAGTGGAATAAGCTGGTATTGTTTTTGTCACAATAATATGTAATACTATTTGAGGGAACCCCCTAGAGTAGGGTTATTTCACCCAATCTATACCATTGAGATAAGTGAACCTATATGTTAAATCATTTTTTCCTGGTTTTAAGAAGTATATGAGATAAAATTATTTTAAAAATTATAAATCATTATCAACATCTCTTTCAAATTTTATTTTCAAATTATCCATAGTCAATCAAACAATAAAAAACTCATTATTAGATTTTCTAAAGAGAATAACTAAAAACACAAATAAATAAAAAATATTTTATACCACTGGAATAGTTATCTATTTTAATATAACTATCTATTATGGATAATCTAATTCCTCCATTCAAAAAAGGGGCCAAGAGTATTCCAATTTGAAATATTAAATACCTGGCCATATTTAATTGATTTGCATGTGTCTTGATGCTTTTCAACAATAGCACTCTGAACCTGCAGTCATATACTCATATAGATATAGTCCAAGAATTTGAAATGTTTTCTTAATAAAAAATCATTAATAAAAAGTTTGAAAATATGATCATATCGTACTCTCCTATTCTCCAACCTGTCCGGATAAATACAAATTCAAATTTGGCACGGATGATTGTATTCAGGTTAGGCAGAACGAATACATGCATGAAACAAATAATATAATATATAATAAGAATACAAAAAAATCCATGTGTTCTAATTTTTATTGGACGAAGAGAACTAAAGCATGATGTAAATAAGCAAATTCGCAATTAATTTAAGAAGAAAGCATATATTATGTAAGTATACTACACATGTTATGATGATGGGATGGGATACTCATCTATTCAACAAATTAGAATTTCCTATGTCAATTCATGTGGCAGTCAATAAAAAAAACTGTCAGGTTACTATAAGAATTTATTAAAAAAATGAGCATGATTTTCAATATACTCTTGTCGATAAAAGCTTATTAAAAAATAAACACAATTTTTTTTTGCACTACTTACTTGTCCTATTACTCATTGGGTTCGAATTGGGTCCAATCTAAATTGTAGCTTTATTAGATATTATTTTAAAAATTGGCCTAGCATCCTTCTATTCTATTAGGTCATCTAAAATCATACCATAAATCCCTCTTTCTGATTATACGTACGTACACGCATGTAAAAAATATTGTAATATTTGTTAACCGATAAAATATGCAAAATAACCAAGCGAACAAAAATATGTAAAATAAACATGAGATGGTTAAATTGACAGTCAATTATGTGTATTAACTATAAATCCGTATTCGAAAAATTAACCATTGTTTGAATATTCGAGAGCGTGGATACAAATATTATTCTATCGCTTTGAAAATTATCTGAACATGATATAAATTATAAAATACATATATTTATATTATAATTGTTTATATTCATTATCCAGCAAGATTAATCACAACCATAAAAATTCAAGTAACCATTGTATTCATATTTAAACATTTCAATTTGAATCGAATGAGTTTCGAGTCTGATAATTAATTTCATATCTGATTAATTTAATATATGAAAGATATAGATATTAAAATACGATCCATTTACTGATTTACTGTATGAAGCTAAATTTAACAAAGAAAAATGGATGAGAAGCTCACCTGTGGGATGCCATTGGCTTTGAAAATAACAAAAGCACCTCTCTAACTGTTCTGCTTTTAATGAATATTCGAAAATCTTTGAAGAGTGTGTTCTCAACCTCTCCTTTGATTGAGTTTATATAGAGGTTTTTATGTGACTATTTTTGGAAAATTTACTCCTCTCTATCTCCTACATTACCATAATAAATCATCCATATCTATCTCCTACATTACCATAATAAATCATCCACATCTATAGCCTACATTACCATAATAAATCATCCATATCTATACCCAGACAAAGGAAAAAGGGTTTCCATAAGTGAAGTTTAAGTCTATCTAAAAATATTTACCAAAAAAAAGGCTATCTAAAAACATATATACCATGGAGGGGTCTTTTAAGTTCCTAATATGATTGTTCATTACTTGTATAAGTCAAACGCTTAAATTGTAAATTATTTGTCAATTGAATAACCTTTTTGTTTGTAAGTCATTTCTATGTACATTAGAATATGAATTACATTTTTTGAAAGAGATATTTTTTATTACATGAAATATACATTAAAAAAATCAAATCACGTGTTGCACTTGGGCTAAATCAGGACTATAAATAAACATTTTGAGGGACTCAAATAGAACAACCCAATCCAAAATTGTATCCGTGATCAACATATATAAGGACTCATTCATTCATTTTGACCACTCACATCAAATAAGGAAATAAATTACTTAAAATAATGATCAATCTTCAATCAACAAATATATGACAACATTTGATTAATCTAATCCATCGTTTCCTTATTTGGTTTTGCAGCCCCTGTTTGAAGTTTCTTCCCATCCTTCTAAATCAGTGCTTTTTACCCAACAAATTTAGGAAACTTTACCAGTTAATAAATATAGTTAATTAAGATATTTCCAAAATCCAGATGCATTATTAAAAAGAAATGGTAAATTAGGAAACTTTACTAGCGCAATAAAACAAATCTACATATTCATTATGAGGAAAGTAACAACAGCAAAAAATTAAGAAAGTATCACCTCCTAACCGTTTCTTTTTTAAACCCAACGGTTTGCCAATCAGATTGTCCTGCTGTGACAAGAATTGTTTCCAAGTGTTGAGTTGCCTTGTTTAATCAATATATTCATATATACACACACACAACACAAAATCAAAACAAGAAGAAAGAAAGAAAAACAGCAGCAGAAGGAGAAGAAAAACAGAGGAGGAGCACCATGGCTGCTGTTGAAGAGGTTTGGAAGAAGAACTTCCATCAAACGTGCAACTTGACAGAGATCTCCAGGGAAAAGTGCTCTTATATTTCCCTTGACATGGAGTTCCCGGGCTTCCTCCGTACCGCACATCGAGATGCCTCAGAGTATGAATTGTATGACAAGCTGAAGTACAACGTGGATAACCTCAAGCCTATTCAAGTAGGCCTGACCCTCAGCGACGTGAGTGGTCATATTCCCTACCATGGCGCTTGGCAGTTTAATCTGTCAGGGTTCAATGTTCACAAAGACCCTTCATCTGCGGAGTTGGTGGAGCTGCTGAGGCGGAGCGGCATCGATTTCGACAAGAACCTGCGCGAAGGAGTGATGTTGGATGACTTCGCGAGGTTCTTCAGGAGGACTTTTGTGTTCGGGGGTCGGAAAATGAATCATAGCTGGGTGACTTTCCATGGTATGTATGACCTTGCATACATGGTAAAGATCATCACAGCCAGTCCTCTTCCTGATACTTTATTTGGATTCCTTTCGTTGATCGAGTTGTTCTTCGGGAGGGTATTCGATGTGAAAGCGATGGCGAAGAAGTGCACTGGGCTGATGGGGGGTGAGATTGGGCTTGTCAGGATGTCGAGGATCCTGAAGATCGACACATTTTGCACAAAAGCACATCAGGCAGGCCATGATAGCATGTTGACGAGCAAAGTTTTTTCCGTGATCAAAAGGGAATACAAGCTGAATGAGGGAGACTATCAAGGAAAGCTCTATGGGATATCTTCTGTTTTGAATGCATCATCCCAGCACAACTTCATAGCCCCACCCCTTCCAAACCCCATTTTCATGAATTTTCCTTTGTCACCTCCCCTGATCTGGATGCCTATGCCTAGGATGATGGGTCCCGAATTCCATCCACTGGCCAGCGGTTTTGACACGTATGATGGGAGATTCATGGGGTACTATCCTTGCTATTGTGGCTGTTAGATGATGACGAGGGGTGGTGCCAGTGACCAGTGTTGATTTTGATAGAGAAGATGGTTTTGGTTATTTTTCTTCTTGTTTTTTTTGGTGGGCATATGGTTTTGGGTTGTTGACATAGCCCCATGTTATGGTTTATTTCATGAGCATTGACTTGAAAATTTTTGCTTAGTTAATGAAAATTTAGTCTAATATTTTGGTCTCATATCATTTTCATATTTCGTTGATTGTAGAATAGAAGTGCAAACATGTTTCAATTAATAACTTGTTTACAATTCATCCTTTGTTAGATCCATCATGTTAGAGCATCTCCAAAAGACTCCCTACACCACATTTTTCTCTATATAGGGAGTCAAAACCTTAAAATCCATCTCCAAAAACCTCCCCACACCCCTCCCTACCATATTTTTTCCCTATATGGAGCATTGTAGAGAAAACTACAATGTAAAATGACTACATTGCCCTTTCAACAAAACCCTTTTTTTAGCCAATTTTCTCTCTCCCCATTTTTTTTCAAATAAAGTGAAACTCTCTCCCCCAAAGGATCCCATCTTCCTCTCTGCCTTGCATACCCTAGAAAAATTAAAAAATAAAAAAAATTGATTTCATCCACCGTCCGTCTGCCCACCGTCCGCCCCTCCCGCCGCTCGCCCGCCGTCCGTCCCCCTCTCTCTCACACAGGATCTCTCTCTCCCGCCGTCCAACCTTCCCTTTTATTACAAACGATTTTCATTTCATTTGTTAATCAAAAGTCCTTCCTCTTTTTGGATCCTAAAAGATCTCAATCCCCATCTTCTATTTTATTCATCAATCTTTCTCTTCATCTATGACTCTCTCTCTCTCTTTCTCTCTGCATCATTAAAAAAAAATTGGAGTCTCAAGGACTTGTGAGGCTGTTAATGGTGGTTATGTTTTCAATAGGTCTTCTTTACTGTTCTGAAGGTTATGATTTCTACGTTGGTGGTAGAGATGGTTGGGTACAAAATCCATATGATCTTTAAACAAATTAAATATGATTTTTAATAATTTTATTTATTTATTATGTATTTTTAATGATCTTTATCAATTATAAAAAAAAATTAGATTTTATAATTTATAAGTATGAATTGGGGTAAATGGGTCATTTGGAATGAAGATAGGGTAAGAATGAGGAGACTGTTGGAATGATATAAAAAAAGGCTTCCTACATGTCATAGGGAGCCTTTTTTCACACAATGTAAGGAAACATTGGGGAGACTTTTGGAGATGTTCTTAGTTCTCTATTTTGGAGAGTTTGAGATTTGGACATGGAGAAATTATATAACTTTCTTAAACTCTTTAACACTCTTAACGACCCTCTAAAACTCTTTATTAACACTCTTAACAACCCTTTTAAACTCGGAAGGGCTCAACATGTCAGAAATTTCAAATGTCTATGCGTAGTGCTTGAACATTATGTGATATCTAACCTATATCCTCTTGTATTATAATGCATCTATGCTGTTGCAGCCTACCATTGATGCTAATTATTGACCATATCAGTAAAAGTATACACAGAATCATTTCTTGTGTGAATCACCCTCACCCAAACATTAATAATCACCACCAGAATTCAACATATATCAATCTCCACATTTTTAATTTTCTTTATGTTTCCCATTTGGTAGGTAGTATTGTAAGGTGGATTCCAGTTCCATCCTCAGAATATTGGAATAATTTGAAATCAACCACTGTTTGGTGGTATTCTAGAAAATTATGTGGACCCCATAGGACCCAAAATCAAGGTATCAGGGAAAATACTCCATTTCACCATTAGGCACTATCCTCTCTGAACTAATCCTAGTGCTTTTATTTGTATGACAAGTGTTTTTTTATCACAAACAGTAGACTTCTAAAACATGCTAAGGTGGATAAGCAGATCATATACTTGTCTGCCAGATCTTAAAACAAGATAATTCTGACATGATATATATTCGCATTGCAGGCTATCATTTACAAAAATGCAAAATATATCAATCCATGAAAGATATTTCTCAGGCTAGACATTCAAACAATGGAAGTCAGTGTAAAATAGTACAATAACATCTGAAACATTAACTATAGTATAATTTTTATATAAGGGTGAAATGCATATAACCCCCTCATAAATTTTGAATATCCATATCGACCCCTCAAAAATGTGAATATCCATGCAACCACCGTGTAATTTGTCACGGTTAAGTAATTAGGTCACTGAGGTTGTTTTCTGTCAACTTTGGAAGAATATTCCTATTTTATCTACTTAATAATGCTATTCGTAAAAAAAATGTGGTCCCTCCAAATGACCAAAATACCCCTCGCCCTACAACACCCAATTTTCACCTTCGTCTTCCTAAGAGTCCATTTTTAGACTGCTGGGATTTTGGATCCTTTAAAAACCATTGATGGGGAATCTTTAGAAAAAGAGTAAACAAGTGATTGGTTCTTGTCAGATCTCCTCAGCCTTTCCATGGCCAGCATTACTTTTTATTAACAGAGAGACTCATCTCTTAAACTTGACAGCCTCCCCTGTTTCATTCATTTAGTTCATGTACTAGAGCTGCTCTCGGGCTGTGTTAGAAGGTTCAAGACCCTGTGATAGCACTCCACAGCAGCTCTATTGAATACTTCCTCCATTTTCGTATAAAAAATGAAAACATGAAAGAATAAAACAAAAACAAATATAAAAAAACCCTCAAAAGAGAGAGCCTTCAAAATCCCACCAAGGAGAAATGCCTAAAAAGGAAGATCCTTAAAACCCATTGAAGAGCAGTGAATGAAATATACATGGTCATTTCAGTTGTTCTTTCACAAACCTTGGAAACCCAAAAGTCAGACCCACAACATAAACAGGTGAATTGAAAGATTTTCAAAGAACCCATCACAAGATTAACAAACTTTTTTTTTGAAAAAGATTTAACAAACATTGATCAAACATGAGTGACCCCAAATGAGATTTTGATCTGGAATTCATGAACTGATCCATGAAATGGTGGCAGAGGAAGAAACTCAATTAAAACAGGGAAAGCCCACATGGAAAAACATGAATTTCTAATCAAACACAAGAACATAAAAACAAGGAAACATAGATTGAATAAAAAAAAATTCAACTTTAAATCAAAACCAATATATGTAAAAAAAAACCCACTCAGATTATTCCATACTTGATACTCTTTTCAGAAAACTCCCCATCAATGGTCAAATTGAGAAAGATTGTTCATGATAAAACTCGTGGTTAATGTTATAAATACAACAATATCTCAGATTAACTCAAACATGCACATAGTAAGGTTGATTCCCTATCATCACTAACACAATTGACGAAAGTGAAGCAGTGCAATCAAATTCTATTCTAAATGAAAGAAATCAAATAATTGAAAATCATAAATAAAAGTACTTCAAGAAATCAATTGACCTGTGGAGTGGCAAAATTGAAGTAGGAGACGGAGACTGGGCGATCATAGAGGAGGGGAAGCATGTCAGTGGGCTCGCACGTCATGTGATACATCTCATTTAGGTGGAGATGGGTGAGGGGCAAGGGAGATGGGGTTCTGTTTGGTTAGGCTAGGGTGAGAAGGAAAGGTTATGTATCTAAGGGTAAAACAGTCATTTTATCAAGTCAGGTTAGGTTAACCACACATCATGTTATTTAGGCTAACGGTGGGGAGATGTCATATAAACGCATAAACAAAGGGGTTATATGAACATTTGCATTTTTGAGGGTCGGCTATACGGTATTTGTTAGGGGGTTATATGCATTTAACACTATAAATAATTATAGCAAGCTAGCATTACAACTGCATAGTATGATAATATCCTAAACAATGCAATTAAACATAAATAACAAATATAGCAAGCTAGCCTTTAAAACTGTGTAGCATGATAATGACCAAACATTTCACTAAGATAAATAATTATTGCAAGCAAACATTTATTTTTCGAATCAAATAGGAGAAATATTTAGTTACTCACCAATGTGGAGTGCTGCTAACCATCCATGCAAATTTATTGCACAAGCTTCCTCTGAAGCCTATAAACCTACAACATGACCAACACAATAACATAACTTTAAACTAGGCATAGTTATCATCAGGAACACAGCACAATCAACTAGGCCGAATGAGAATGCCCACAAATACCCATTACACCCCTGAAAACATATTTATAAAATCATCTGTAACCAAAACTTGGAACTATCAAAATGTCATAGAAACCATAAACTACCCAAAAATACACCCATAAGTTCATTGAAATTCTGGAAATGCACAAAACCAAACAAAACAACAAAAATACCCATAAAACTACATTAAATCTTCCAAAAAAGGCATTCAACCAACAAAAACGAGTAATGCTTCTTACATTGAAAAGAGAGAAAACCCAACATATACAGATACAAGCACTGTATCTTCAACTTCTCCTAAAGTCAACATAAAACAACTATAAAAAAAAACATAAGTTACAAAAAAAGGTAACCTCCATATTATAGTAGCAAAGAATCCATCTGCACAGCATCCATACTCGACCAATTTTGTTTCAAATTTCGAACCATGGGTGAATTGACTGGCTGCGAAATCTCATCTTCATGTCGCAATGGTACAAGAGGGTCATGAACACTTAAAGTTCTGGTTCATTATTTTTAATTGTTTATGACTTTTTATCACAGAAATTATGTGAAAGAATAATACCTTTCGGAGACAGACCACCTTGACAGAAGGTTGCACAAGACCATGTAGTTGGTCAAAACAAATCATCAAATTCTACACCAGGACTGCCTGTTTGTAATACAATTCAGCAATATCAGCCGTTGTTGCTGCTATGTAATCTAAACAAAGAGATCAACAGAGAAGTTACCTGATCTCCTTCCAGAGATTCTTGTTGATCTCCTTGAGATAATTCAGGTGAACTTGCATCCTCCACACCGCCCATCTCAAAAGTCATTCACACTTTAAAACAGCCCACCAAAAAAAAAGGATTGATAAAAATAAGAGAGTTCAAATAATTGTTCTTGTCTTATTCTTGTAGTTCCAAAGATTGATCCCAGTTGTTTGCCAATATTGATTTAGTATCTTCTTCATGCTATGCAGAGAAGAAAAAAATAAGAACAAAAGAAAACAAATAAATCAATAGAACAAAAAAAATCATATACGTGGTGGTGGAGCTGCAATATTGGAAGAGCTTGTCAGTGCTGGAGAACATGATGAGGATGTCGGTGTCGCAGAATCCAGTGAGCTTATGAGCCTACTTTTTTATCGTGCTCCTCTTGGAGTAGTAACATGCTTGAACATTCCCATAACAAAAAGAGCAGTGTCAAACAGTATAAAAAAGAAGGGAAAAACACCAACTACATAGATAATAAATCTACTGTTCTATTTTCCTTCTCATTCAAAAAAAAAAAAAGGAACTCCAAACCAAGTAAAAAGAATCGATAAAAAATCAAAATACACAAGCATCAATACTTAGAAATAAAACAAAACCCATCAATATAACATCCAAGTTTTTCCAAGACCATTTGAACTCTCTCTAAAACATTACCATACAAAACAGAGTAAACCATCAATCAAACAATAAAAAGAAACAAAGCTCCCAAAGAGACATAGATGAATGGTTGACAACAAAATTTGCAACTGACTGCAACCACTATTAGATCCCAACATGAACATGAATGGAAGAATATAGGATCTTTACAACTTGATATGTATAAAGAAAACAAACATCCATGACTATGGAACATACCTTATGGTACAGATCTTTCAAAGTGCTCCTATATCTCCTCTTTGTGTTTGTTTTAATGGTTGAGCTTCCCTTTGCTTTTTTCAAGTGCACCTAGAAAAGAAAAATGAACATAGGAAACCCAGGCACCTCTACTTGCTTCATTTCATTCGATGAGACTAAGTGTGTATCAGTGAGAGAGTGTTAGCCCCCTTTTTTTTATTTCATTCACACACACATAAAAGAAGTGTAGAGGTGAACCTTTTTATGGGTTCACCATATCAAGGGCTCATAACATGTCTTCTCATCAAAGACATTAAATTGACCATAACACCCTTGATACTCAAATACACAAATTAAAAACTAATAACCTCTCATCAATCATACTCATAAACAAATGGGGCAACCTTAATTCACTGCTTAAACACAAATCCCCACTTGTTAAGCTATGCAAAAGTTAAATGTGATTCTCTTGAAATAAAATTCATTTGAAAAAAACTAAGCATTGATTTATTAAGCCACAAATACTAACAATCTCCCACTTGGCTTATAAATCAATGGGTTTTCATATTTAAACACAAGTTTCTAATCTTTTTCAAAACGACGGGTGGTGACCCTTTTATTTAAAACAAATAAACTGATTTAGAATCACAATTAACTACATCTATCTCACCAACTATGAGATATGGTCGAATGAAGTCCTTTATTGGATGTTGGACCACTAAAATCCATGAATCCATTTCTACCCAACACAGACAGACGCACTCATGAATCGAGTCTGACTGATTCTACATCAAAGCATGCATGAAACTCACAAATAATCAGTGTCATGACCCCTCAAGTCAAAGGTTATAGTCTAAATGTGTACAAATAGAAGCAACACTTTCAAGAGCAGTGAATATGATATAAAGTGTTCTTCTACAATGGTCCAAATTGCTTCATGTATTTAATAACACATGTCATGTAAATAAAATTATGTGGCTGAGACGCACCACGTGTATCAAGTACACTATCTACAACGAAGGCTTACAGATGTGTCTGCCCCAACACACCTATCACCCAAGCAAATTTCAGGAATCACCCCCAATTACTGTTTGATCTCCCTGTGAGCAAACCGTAGCCATCACTCAGAGAGTCTGCGGCATTCCCAAGGACAAACATCTTTCCAACAAGAAAGACAATTTTAATTAACACAATTATCATGATGAATTGATGATAAACTAATGACAATATTTCAAAAACATATTATCATGGATGCGCAAAATATGACTAGTTAGTCACTATTTTTCACAAATGTACATGTACATGTAGATACGCAAGATGTCACAAAACTAACAAAACATTTACATATCTATGAACCTCAAACCCATGCAATTAACATGTTCATTAAATACTTTAATGGGTAATGGTTTAGTCAGGAATCAGCCAGCATTTCTTCAAAAGAAATGCGAGAGACAACAACATGACCCTGCTGAACTTTCTCTCTCACATAATGATACTTCACTTCTATATACTTCAAATTGCTATTACACCTGGCATCCTTGGTGAGACTGAAGGTTGCAGTATTATCACAAAATATGCTCAAAGGATATTTAATATTATCCACAACTTTGAGTTCACTAATGAACTGCTTCAACCAAATAGCATGCTTAGCAGCTTCACTGCAAGAAATATATTCAGCTTCCATTGTAGACTGAGAAGTGCAACCCTGCTTTTTGCTACGCCAAGAGACTGCTCCACCTCCCAATGTAAAAATATATCCTGAAGTGGATTTTAAAGTGTCTGGACAACCTTTATAATCTGAATCTGAATAGTCTGAACTTTCAAATCGTTGACACAATAAATAAGCTTGAAACTCTTGGTCCTCTTGATGTAACACAGCACCTTTTTAGCAGCAACCCAATGATCATGTCCTGAATTAGCCTGAAATCTACCAAGCAATCCAACAACATAGCACATATTGGCATACATCCAACTGCCAACAACAGATGCAAAGAGAATTTTGTTCATCTCAACCTTTTCAAGCTCATTTTTGGGGCAACTAGATTTGTCCAATTTATCTCCCTTGACAATAGGAGATAAACCTTATTTACAATTTTCCATAGAAAATCTCTTCAGAACTGAGTCTAGATATGCTTCTTGAGATAAACCCAACATCCTCAGCTTTCCATTTCTGTGGATTTTTATCCCAAGCACATAGGATGCTTCATTTGTTTATGAGTATCTCACGCCCTATTTGTGTGATATCATTAAAACAGCAAGTACATGTTCCTTTTTTCGCATGTTTTTACAAATTTAATGCAAGCTTAAGTTTTGTGTTTGCTGAATTTTGTTTATAAGAGTGCTTTGAAAATAATTGATTGTCATTTTGGCTTTATGGAAATCATGCTTATTTATCTAATCAATTATTGCACTCCAAGTTTTGTGAAAATATGTTTCTAATATGCATTGGGCCATGCTCGTTCTTCATAGAGAGACTTTTGTGATGTGAGATATCCATCTTACTATTTGTTCTCTCTTGATTGAAGTCTATACATGCATGTTTATGATTAAATGAATAATTTAGATCATGTTATGCACACATAAGCTATTGTGTATCTAAATGCATGTTAGAGTTGCATAAATACTCTACATTTGTATTAAGTATGAGATGAGCCCAAAGACAAGTTTTGTATTTGATATGAATGTTAGGGTGCAACAATTGCAATTAGTCTTGAGCATGTTTGGACTAGCCCAAAGGTTGGTGGCCGACGTGTTCGAGGTCTAGTTGTGGCACAAGGAGTTATGTAGCCTTATAGTAAAGTGAGAACGGAGTGCCTAAAGGCTCACATGTCTTGCTTGACCTATAAGGTATATAATTTACTTGTGTGTTTGGGGTATTTCACTAGATCCAAGGGCAACCACCCAAAGGTGGAGTCTAAGGAGTCTGAAGTAAATACCATGAGATCATGTTTGATTTTATTGATCTTGTCTTGTATGATAATCCATATTTGTGAATGATATCTTGATTATGTTGAGTCTAAATCATACATATGGATATTTGTGTTTGGTCATGAATCCAGCTGTGATGATGTCCGAAATGTTTTCCATCGAGCCTCTCTCTGGATCGAACTTCAGAGAATGGAAAGGAAAGATCATGATGTTGTTATCATTTCATGATTTTGACATTGCTATTATTGACGGCGTCCCACCTGAACTACCTCTGAATGCTCCAGCGTCAAGATATGAGTATTATGAGAAATGGTTGAAGGCCAAAAAAATGGCTAAGCATTTTATTCTGAATTATGTGAACCCGGTTCTTCGGAATAGCTTACAAGAATTTAAGCATGCAAAGGATTTGTTGGATCATATAAAACAGAGGTTTGTTGGGGCCTCCAAAGCAAAGAAGCAAGCAGTGTTTCAGAAAGTTCATAACACGAAACTGGCTCCTAGTGAGAGTGTTAAAGAGCTCATTCTTAGAATGATTGGCTACAGCAATGAATTAGCTTCCTAAACTTGATGAATATTACATT
The DNA here is from genome assembly GCA_030737845.1 of Acorus calamus. Lineage (NCBI taxonomy): Eukaryota > Viridiplantae > Streptophyta > Magnoliopsida > Acorales > Acoraceae > Acorus > Acorus calamus. Next base: position 29,752,179 of record CM060863.1, on the reverse strand, counting down.
GCCTATGTTATTCTCAATAGCCTCCCAAAATCATATGAAAGCTTCCAGATCAATTATAATACAAGTGATATGAAGTGGACACTGGATGAATTGAAGAAGAGCATCAAGCTCAGAACAAGAATGAATATACATACTTTGCAGTTACTGATGCCAAAGGGAAACAACCCTTAAAGAAGAAAAAGTTCAAGAAATTTGGAAAGTCCAAAAAGAATTTTGGATCCCAAAAGAAGGAACATAAGCCTGATCAAAGAATTTGCTACTATTGCAAGTAGCCAAGACATTTTAAAGCTGAATGTCCTCAATTGAAGAAGAAACAGAAGTCCCTTGGGCAAGGTATTATGAATTCTTTTATTTGCACAAAGATTAATTATGTGAATGTACCATCTGACACTTGGTGGTTGGATTCTGGTTGTACAATTCACATTTTCAAGACCTTGCAGGGGATCTGGATCTAAAGAAGCTTAAGGAGGATGAGAAGACATGTTATGAACCCTTGATATGATGAACCCATAAAAAGGTTCACCTCTAAACTTCTTTTCTGTATGTGTGAATGAAATAAAAAAAAGGGGGCTAACACTCTCTCACTGATACACACTTAGTCTCATCGAATGAAAAAAAGCAAGTAGAGGTGCCTGAGTTTCCTCTGTTCATTTTTCTTCTCCAGGTGCACTTGAAACAAGCAAAGGGAAGTTTAACCATTAAAACAAACACAAAGAGGAGATATAAGAGCACTTTGAAAGATCTGTACCATAAGGTATGTTCCATAGTCATGGACGTTTGTTTTCTTTCATACATATCAGGTTGTAAAGATCCTATATTCTTCCATTCATGTTCATGTTGGGATCTAACAGTGGTATCAGAGCCTTTCTTCTTGATATGCATGGATTTATTTTTGTTTACGGTTTGGGCATATTAACACCCTAATCCGAATTTGGGGATAAACCCTAACCTAGGGTTTAATTTTTGTAAAATCACTTTTGAGTGTGGTTTTTTCATACTTTAATCTCCTCTAATTTTTGTTTTAACATTGGAATTAAATCTTCTCTTTAATGGAATCTATATGAAGTATTTAATGGTTGTTGTGTGTTTCCATGTACATGAAGTGTTTGTTAAACTACTTCAAAGAAAATATTTTGTTTGTTTCAAGTGCACCTGGAGAAGAAAAATGAACGAGGAAACCCAGGTACCTCCACTTGCTTCTTTTCATTCGATGAGACTAAGTGTGTATCAATGAGAGAGTGTTAGCCCCCTTTTTTTATTTCATTCACACACACATAAAAGAAGTGTAGAGGTGGACCTTTTTATGGGTTCACCATATCAAGGGCTCATAACATGCCTTCTCATCAAAGACATTAAATTGATCATAACACCCTTGATACTCAAATACACAAATTAAAAACTAATAACATCTCATCAACCATACTCATAAACAAATGGGACAACCTTAATTCACAGCGTAAACACAAATCCCCACTTGTTAAGCTATGCAAGAGTTAAATGTGATTCTCTTGAAATAAAATTCATTTGAAAAAAACTAAACATTGATTTATTAGGCCACAAATACTAACAACCACAAACCCACATGGGTTTGACATGTTGGCCAGCGCAACGAGTTTGCTCCCCATAGGATTACTTGATGCAAACGGTTTGTAAAATGATTCTGTGCATCCCGAGTTTTTCCGAACATAAGAAGAAGAAAAAATTTAGGACTCCTCATCACCCAAAAAGAGTAAAAACCAGGAGGTCCTGGGTTCCAATCCCACCATATACCTAATACCTATTACAAAAAACATATATAATCGGCGTATGTACTACATTTTATCCCTTTTTCTTCTAAAAATATGTTTTCAAACAAACAAAAACATCGATAGGACATCCCATTTGTAGTTATCCAATTTTTCAATACCACAGGTCCATAGCAACATCTCTCAAAATACCCATCAAAATTGCAAGAAATAAATAGGAAACACATAGAGAGAGAGAGATACCAAAAATCTTAGGCCAACACACCTCGCCTGAGGACTTCCCGCGGTGGATGACCCTTTTAGAAACCCATATCGTCCTCTTCGGAGGGGAAACCGTCGGCATTAAAGCCACTCAGTCCGATACAATCGAAGAAACTCCCTACATCGTCCATGGCCGCCGCCTCCCTGAGATTCTGCCAATGCCGGAGCTGTTGATCTGGCAGAACCCAAGCTCCAACACGGCCTTCTCTCACCAGCTCACACGCCCACAGACGGGGTAGGAGAGAATGAGAGGTTTATGTGAAGAGAGCAGTTATTTTGACATACAAGTCTTTGCTCTTCCCCTTCTTGGTTTGAAACAGAACTTCATACTCAATTTTCCTAAAAAAATATATTAGTATTTGATCCAAATCCGTATTCGAAAATAGTGAAAATCTAAAAAATATTTTGTATTTGAAAATTTTATATCTATGTCTGAAAATGTTATTCGTATCTAAAAATTTTCAAATCGGATGTGAATATGCCCATATCCGATTCGATATTGCCCATATCCGATCCGAAAATATCATATATATTATTACTTATTTAATTATGTATTTATATTTTTAGAATTAGTATGAGTTTTTTATTATTATTTTGACTTAAAGAATGTAATGTTTTATATATATACTTATAACTCTATGTTTTATACTAGGTAATTATTATATTTTTTTATATATTTTAAATATTAGATATATGATTTTTATTTTTAGATATTTTGGTCATTCCGTATTTATTTTGAATTTTTAGATCAGATATTTACTTTCAATATCCGTAGAATATTGGATAAAGATATTTTTTCAGATATCTAGTTCGGACACAAATACGGGTTTATCCGATTTGTATTTGTCCGATTAACAAACTCACTTTCAAACTATTATAACCTCTGATTGAAAAGGTTATATAGTTTATATTTTCCTTTAAAAAAAGGGGTTATTTAGTTTTCACCCCTCTCAAAATAGGTAAATTATCAAAAAACCCCTCCAAGACTCAATATTATTTTAAACCCCCATAAAATGTTATTTGACTTTGTAAAAAACTCAATAATCAACAAAATAAGAATGTTAGGGGAATAGCCCATATACATATGCTGAGATGGACCCTAACATTCTTATTTTGTTGATTGTTGGATTTTTTACAAAGTCAAATCTTTAAGGGGGTTTAAAATAATATTGAGTTTTGAAAGAGTTTTTTCATAATTTGCCTATTTTGGGGAGGGGTGGAAACTAAATAACCCAAAAACAGACCTCCCTCTTCAAACTATTTAATATGTGTAATTCTTTTTTACCGTGCACATGCTACTTTAGTGGGATACAGTGTCTTCATTAAAAAGTTTTTAATTTTTTATATAAATTATATCATTCAATTTATTAAAATATATACTTTATATTTTATAAAAGTAATGGTCTCATAAGATATAGGATTTTAGAGAAAAAAATGAAAGCATAGGATGACTACGTTTATAGAAATTTTAATTATTTATTTTTTTATGCTATGATAATGCAGTATATTGCATTATCATATATTCATAGTGTATAGGCATTTAAAATATCGCTTGTGAGTTCTAGGATGGGCCGCAAAACGGACTACATTTATCACGCTTTGACATTAACATTTCCCGCGCCGTGTAAGTACCAACTTAAGTTATTCCGGCCTTTTCCCTCTTAACAAGCAAAATTTTGATCATATTCCCCGCTATGCAACCCTGTTCGTCATTTTCTTCTCCCCAAACAATACATAAATACATAAATGTTTAAAAAACATCATTATGTAATAATTCACCCATTTTTAACCATAGAAAGCCGGACAATATAAGTCCTTCAAAGGATGGAATACAGAGCAAATGTCTATATCTGATTATCTATACATGAATCCATTTTTGCCGTATATTAACCCAAATTGGAAGTCAATCATCCAAATTATCTAATTTATAATGTTTATATAAAAAATTAGTATTTTTTTGAAAAATATCATATTTATAATGTATTTTAATATATATATATATATATATATATATATATATATATATATGTGTGTGTGTGTGTGATATGGTGTGGACACCATACACTCTTTTAATATGCAATCACCTTATAATTATGGTACATTTAATCGGATGGGTGAGAAACGGTCCATTAAAGAATCACAAAAGAGAAAATGAAAGATCATGTGGAGAAAAAAAGAGATCACGATTCATGGGGATATATGTGATTTTCATGGGGTAATTATTTTAACCGTATGATTAAAATCCATATATTCATATGGTAATTAAAGGGTGACCGCACCTGGGGGGGGGTGTCAATATGTAAATCAGCTGAGATGATATATATGATACCTAAATTGGCATCTCAATACATCCAATTTTTATATTCAAATATGAATTGGATATTGAGCCAATATCTTAGTGGGTAGTGTTGGGATTATGTCTCGATCCGGTGTATCACATCGAATGGCTATGATGAAACCATATTAGGTTGGACATCTAATGAGTAGAATATTATTTAAGATTTCATCTTAATTAATATTTAAAGTGAATCTCCTAAAATAGGAAACAATATTTGTTTGTTAATTAGGAGAGTGAATATCTCCTAATTAATGGGAACAATATTTGTACATGGCAATGTATACAATGTAGAGATCCTAAGGGAATGTTGAGAGGCTCTAAGAGAGGGTAACTCCATAGGAGAGTTTGTGAGTCTCTTAATGTATCTCAACTATCAAAGTGGATTCTCTGTTTTTTGCCCCGTGGATGTAGGCTTAGGCCGAACCACGTATATCTTGTGTTCTTCGTGTGATGTGATGTTTCGTTCTTGTGTTCGATCTCGTGTTTGTTGGTGGCTTCCGCAGATTGCCTTCCCAACAGTGGTATCAGAGCTCCAGATTCCGATCTAGGAGGACGAGATTTGAAGAACGAGGATCAATGACGACACGGGTCGATGAATTCATACCATCGACGAATGTATTGTTGGAAATTCCAACAACGGTGTGTCGTGCATGGTTTCACACGAAGAAGGAGAAAAAAAATCATGCAAGGTTGCATGGAGCTCTCGGTGGTGGAAGCAGCACATCTATTCAGGTGTGCGATGATGATACTAATTTGTTGCGGGTCCAAGATCCACCGAAAAGCAGACGTGCAGAGACGCTCAGGATGCAAAGTTCGCAGTGACACGCGAAGGCATGTGGGTGAATCACGTGAAGCGTGGGTGCGGAGTTCGTACAGAAGAAGATGGAATAGTGCAACACGATTTAAGGCGTTCTGAACTGGGTATGGGAGGAGCAGCCCCATGTGGTTCGGTTAAAAGAGCGAGTCCGGTCATCTCGCTAGCGCGGTGTGGCATGTTCAAGGTGGAGGTAAGATCTTCTTCGGAAATCCACGAGGAGCGTGGTGCATGTGAAATCAAGTCATGACATTGACTTGAGGATGCGCGATTACTGAGCCTGACTCAGGGGTTGATCCATGATAAGGCGAGCGCAGGCTTATGGATCCAACAAAATTGGGCGGTGCAGACGTCCGGAGGAAGAAATTCCTAAAATCCATTCAAGGTGGAGTTCTGCGGAGCGGGTATAGTGCACAAAGAGACTCGTGATAGCGACTTGAAGGCTGGTGAAGCTCAAGGAAGTCGAAGACCACTTGCTTGAAGGTGGAGGTGCACAGTTGCTCGCGTGGTCGTGCTTCAAGGACGACATGGAGCAAGGTGGAGACATCAACGAAAATCTTCTAAGGGGTTCGAGGAAGTCCGAGCGTACCGGATACGAGCCAAGGTGGAGATTTGTTGGGATTATGTCTCGATCCGGTGTATCACATCGGATGGCCATGATGAAACCATATTAGGTTGGGCACCTAATGAGTAGAATATTATTTAAGATTTCATCTTAATTAATATTTAAAGTGAATCTCCTAAAATAGGAAACAATATTTGTTTGTTAATTAGGAGAGTGAATATCTCCTAATTAATGGAAACAATATTTGTTTATTAATTAGGAGATTACTTGGGGAAGAAGTTATTTATCTCTATAAATATCTTCTAGGGTTTCATGGCAAGACATGACAATGTATACAATGTAGAGATCCTAAGGGAATGTTGAGAGGTTTTAAGAGAGGGTAACTCCATAGGAGAGTTTGTGAGTCTCTTAATGTATCTCAACTATCAAAGTGGATTCTCTGTTTTTTGCCCCGTGGATGTAGGCTTAGGCCGAACCACGTATATCTTGTGCTCTTCGTGTGATGTGATGTTTCGTTCTTGTGTTCGATCTCGTGTTTGTTGGTGGCTTCCGCAGATTGCCTTCCCAACAGGTAGACCATCTGTTTTAGCTTGTGTTAGATCTACATTTGTGCAAATTCTATTATTAAAAATGCTTAAAAACGCAAACACAAATCTAAACGAGGTTCCAGCTTTCACATCCCCACTGCTTGTCCATGTTTTCTCAGGCAAAATTTCTGTGTTTGAAAAGCTCCTGAATGAATGTTTTTCAAACGCCCATATGATCACCTACAATTTGCAAAACGCAGACTTCTCCACCGCACAACCAAACATAGACTTTAATTAATCCAATTCTGTGTTTATGTCGGAGTCACCCAACTAAACTAACCAACTCACAAAACTTTGGAGCTCCATTAAGTACAAGAATTTATAGTTCAATTCTGGGTTAATAAGCCTGTTGGTTGAGCCTTTGCATCTTTGTTGCTTGGCTCAGAAACTTTCATCACAGGGATTGTTGCTTCTGCCATCACACCAGTCTTCTCCCCTTTTGTGCTCCCTTTTAATCCTTTGCATGACTTCATATGGGCAACTAATTTCTCTGGCTTGAATTATTTCCCACACTGCCTGTACATCAAATTAAACCATGCAAAAAATAAAAATAAACCAATTAAGTTTCATAACAAACATAAAAATAGTAATGTTAGTGCTCATGATGCTCTCTGGGGGTTACATAAAAGGTCAAGATGTTCATGGATGGCTTAAGACTCTTAGCTCGTTTGGTGAAAAATTCATTTTGAGTTTGATCATTTAGATTCAGTGAATATTAACATTAGACTCATGAATGAGTTGAGGATTTTGAGTAGACATAGAGTATGTTCTTATACTAATATAAATATTTGTAATAATAATATAAAATAATATTTTTTTTTATAAACTGTAGTCATTTTCTATTTCATAGTCAATAGACAATGTCCGGAAGGAGTGTATTCCGTTTAAATTTGATGAAATAGGCATTACTCAAATCAAACTTCAACAACCTACTCTTAGATTCTATCTTTGGGGTCTTATCAAGTGAAACTCGAGGGGAATAGTTATATAGTTGTATTGGACTAGTTAACTTTAAATATACTCTTTTCATATTAGTTAATTGTATATTTGTGTCCGTATCTGAATCTAAAAGTGTATTCATATCTCGTATATATTCGGCTATATCTATGTCCGCGTCCAAATTCTATCTAGATAAGAATAATAATATCTTGATTTAAATAATATCTGATTATGAGACAAAAAAACTTGATCCAAATGCGAATATCGTATTGTACTTATGAGATTCATGCATGCTTAGGATATAATGCATTAAAATTCATATCTCTAGTTCGAACTTGTAATCTCACTTTTATTGTATCGTTGGCAAGATTTACCTTTTTTTTTATTTTCATATATTGCGGCCCATATTTGCAGTTTATAAATGATTACTCAGCCATGTACACACTCAAGTCTATTTTTTATTCAAGCAAGATAAGTTGGATGCTTTGAAATGAAAATAAAGATATTTTATTACATCGGAAGACAATGATAACTTTTATATTTTGAAATTGAAACAATTGTTACTCAGGGTTGATCCTGAGATTTGAAAATTTGAATGGGTCATAAGCAATCTTTTAAATGGGGCCCACTCTAGCACAAAAAAAAAATCATCTTGTTTAAATATTTTTTAATAAATTGTCATTTTTCATTGATCAACTAGAAAAGTATAAAAGATAAATACATGCTCTCATCGTTTCATTTCACAACTCAACTAACATATGATTATTTAGAAATTCATCTTGTAACAATTATATCAAAAAAATTACAAGCATATACATATAATCCAATTCACCAAGAACAAACATAATTTAAAGCTATAACCTATAATACAAAAAAGAAATGATGAAAGACAAAAAAACATCATTTAAACATTATTCTTCTTGCATTTTGAGCTACAAAAGTACTAAATAGATAATGAATATCTTATATTTCCATTAGAAGTCTAAAAAAAAGTAAAAATAGGTTACAACTCACGAACCATGGTTATTTTGTTTGCCCCCTCTTTTATAAAAAAAAACATGAGTAATTGATTTATTTTTGTCTAATTAGAGATTTTCAGTCATCTAAAAAAAAGATACTTTCATGCTTCACTTTTAATTCCATCGCTATTTATCAAAAATATATTAATATAATTATAAAGAAAACCTAAGATTAAAAAAGGGGCTACATACCTTATGATGGATATCAATTTGTTGTAAAAATTTTATATTTTGATTCTTAAATTTTAGAATGGTTGAAATGAGAGAGAGAGAGAAGCCAAGAGATTATGAAAGAGAGATTACAAGAGAGAGAGATCAATTGGGGAGAAAAAAAATTTAGGCTAATTAAAGAGGGTGACTATTGACCTTCAAAAAGAGATTTTAAAATTTTAATGTATATATATTGCATGAGTGGGATTGATTGTAAATTTTTATTCTCATTTGAGGCCCGGATGTGTTAAAACAACACGATTTCATAGTGGGCTTATAAAAAAAGATTTCACAATGGAGGCCCATAAATGATTTAACAAGCAACATAGTGGTGGTAGCATGGTTTGGGAGCCCTTCCTTAGGTGGGGCTCTAAACAGCTGCCTATTGGGTCTATACCCAGGGTCGGGCCTTACTATTTTATATTATTCATTTAAGATTTCATAAATGATATAACAAGCAACATAGTGGTGGTAGCATGGTTTAAGAGCCCTTTTCTTGGTGGGGCCCTAGACAGTTTGCCTACTGGGCCTATACCCTGGGGCCAGGGTTGGGAGTGCTGCTACACAGTTTTTTTTACAGTCCAAAACACATACCTATATACCTCGTTACAGATTCAGTGAAACATATATCTCGTTAGATGATATATATACCTCATTAAATTTTTTCTTACACTTACTAAAAATGAGCTCATTTAATTCGAAATGAAGCGATATGCATTTTTTTTATCAAAGCATGTATCTCATTAGATGATGTTTACTATTTTTAAAAATGAAAACATATAAGATATGAGTTTGATTGATGAATGTGACTGAGTATATCATTTTTCTTTATATTATTCATTTAAGATTTTGCAATGGATGCTCATAAATGATATATAACAAGCAACATAGTAGTGGTAGCATGGTTTAAGAGCCCTTCTCTGGGTGGGGCCCTAGACAAGCTACCTACTGGGTCTATACCCAAGGCCGGGTCTTACTATTTTATATTATTTATTTTATTTTAAACTATCACCCTGTTTTAAAATGAAAATATAGATATTTTATCCTATTTGAAGGCCATGGAAACATTTATCCTTTTTTATCTTGATTTTAATAAATAAAAATATGGACAAATTGATAAGATTTTTATTCTCTTTTTAAATTAAAAGAATATATCTTCAAAATCTTTAACTTTTTACAAACCAGCACATCCATTCAGTCATCCGATAGAATTAAATAAAAATTTAAAAGGAGTGAATAAAAAAAACGTCCAAAATAAACCACGGTAAAAGAAAATGAAAAAAAAAAATCGCTTACGAGCACTTCATCAGCCTCTCTGACTCCTCCGATGTTCTCGATTTCCTGTTTTGCCCCCCAACGAATCAACAATTCACAAACCAAACCGTCTAAAAATATATCGAAATATCACCATCGGTGGCGATACACAACTCTCACCTCCCACCAGACGCGTGATTCGGCGGCCTCTGATGATGAATCCCCTCCGTCCCCAACGCCCTTCGCGATCCATCCACCCCGCTTACTCTCACCGGTAGTTGATCCGACTCACCCTGCTTAATCCTCGTCATCGCCGCATCGTTAGTCTCCGCGGTCATGCACGTAGGGTTTATAAATGAATCAAGCCGCTCGAGCTCGGCTCGGACTCGGCTCGATTTAATCTCGTCCAGGCTCGTTCAATTAGACAAATGAACGAGCTTGAATAATTTTTAAAGCTCGGTTAGGCTCGGGACCTGGATCGAACTTCATTTTGTGTTCAAATTTGACTCGTTTGTGTTATAAAAAATTTAATTAAAGCTTTAGTAAACTCCTTTGTAAAATCAAAACATTAAATCAATACAAAGTTATGCTCATTTAAGCTCATGAATTTGACTATTTAGACTAAAATTTTATTTTCAACCGTTAAAAACTCTAAAATGAAGAAGAACGCCAGACTTGTTGAGGCTCGTGAGCTCGACTCAGCTCGTTTATAAACGAGCCGAGCCTGAACATGTTAAAGTTCGGCTCGTTCGGCTCGTTTACCACCCCTACCTGCACGTGAGCAGTCTCTTCAACACGTGCGACGAATATCTCTTCCTCCTCCCTGTCTTATTCTCCGTCTGATCCTCCCCCTTCGTCTCCTCCACTGTCCGATCGCATCTTTCCATTCTAAACTCATCCGTCTGCGTCGAGTCGCTGCCGCTCCCTTCCGATTCCCCTCCTTCAATCCTGACCGTCCGTTTGATCTCATCCTGATTGGACGGTGAGATGCTGGAGGTTATGAGGGAGCCCTTGAGGACGTACTCGTTGTCGGAGACAGGTGTGATGAGGTGGTCGTCCCTTAGCACGTCCTGCCAAACGTACCCCGACTTATACTTCCTGTGCACGCGTATCAAAAAGATTTACATAAATACCTCGTCATCTTTTCAATGGAATCACAATCAATCACGACCGTTGATTTGATAATGCCTTTTGAAGGACCACGCGAAGGAGTCCGGAAAGTCTTTCCCACGCAAGCTCGACATCCACCGCTTCACGTCTGTCCATAGATTCAAATTCAAAAAAACTTGCATAAAAAAATGGTGATGGATGAAAATGAAGAGATTAAAAAGGGACCTCTGAGACGGACGGCCTTGCGGTGGAGATGGTGGACGCGGATGAGGTGGGGGTGGTCGATGTTGCCCATGCGACTCAAAAGGTACACCACGTTTATCCTCCTCACCTCTCCTCCTGACGCGTCCATTCTCCGGTAATAACAACGGCATGAATTTGGTATAGAATATCAGTATCCTTAATAAATGGGGATATCTTTTATGGGGGGGGGGGGGGGGGGGGGGAATAGAATAGAGAACGAACCTAGAAAGGAATGAAAGCAAAATCGGGAATCATAAATGCCTTACTTTTGTTTTGTTTGTGACTGTGTGTTCTGTTTTCGTGTGTTTTTTACTCTTTTTTTTTTTTAATTGCGTGGGTTATTTATGGAAAAGGTCAAGCTGTGAATGGTGGTGAGAGAGGATTGCGCCATTTACTTTATTTATTATTTATTATTTTCGCGGTGTATTTATTTTAGAAAGGTAATCAACATTTGATATTCAATTAGTCCAATCGGGTCAGATTTTAAAATAGGAATGAGATTATTTGTGTTATCCATGTTGATTAACTAATGAGTGTATGCAATGATTTTATTATAAATAATATCATAAATTGTGTTATTTTTATGGTGGTGTCTTTTTAACGTTTAAGTGACATGTTTTTATTTGATAGTTTCATTGTGATTGTCACATAGGCTCTAAATCCCTTGTATTTGATCTAATAATTCGTTGTTGCCTTTTGAGGCGGCGGTGATGAATAGTGTGATGGGGATATAATAATAATTATCATAACATAACCAGTTTTTTAAACCCGACCTGATTTGGTCGGTTAAACATGTTAAATTTTCATCTGGACTAAATTCTGATTTGATTTACTCACAAAACCACTATACAAAAAACCGGTATAAACTATTTAACCATCTGTTGAACGACGGTTTTTAAGAAATGACTATGAGAATCATCTAGTTTTTTAATTACAGTTTTTTTATTAATCACTTGTTAAAATAATAAAATAATAAAATAATAAATTTTATGTAATAAAATAATGTAATGATATTAAGTAAAAAAATTAAGAATATTAAGATTTAAGATTTCGGAAATCTATAAAGATTTTTTAAAATATTTTATTTTCTTAATAAATTTGTTCATTTAGTAATAATATTAATATTATGTGATGATATTGTCACGTATCAAATTCGATTAATTTGACAAGGAAATCTTAACCTATTTATTTTTCTGGTTAAAAAATATTTGATTTTTAATTAAAACATTGACATAAAATCTCTTTATTCTTACAATATGGTCTCGGTAGAGTATAAGACATCCTCAGCCAAGGATCAGTACCATATAACCCAATTTACTGTAGTGCACAACTTTTATATAGATCAACTATTAACAACCCCCCCCCCTCTCCCGGGGTCGGATTCCCTGTTTCCATAGGGAACAGGAAACAGGGATTTTACCCAATCCCCTTCGTCCACGTGGAATCTTTAACAGAGACAGACGGAGTCAATGAAGATGGTTAACGATGCTCCACAATTGAAGGGGAATAATTGCATCAAAGTCATAAATAAAAAAAATTCACAAATCAACCCTTTACGAGACTTGTGTGGCCCACTTGTGTTGCAATAAAAGTTACACTAAAATCATATACAATAACAAAATCACAAATCAGTCCTTTATATTTATTTAAATGAGACTTCAAAGTACAAATCCAAATATTCAATTAGCAAGTGAAAAAAACTAAAAGTAATTTTTCACCATGCAAAAAAAAAAAAACTAATTTTCATTATTAGTGCAGTTATGCTCATCTTTTAATAACCAATATATATATATAATATTATAAAATAAACGATATCATTCAATTTATTGGACTATATACTTCAACTTTTTGTAAAAGTTCATTTTTCAATTGATAAAATATATAATTGTTTTAAAATTTTTTTATAAAAATGAGCGGACGGCGTTGAAGACTATAAAAAAATGAGAATAGCATTTTTATTTTATTTAAGAATAGACATCCAAGTCAGTCATTTCATAACAAACAGATGAGATGACAATAAAAAGTTAAATGATATTATTCACTATTGTGACTGACTGACTGACTGACTGACTTGGATGTCATTTTTACATATATTGTGACTGACTGACTTGAATGATATCATTTAATATCATTTAACTTTTTATTGTCATCTCATCTGTATGTTATGAAATGACTGACTTGGATGTCTATTCTTAAATAAAATAAAAATGTTATTCTCATTTTTTTATAGTCTTCAACGCAGTCCGCTCATTTTTATAAAAAAAATTAAAACAATTATATATTTTATCAATTGAAAAATGAACTTTTACAAAAAGTTGAAGTATATAGTCCAATAAATTGAATGATATCGTTTATTTTATAATATTATATATATATATATAGGTTATTAAAAAATGAGCATAACTGCACTAATAATGAAAATTAGTTTTTTTTTTTTTGCATGGTGAAAAATTACTTTTAGTTTTTTTCACTTACTAATTGAATATTTGGATTTGTACTTTGAAGTCTCGTTTAAATAAATATAAAGGACTGATTTGTGATTTTGTTATTGAATATGATTTTAGTGTAACTTTTATTGCAACACAAGTGGGCCACACAAGTCTCGTAAGGGGTTGATTTGTGAACTTTTTATTTATTTATGACTTTGATGTAATTATTCCCCTTCAATTGTGGAGCCTCGTAACCATCTTCATTGACTCCGTCTGCCTCTATTAAAGATTCCATGTGGACGAAGGGGATTGGGTAAAATCCCTGTTTCCTGTTCCCTACAGAAACAGGGAATCCGACCCCCCCTCTCCCCCCCCCCCCCCCCCTCTTTTTTCGTTGATAAAAAAATGGGATATCATGTAACTACTTTTTATAAAAGATGTGATTATATATTCTAATGAATTGCATGAACTTATGAATAAAAAATATAAAAAACTTATAATAAAGTATGTATATTGTTACAATGATTGCATATGATTAACAAGATACATAATATTGCAAATGAGTCATTTAAAAGGACTATGACCCATTACATGTCTGTTCAACCGCACATATTATGAGAATCCATCCATTTCTAAAAAACATTATATTTAAAGAGAGTGAGAGCTAAAAAGTAGGGCTGCAACTGAGGCGGGTTGGGTTCGGGTTGACCCCAACCTGAACCCAACCAAATTCCAAACTATTCAACCCTAACTCGACCCAATCCGATTTTTAACCCGGATTGGACTAACCCGAACCCAACCCGTAATTAAATAAACCAACCCTACCCAACCCGACCCAACCCGATTTTCTAACATGATTAAATTAAATAAACCAACCTGACCCAACCCAACCCGATTCAACCCATAAGATTAATTAGGTTTACCTAAAATTTGGACTGCCCAGATTAGAAATTATATCATAAACGACCATAATTTTTTTTTAATTATTAATTTACGGGTTCGGGTTGGGTCGGGTTGTGATAAGTCAACCCAAATCCAACTCAATTTGTGAGTCAACCCGAATTGGCCAACCCGAACCCGAATACGATTTAGCAAACTCAGCTCATTTAAAAATTGAGTTCAACCCGTCGGGTTCAGGTTCAACGTGACCCAAGTTGCAGTCCTACTAAAAAAATTCATAAAATCTACTAAAATCGGGTTTGGAATGCAAAAACAAAAATAAGTTTAGATCCGTATTTGTCCTAACACAGATAGAAACAGAGCATGCGTGTAACAATGGCCTTTATTCTCTCCCCCCTCCCCCCGCAGACAATGCTTATACTGTTTTTTGTTCTTATTCCTCCTCAAACCAAGTCCTTTTGACCGCTTAGTCGGTCGGGACGACTGAACCGAATCACACGCCCATAATTTGGTTTGTTCTGTCACCACTTATAATAATTACTCTTTGGTCCCCCTATTATTTTGTGGTTAATAGGATATGATTGGGATTTTGTGATTGCAACTTTGCAAGGAGTCACTGTTCCGGGATCAAGTTAGGTCCAACACTTATTAGACAATTCGATTGTCCAATGCATTTTGGACCGTTTGATTTAAATGCATAAAAATTGACACGTCAAAAATAATTATATTTGAGATATTATGTAATTAATACTTTTAAACCAAATTTAGCATTTAATTATATTACATTTTTTTTCAATTTAGAAATTTCTTTATTCCTCCCCCCTTCTCCTCCTCCCATGCCCTTTTATGAAAGAACAAATGTAATTTAAAACATTAAAATGTAATTCATTTTGACTTGATTCAGAGTCTCATTGACTTAGGCCAAATAATAAACTTTTTATTAAATTACATTTGTTCTTTCATAAAAGGGCATGGGAGGAGGAGAAGGGGGGAGGAATAGAGAAATTTCTAAATTGAAAAAAATTGTAATATAATTAAATGCTAAATTTGGTTTAAAAGTATTAATTACATAATATCTTAAATATAATTATTTTTGATATGCCAATTTTTATGTATTTAGATCAAACGGTCCAAAATGCATTGGACAATCAAATTGTGCAACAAATGTTGGACCTAACCCGGTCCCCACTGTTCCCTAGCTTATATGCTAATTAATAGCGGTTGAGGAGGAACTCCTCCCTCAATAATTTCATACATTTTTTATTCCTTTTATTAAAGATATTTTATTAAAACTTTGTTACACGGTCTCTTTTTTCATCTATATACCTCATTAATATTATATATTCACAATAATTAAGTATATGTCCCCATAGAAAATTTTTACACTTTCAATAAATGGATTCATGCGATTTATTTGAGTATATGTTTTTTTTTTATATAAGCATATATTTCATTAAATGATACATATTATTTTTATCAAAATAAAAAAATGAATGGATTGAAAATGAGACCGGAAAAGAACTATATTTAACATTTTCCTTATTTCTAAGGGGCAAACCATAAAAAAATTGTTTGGGTTGCTTTTTTTTTAACTAATGACATTGTGAATTAATAACTAATATTGATCGATAGTTTTTGCGGTGTTTTAAATACTAAACTAGACTGGGTTGTTCAATTTGATAGAATGTCGATCAGTTTGAATTTTGCTTTGATTAACCCTTAAAATAAAGTAGAATATAAAATCATATCAAAATATAAAATACGATCAATCCATCTGTTGAACTTACTGTTGTTATGAATAGATAGTTTTTTCATCTAGGTGATTCTTAAATTATTTTGAAAAAACCAATATGAGAACTCAAAATTTATTTTGTCAAACCTAAAAATAATGTAAAAAATGGATCTCGAATTGATCTGCTTAAGATCCTCAAGTGTTGAATGTTCTAAAGTAATTAGAAGAAAAAGAAAACCATTCAAGAAAAACCCAAAATAAACGAGATTAAGAACTTCTTGGGTTTGATTTCGAAGTGCATCAAAAGCAAGGATTTAATTGTTGTGTATTTCAGCGGTGTCTTGGTGCCTGCCCCCCTTGACTTGCACTTTAATTAGATGTTCAAATTCATGGATTGGTTATGAAGAGTGAGTTTGGTACAGAGATTTATTGAAGTCAAACTTCTTTATATGCATGCAAAGTATTAGGTCTTGACTGATGCTTGTAAATCATTCAGTGGGTTTGGTGACATTGAGAATACTCATTACTTTTTCAAGGATCTTTTTGTTTGTTTAGTCAAGAACAAGGTGGATGATGAGTCCGGATCTTGTCAGGACTGATTAAGGTTAGTTATGTCATTACCGAACTATATAACATTTTAATCAAACTACACAATCTATTAATCGAACTACACAGTCAATTGTTAGGTACATGTTCACTCTACTATTGAATAATGATAATACTTATAAGTCCATATTTTATTCAATAGCTTACTAGATCCAATAAGAAAGTAGAATATATACCCCACAATTGGTTATGCAGTTCGATTAATAAGCTATGTAGTTCGAATAAAGGATTGTGCAGTTCAATACTGACAGAGCTAACCGAAGTCAGTTCTGACTGGATCTGGATTCGTGGATGATGATCATGGAAATGGAACAGATATTGGCAGGGCAGTGGCAGAGCATTTTTTGGTTCTCATAAAACCAAGGGTACGTACTTTCATTATTAAAGGCAGTGGTAGTAAATAAGTTGAGCAGCTTGGACTCGGCACTGGCTCGGCTCGATTAAAGCTTGCTCGGGTTCGTTTGATTAGACAAATGAGTCAAGCTCCAACACTTTTTAAAACTCAGTTTATAAATGAGTCAAGTCTGAGCCGAGCCCGAGAATATATAAGCTCATTGTTTAACATTAAAAGGGAAAAACAAAAAACCTAAGTCGAGCTAAGCTTGAGTATGAGCTTATGTCATTTTCAGATGTACAAGGTGTTGTGATTTGTGAAATGTGACTTCTCAAATGCTAAACAAGTTTTTTTTAGCTAAATGAGCCTGAGTCGAGCCTTGGTTCAAGCTTCGGCTTTGCTCGTTTAACAAACGAGTTAAACCGAGTTTTTCACGAGCTAAATAAGCTAAGCTTGAACACAAAATTAAGTTCGGTCCTAAGCTGAACCGAACCTGATACTAAATGGACCAAGCTTAAACATGTCAAAGCTTGACTCATTCGACTCGTTTATCACCCCTAGTTAAAAGGACTAATATTGATTTGATGATTTTTTGTAGGAACTTATTCGAATAGGAACTAAATAGCACCAACATGTTGTCTTAATTAAGGAAAAATTAATTGGGGGACTAAGCCGACTAACCAGATGTCCATATCATCAGAACAAATTATAGGGAGTTGTAGATATTTTTTTATGAATTACAAGGATTTCGTCATATAGGGAGACGTAAATAGTTAATGATTTCACAAGATTTTTTTGTAAATTTGACAAGTTTAGGACTTATATGGATTTTTTTCTTTTCTGATATACCAGTTTTGATCCTTAGAAATGACACAGTTAGTGGGAATAATCTCACGGATAGCCATTATAGTTCCAACAAGATATATACCTCACTGGACATAATATATACCTCAATTTTTCACATTTTAAAAAAATTGATTGATTTAATTCGTTATAAAGGTATATATTTTTTTATTAAAGTATATATATTATTAAAATACATTTACTATTTTTTTTAAATGAAAGAGATGCAAATTTTCCATGACATTGTTCAATGAGTAATGTATTCCATCACTGTTGTTTCTACATGTTGTCCATTTGAAATACAGAAGGGGACTTTAATGGTTTATATCAGTTCACACAATTTAGTTTAAAACCTGTGTTCGAAAATTGATTCGGAGATAATAAATTTATCTGTAATGATAACCATTAATAAAATCATTAGTCAGTAATTAATACATCTAATGATCTAAATAGTTTAACAGTAAAAAAAATAGCACCCATTAAAAATCTTAGCACCAATTGTTTACTACTTCATATGAGCAATGTATGACTTGACCCGCACATCCCATCGGCCATCGCTGGCGAGGTGGAAGAGATGCACCCATCTTAGATGGATGACCCGGGTTCAATCTCAGTCTGACCCCTTTGGGGAGTTTGTATTGGATTATGAGCCTTGTGTCCAGTTATGTTATATCTGCCTCTCGCGGACTTTGTTATAAAAAAAAAGGGTACGACTGGACCCATAAAACATATCTCATTTGAGAATATAATTATCCCTGTGAGCATGTACCATTGGAGGTGTCAAACAAGGAGATTTTCACCAGACCATATTAATACATCAAAAAATAGTTGCTTAGCCTTGATGGGGGCATATTGAACCTCATATATCGTCCAGTATATACATCAAGTTGGTTATGGGGACCTGATTCTAAACAAGTTTAGTGTGACCCAGATGTGAAATCCTAAAAAGGGACCTATATCAATCACACCAAATAAAGGTGTATATACACAGTGATTGTTGCAGTCCTCACCATCCCTAGCATTAGAAAAATATAAAAATACATGCCTTTATACATCAATTTTCATAAATTCTCAAAATTCACCTCACAAATATGTACTTCCGAAAAATTTCAAAACACTGTTAGGGTTTAAATATGTACTTTAAAAAAAAATTCAAATTCACCAACATTACCCTTTCAAAGGGTTTACATTGTGCACATGAATGCCCACATATTAATGATTTTAGAGTTTCAAATGGGGGATCTTCACAATATAGAATTTGTTAAGAGGTATATATGTAAAAAAAATATTTTCAATTTTCACATATCTTTTTAATTTGTAAATTTATAATAAATTTTACAAATGATTTATTTAATAATTATTCATTATATCATTTATGTATTTATAACATGCATGATATATTATATCGTATATAAATTATATAAAAAAAAATTAAAGGTATTGATTTATGGAATTTTTTAAAATATTTTTTTATTTACACGCACATCATGTATGGATGAATACTAGTTGATATTGAGAGAGAGAGAGAGTAAATCGGCAAGGAGTGCAACTTACTTAAGGGGTTCAACTCAACCAAGCTTGACTTTTGGGCAGATTCGAATTAAGATTTCGGTGGTTGGATTTACATGAATCTAAACCATAACTGAGGGAATCTAACCCAATTTTGGTTGGTTTCAGATTCCTATCTCATTTCTCTTTAGCAGTTCGTAATTCAATATTTAGTAATGAAATCCAATAGCAAATATGTACCTCCACTTAAAAAAAAACGAGACCAATGCCTGAGTAGCAAAGTTCAAATACGAATAGTTTAATTTGTTTTTACCCTATATCTCACTTATAAATTATATTTGAGTGATGTTACACTCAGTTTTTTCTCAATCCAAAAATATAATCTTATATGTCATGTTAGAAATCTAGTGAAGCATATACATCATTAGATATTGTATATACCATATTAAATATTTCTTACACTTATTAAAAATGAATTCATTCAACTCGAAATGAAGCGATATACATTTTTTATCAAAGCATATACCTCATTAGATGATGTTTACTATTTAAAAAAAAATGAAAACATTTAGGCCCCATTTGGATTGAGGAATTGAGTTATTCTGGTTAGATAACAAATCTACATAAATAAGAAATTTTCTGTTTGATTGTGTTTTTTTATTCTTATTGGAAAACGTAATAATAAATGTTGAGTTGTCTGGTTGATAAAGAATAAAATATAAATAAAGTGTAAAAATGTTGATTTGACATGTGAGCTTATGAAAATAGATAAACTGAGTATAGTTTATCCTAGAGGTTACTTAGAATTGTTATACTCTCTTATACTCGTTTAAACTGGCTTAATAATACCAAGTTATACTCTGCAAACAAACAATCATTTTCCCTGTCAATTCTTATATCACTCTTATTCTCGCTTAACCTGCTACCCAAACGGGTGCTTAAGGTCTGAGTTTTGGTTGGTGAATGTGACTAGGTCTAACATTTTCTCATATTAATTTTAGCTATAATACCCAATTAGAAATCAAACTGCACTTTTTAATTTCTTCTTTGGTTTTTTTCAAAAAAAAAAAAAAAAAATCCTCTTCTGTATGTTGTACCGTAGTTTTAAATCCATTTATTTAATCATATATATGTATAAATTTGGTCTGCTACCGAACTTTCTAGACTGCAAAGCAAGTGCCCTTCAGATGGGAAAAAAAATGTAAAAGGTCCATGACAAGAATTGGAACAGTGAGTCTTTATGAAGTTCATGGAATAGCAGTTGAGCTTTAACAGGTGAACCTAAAAAAATAGTTTCAACCTTCTATCTTAATTTAATTATTGGAATACTGATGCTCAGATTAATTGAATAATACCCTACGAATAAAAATGTCCAGGAGAGAAATTACAATAATGAAAACTTTGCACATATGCCCTCCAAACATTGTATATTTATATTTATACCATCACACTTATTTCATATATATACTTTTATAATCTTTTTAAATCACAGAGTCATTTTTAACCACCAAGTTATTTTATCAAACCACATCTTTATAGTTTGCCCCCTTTAGTGCTTCTTAACGAAAGGATCCTAAATTTAAGTCTTGTTCCTTCTAATGAAAAAACGTCAATATCCAAACTATTATAATTTTAGTGAGAGTATACATATACAAATATCATGTTTTCGAAAGCAAATTTTCCTATAATTATCATGGTTAGCAATGTGTTTATACATGCAAACTTTTTTGGTACGTCTCAAATGAGCTACAAAATCACCCACAATGGACAGATAATCATAACTAGCATCAAGTAAGTCATAACTATTGTTGGTCTAATTTAACTACAAAAGAGAGACTCATAAGAACCAGCCCACAGGACTGTAAACCCCTTTTATTCTTCAATGCTACTGTACACATGTTTAGCGGATGTGTACTGGATTGGGGGTGCCTCATTGCGGAAGTGGAAGGTCTCATTTAGAAACGGGATGCTATATATATATCACAGGATAATTGGAGGGTGGTGGGCCGATCATTTTAGGTTAGATGTTTCTTCTAATTGGGGGTTCGCCTTTGTTTTTATTTCCTTGTTATTTAATATCTAATTTTTCTCTATTCAATGTTTCTAATTCGAATTCAGTAAATGAAATCGGGTAGCAAATATTTACCTTTCTTTCAAAAAGAAAAAAAAAGAAAAAAACTACTGTGAGCGTGAATTGGACCTTGATTCCCCATAAAGAAAGAGATGTCCCCCCACCACCATGCCTCAAACCTTTGGAGCAAATCTTTGTACAAGTTGGCTGATAAATTAGGTCCCTCCCTAAACTATTATGATAAATTAGGTCCCTCCCATCCCTAAACTATTATTCTTAAAGACTAAAATGCCTCTCAGATATGTGGTTGGAGAAAGGTTGTTCAAACAAAAATGTTGGAACCCTTCTAGTTTAGAACGTTTGGTCCCCAAATTTTACTTCAACTTTTGAGTTTGGTCTCACAGTTGGGGGAATTCACATAACCAGCAACAGCTCTAACTACCATTCAATCCCTGTGAAACGCTCATTACACATGTACATGTTCTCCTTTATAAAATTTGCCTCCACCTCTCTCTCACCATTGCTTTGATTTTCTACACATTAAAATGAAAAAAAAAAAACACCCTTTTGAAGGGAAGGCTTGAACTTGGGGAATTAGCAAATTATATTGCAGCTTCAGGTGAGTAATTCAGGCCCCTTTTTCTTTTATCTTGTATGAGTTATTATTATTATTATTATTGGTTATAGAAAATTTTGGATGCACAAAATCACCCGCAACATGCGTGGTTTTTATCTTCGTTAGCCTAGATAGTTATTTATAATCATGCACTTTTTGAAGTGTTAACAGAGGAGGTTCACATGCATAGTGCATTATTAGATGCATTTTTCATTTGCATTACGAACTAGTAATATATGAGGTTGTTTATCAGAAGTTATGTTGTCTTTCCTTAGTAATGGTTCCATTTTTTAGATTCAAATTGTGTAAGCTTAGGATCTATGTGGAATCAATCAATTTTCAATTACAATTTATACTTGAGCGATTCTGAAAAAGCTCCTCTCAACAAATTTTTTTTATGGAAATTGCTTTGTGAACTTTTAATACATAAAAATCAAAATTCAAAACCAAATATTGAAGTTTAAAAAATACTAGTTTTGAAACTTATTATTTAAAAACTGATTTGCAAAAATAAAGTCAATATAATGATTGGTTCCAAGACTAGTGTTGATTTCTTGATTGGTGATCTCTTCTTTTCATAAAAAAACAAAAAAGTATACGGAGGAAGAGGTGGGATATCCAGACATATATCCTAGTAGCAATTTGTATTGCTGTTTGGATGTGAATTTTTACTGTTTGTTGGATTAGACGAGCTGGTGTGAATACCTCTGACTAAGCCTGTCAACGGACCGGATACGGAGCGGATATGGTCATATCCGTATCCGTATCCAAAATTTTTTTTTATATCCGTATCCGTATCCGACGGATATTTAAAAAGCGTATCCGTGTCCGATCCGTATCCGTATCCGACGGATTCGGATAATTATCCGAAATATCCGAAATAAATAAATAAATAATTAAATATAAAATTTTTATTTAAAGTTTAAAAATTGAGTTAAAATTAAAAATTCACAAACACAAGTCCTAACTTTACAACTATTAGAAAGAATAAATAAATAATTAAACATAACAAATTTTCATTTAAAGTTCAAAAATTGACTTAAAATTAAAAATTCACAAACACAAGTCCTAATTTTACAACTATTAGAAAGAATGTAAGCCACTTAATCAAAATCCAATGGTAGATATTAAATACTAATATTAATATTTTTTTAATGCCATCGGATACGGATATTTTTCGGATCGGATAGGGGTATATCCGTATCCGATCCGAAAATTTTCGGATACGGATTATTTTTTCGGATACGGATACGGATTTTTCGGATATCGGATATTTTCTGCATTTTCGGATACGGATTCGGATCGGATGCGGATATTTTTTCGGATAATTGACAGGCTTACCTCTGACCTTTTCCACATATGTACTGTTTGGATGTGTTTGATAGCTTGTGCAATGATAAACAGTCAATGTTCTTGCGTCATCATTTTTTGCAGTGTTAAGTTATTTGTTGAACAAAAAACCTGAACAAAAATACAACACCTGCAATAGTAGTATAACAGGGTGTCAACAACCCCATGGAACAAGCTTCATCACTCTGAATGGAGGGCACCATTTTGCTGTCTCATTTCAGTGGGATAACTTTTTTTTTATGGAAAATATTATACATAATCATTCGTGCGATCACTTTTACACAACCCACAAAATTTTTTTGATTCATTTTAATTTTTTCTATAATGGAGTATATAATATTACAGTAGAATATATATTGTGGTATTGGTTGAAAAATTATTA
The DNA here is from genome assembly GCA_030737845.1 of Acorus calamus. Taxonomy (NCBI): domain Eukaryota; kingdom Viridiplantae; phylum Streptophyta; class Magnoliopsida; order Acorales; family Acoraceae; genus Acorus; species Acorus calamus. The sequence continues at coordinate 29,728,322 of CM060863.1, read as the reverse complement.
TAATCTCATTTGTCGACAAATGGCATTATCACATTTCAATATCTCATTGATGACTCATCTCATCTTGTGAATTTTTTTTTTTTTTTTGACAAAGTAGACATATAATTAGGTTAAAACATAAATGTGGAACTTCCATTTATAATCTTTATTTTACTTACATTAAAACAAAAAAGTTCACTAAACATTTTACACACACATTAAATTTTATTCCCCTTTACGTTACAACCCGCAATGAATTCAACCCAACTTTATTGTCATGTTCTAAAAAAAATCCCTAAAATCTTAAAAAGTCCATCATATTAGAAAAGTTATATATATGTGTCCCTAGTGGTTATAGTACAACGGTTCAGGGCTTGTCTGGTTAAAGGGGAGGTCTTGAGTTCAAGTCTTAGCGCTGACTTACCCACATGTTTGTTGGCGATTATTCGAAAGAATTTTTCGTGAGACCGGGACAAACTGACCGCCCTCCGATAAAAAAAAAAAAAAACCTTATATATGCCTGTATCATATCCTATTAGTGTGCATTCTGAAAATCTTGAAAAATCCATGAATCCTATAAAAATTAATCTTTTGTCACTTTGATTGGACCACATAAAGCTCCTCCGTGTTTGCTGCATAAAGGATCTCAAATGTCACAATAAGTGAAAAAAATATAATTTTCTAATCTTTTTCTTTCATTTTGTATTTGTTTTATAATTCATTGGTTACCAGTGTTATTAGCTTACTCAAAATCCAATTTTACTTTCCTCCTTTGAATTCTTGCAAAATGAGATTCCATTCTCAACTTATATAAATTTACCTCAAAAAATATATTATTGGAGGAATATTAGAATTGCAAAGTCCAGAATCACCTCCAAATTCTGCCTTGTGTAATTCGATATTTAACTTAGATATTGCATTTTCCTAACAAAAAAAGGTAGGTGGAACTAGGCCGCAGAGACATTTATGAGATTGCAAATATTAGATTCAATTTTAAAGGTTGATTTTTTAAAAATAAATTAATAAATCCAGTTATGGTTTTATAAATATCTGGAGATCTCTCTCTAAGTTAAAATTTTGAATAAAGTTTTATAAACACGTTGAGAAAGTATGATTTTGAATAAAGGTGTTTAAATAAACATGAAAAACCTAAGAAACTCACTTTCTACTTTTTTTTAAATGTTTATTTTTTGCACTAAAATGTGTAATTTACTTTTTAATTAAGTTTGTTTTTAGGATAACATTTAAAAACATTTGCATTTTTGCTTTTTTAAAAGCAAAAACGCGTTCAAATGTGTTTCTAAAGGCTATCTACGTATAGACCATGTCTGTGGTAATATGTAGCATATGTAGTTACTCTTCAGGTATATAATTCATTTAATAAATCAAATGATTATTTTGGTTTTTTTACATAATGAATGTCCGCAATTACTTAGATTACAACTATTTTTTTTCTATGACACACTCTTTTGTTACATAAAGTATACAAACATATCTAAACATGTGGAATTGCACGTGAGATGCGCCTAGGACTGTCCCCAATGTTATCTTTGAAAATAATCTTACTTTAAAACTTGATAGCATTCAAATTCTAACAATGATGAATTTCAATACCCAAAAAGTCTCCGATTTTAAAGTGGGGCTATTTTTAAGAATGAGTGTATGAAACCCCATTAACATTTCCTTAGAGAATCACTTCCAAGTTCTCCTCCTTGATCATACCAAGCACAACTGAATTAGTAGTTTCTCATTACACTGACCAAATTTTGAATTGAGTGGTCCTCACTCAACCATCAGTCTCCCCTTTGAATGTGTGATAGAATAGTTGTTATGGGGCTGTTGAGTCTTGTGTTATTTCTGGTAAAGCCACTGGTTGAAACTTCACATGCCTTCAAGAACTAAAATCTTTTCACCTATATGTTGTGTGCTTCACAAATGTTGTCCCTTTCACTGTGATTTCAAAATAGAGCTAGGATTGCTTCATTGCAAACAACCTTGCCAAGTATTAGCTACCACTGTCCACACCACCAACATCCATTCTGATGGAATGGTTGATATAAGGCTGGGTTTTGTGGAGTTTGAACTGATCGTCTGCTCTGAACCATGTTGGCTTATGTCTGTCAGGTGATCATAATAGGTAATCACAGTAATCGAAATTGAGTCATCCTGTCCAGACTTTTGTTCATGAAACAAAAAGAACATCTAAGTCTGATCAAATGAGGATACAATGGGGGATATGTACTTGTGGCTATCCTTCTAACCTCCTCAGCCAAAGAAGGGTTCCCCAAACACCTTGTGCTGCATTTTATTTTGAAGATGATAAATGTGAACATTCTTTAGAAAAATCCTAAATGTAAGGTCAATCACGGAAGTCTCTCCGATATCAAAATAAATAAATAAATAGATGTACAAAATTAATTATAAATCATGTGCAAAACCGAAGATTCGAACTCAAAGATGAATACAAAACTGATTCAGTATTCTTAGTTTTTTCTATTTTTCTAATTTGATGTTATTCCTTTTTGAGATTTTATCATTTATATCTATAAATAAAGATTTTGACCTCTCTAATAAAACGAATAAGTTTTTTCTTGATTCTAACACTTTATCAGAGCATCCATCTCAAAAATTTATATATACAAAATTTTATCTTCGCTTTTGGCTGCTCCAATTGAGGAATTCTCAATTAGAGCAAGGAAACTACTTTGACACTCACAAATTTTCTTCATTGCTCAACGCTTCCATGTAAGCCTGCCAACAGATCGGATACAATATTATCCATATTTTATCATAATCATTTGGATACAGATATTAATTTTCAGATTCAGATCTCTTCAAATATAGATCGGATATGGGTATACTCGGATAATTAACATGTTTAAATATGAACACTAATTTGGATAATCAAGTGATATATTAGAGAAAGATGATAATTAAAATTAAGATTTTAATGTTTATTCTCTTTTCAAATATCATACATAAAAAATTTAATAGTAATATAAAAATCATAAGTGTGATTAATGATATAAGATAATAAATATGCACAATATATAATACAAACATATATAATATTATAATATATGTCAAATTCGGATATTTTTTATATCGAATATGTTGATGTTCATATCCACACTCCGAATATTCGAATATTAGATCATTTTTATTTTTAAGATACATATTTGAAATGGATACAGATTTTTTTCAGATAATTGATAGGCTTACTTCAATATGTCTCAATGACACTATACCATAGTGCTTCTTTTCTTGCAGTCCAACTCTTTCACGCGCCTTGGTGATCTTATCGTTTTCCATGATGATGTTGGTCATCGATGCCTACTCTTTTTTTGTCACTCTTATTCCTAATGATTCCTCTTAGTTCATGCTCCATCTTCGTGTGCTTTTATTAGTTTTGCGTTGTATGTGTTCCACTTCATCATAATTCTATTTGGTTAGTTGTCTGTGACTTGAAAATTAACACCACCACTTTGATGCTTCGCTATTAGCATTTGCAACTGCAGAACACATCGGTTGCAGATTGTAGAAATGTTTCATTTCTGATTATTGGAGGTGTTCATTGTGATTTTAGGATTTTTTTTTCTTTTAATTTTATGTATAAACTCTAATGGTTACACCCTTCAAAGTTTGGGAGGGTGTGAAAGAGTGTATATGTGCATGAGGTGTTCATAATCCTAATTTTTCTCTTTTTCTTTTTTAGGTTTTTTTTTTAAAATTTATTTTCTTGTTTGATATTTTTTTCTCTTTAAGTGCTCTTGGCTCCTCTAACAGAATGAAGAAGATTTTTCCTTATTCAAAAATCATCCATGACAAGTGCAAAGATGAAGATCTTCATCCACAGAAAAGATCAAGATCTTGATAATTAAACATTTATCTATTTCCATTTCTTCTTTAGTTCTCTAGCTAATCTCTAAAATTCCTCTCTGTTTTTTTTTTTTAAATAATTTCTTCCATATCAAAAGAACATGGTCACCATGGGTGCTATCTCCATGGTTAATTTGATTGTCTAATAAGCAATAAGTTGTCCAACTTCTATCCCACGATCATCTATTCCTATAGGTTTCTTGCATGTATCATTAGTAAAATGTGATACTTGTAACTTTAATTTTGTACATCTATGATATGATACTACTTATCCTCATCATAGTTTCCTCCTCTTCTACATCATGCTAGTAACAAAAACTAGTAAGGCCTTGAGGCCCTATTTTGATGTCTCGTTTTCTGACACAATTCGTCTCTTTTTGTGTAATTCTTCCTCTGAGCAACCCTGTATATTTTGTCTGCAACAATAGAATTCAATTACCAAAAATAAAATAGTAAGGCCATAATAGGCCATTTCTCTTATATAATTTATATACAATTTGTTCATCTTTAAATATTTTTGGTGAAGGGTAATCTCTTTAACAAGCTAATTTTAAAGAACAACTTATGAAATATATAACTACAAGGAAAAAATGCATTAGAATTATGGAAACAATTCTACTTATAGGAATACAAAAATAAGGTCATCTACAATTATATATAGTGGGTTGGATAGTGGGTTGAAAGTATAATTCTGCAATGAAGATCTAGACTCTCTATTTTGGTTGCCCAAAATTAGAATATCTACTGATCTCATCAAGCATATTACATGATGGCAAGGCATCCTGAGAGGGTGGAAGCCATGCATGCAAGACCACAGGAGTTCAAAAAACATTTTTCAGTATACATCATTAAGTCTTGTATCTTATTAGAACACTAAATAGGTTTGTTCAAGTGTCTTCTAGCATGAAAAAAAAATGCAAGTTACATTCAGCTATATATACAGATCTATGTATGTTAGATCTGACTGACTAAGTAATACCAACTGTTTAGGCAAAAAAATAATAATCTCTTTGAACCCAAAAAAATCCCATAATAGTATCTACAGAATTAATTAAGTCTCTAGCCAGGTACAAGTGCTTTGTTTTAGGCATGCTAAATTCTCTTAATGTTAGAAGTTCAGTGGCATAAGAGGTCTATAGAACTTACATTGAAGAATTATAATTTGATTTTTTTATGTTCCACTGAATGTTCAAAATTAATCATTGCCAATGGAGCTTAATGAGGGAGAGCTTAGTCGATCAGTACACTGATGACTTTTTTTTTGTCCAACAAGTATGTGAATGGCTTAATGAAAGTGAGTGCATTTACAATATACCTCTTATGAAGGATTTAAATTTGAGAATTGAAGAATAAATCCTTTTTTGGTTACATTGGTGTTGGCATGAATTGAATATCTTTATATTTTTTTCTGCATGGGTACTTTGTTTATTTTTTATGAGTAGGCACATTAGTTTGTGTGAATAAGAAATTAAATCATCATATAATGTTCATTAGACTGTGATAAACTCCTACTCGTATTGTTTTGTGTGTAAGGATTGCTCTTTTATTATTTGGTGTGTTCTTATATATATTTATCATCACTGTCATCACTGATAAATGTTGCACCCTTAACAGTTTATTGTTGTTATTGTTGATCACATCCTTGTATGGTAGTCTCTAAATCTTGACAACATGAAATAACTTCTAAAGAATGTTTTTTTTTTTAGCGCAACAAGAAATGAGAATTAACAATGTGAGAATGACAAAATATATTAGGTTTTTCTAAATGCATTTGTTTCAGTAATGTTTGCTACAAATTAACCTTTTCCTAACATATTGGTCACAAACAATATCATCACTGACATAAGATGATATTGAGGAGGTTCAAATGGTATATTTTATATTTGTAATCGACGCATTTTTCATCTGGTGTGGATGAACATGCATGTGATCATAAAAGTGCCACTCCCTCATTTTCTTCTTTGGGTTCTTCATTTTCTTCTTTGGGTTCTATTTAGGGAATTAAAGTGAAAATTAATGTTTGTATGTTTATATAAAGAAATCATGAAATAAAAGTGTTCCAACATATGTTTTCACCACAAAAGGATAGCACAAGTATGATAAGTAGCAAGCAAATCTTCTAATATCTATGGTTCATCTTGATAAAGCAAGAGAATGTCCACATTTCAAGTAGAACAAACACACAAGAAAACTCAACTTTTTATAAAGAACTAAACATGGTCTCCACACAAACAGTACAGTCCATCGCCATAAAATAACAAAGTAAAAGTTTCATTCTCAACACATTTGTCTGGATCAAAATAGATATATAGTATGTATACTTCATGTTCAAACTCCATCACTCACTCAAAACCTATTAATTTTATTCTGGGAACAGATGCATGTTCAGTTCACTCATAACATAGTATTTCTTGATAGATCTCTAGCTTACTAACACAATGTAATATCACTCTAACCTCGAATATATGCAGGTGAATCAAAGACACCTATCTATTCGATCACTTAAGCTCCCACGATTCGCCTCCTTGCCATCTCTCACATTAACAGAGGAAGAAATCACAGCATCCCAAAGACCTCCATATCCAAAGACATGATCATCACCACCATCCACCACGCTTTGCAGTTGCTGCTGTTGCGTGATGTAGTCATCGTTGATCAATGAATTGATGAACAAGGAGAACACATCGTCGTCGTCGTTGTTGCACCCATCTCCGTTCAATGGATCGCTCGCCTGTGCGTCCATCGCCAATCCATCGATGAGCTTGTGAGCTAGGAGATTGGTCCCTTCGAAGCATTCGTTGTGATCGGATTCGGTGTTGGTGACTAAGTTTGGTTGTTTATGATCTTCAGGTAGTGGTGATGAAGAATTAGGGTTAGGGTTAGGGTTGTTGGATGGTTGGGGTGGAGGAGGTGGGTGGAGGGGCTTGTGGGTGCGAGGATCGATGCCATGGCTGATGAGTTTCTTGCTTAGATGGGTGTTCCAGTAGTTCTTGATCTCGTTATCAGTTCGACCGGGGATCCTCCCAGCTATCAGAGACCAACTGATGATGGAATTCATGCCAAAGAAGAAAAAGAAGTGATTATCAGATTGAAAAACTAGCTATGGAAGTGACCAAGCGGGAAGCGAAATCAAAAAATTCAAATGCTAGCGATATCGAATTCATATATATATATATATATATATATAAAAGGCCAAACCCTAACAAGAATCACATATGAAGTGATAATAATCATGATTGATGGATATGGTTTAAAAGAGAGAATCAGAGCTATGTAGAAAGATCTGTGACACAGCACATGAAGAAACAGAAACAACAAAGATAAGAAGAGATCAGAAAGGCTTAAAAACCATTGATAAAATAATGAAATTATAAAGTTGTGTCAAGAAGACCTAAAAATTATTTCCACTTTTAGAGACCCGTTAGAGAGAAAGATAGATAGAGAGAGAGAGAGAGAGAGAGAATGAGATCTATGAAAACTAAATTCTACAGATGAAACCCTAATGAATAACACAAAGATGCATTAAAAAAACCTAAAAAAATAGAAAACCATGAATGAATGAATATGATATGATTATATATACCGGTTGCCGAGAAGGCGGTGTAGGCGGAGGATTAGGTCCTCCTCGTCGGGGGCGATGTGGCCGCGCTTGACGTCGGGCCTCAGGTAATTCATCCACCGGAGGCGGCAGCTCTTCCCGCACCGCGACAGCCCCGCCTTCTTCGGCAGAGTCCTCCACCTCCCCTCCCCTTCCCTCCTCACGTACGCCGCTAGTATCTCGTCCTCCTCCACCGTCCACGGCCCCCTCTTCATCCCCACCTTGGGACAACATGGGGTCTTCTTCTTCTCTAGCATCGATGATGAAGACGCCCGATCTGTTGATGATGACGATGTCAGCGATGGCCGGTTCTTCTTCATCTCCTTCTCCTTCTCCTTCTCCTCCTATGTTTTTCTTTGATTGGGGTGTTTTTTTGTGAGGGATAGAGGGTTGTGTTTTCTTCACCAATATGTGTAAGTTTTACAAAAAAAACATGGTTTTGAGATGAGGATGGAAAGTTATAGGGTCCCACCCACCGGCCACCATATGACATAAAAGCTAGCTAAGGTGTTTTTTTTCTTTTGTTGGTCTTGGCTTTGGTGGGGACACTGGACACATTGTGGGGGGTGGCTGTCATGGATTCTGTGGTTTTGAATCCCATGGAACAGTGAAGTTGAAAGAGGTGTGAGGTTTTGGTTGCTCTTAGGGTTAGGGTTTGGTTGCTTTGCATGTAAGAAATGTTTTTAAAAAAAAACATTAGTATATTATCAATATACATATGATTTCACTTGGATATCCGACAACTAGTTCAAGATTAAATATATAGTAATACAGCGAGAGAAGCTGAGAAGGTAATGGAAATTAGGTTGATAGAAAAGTTTGTTCTTCATGAGTTCATGGGGATTAAATTGGCATTAGCCATTTTAATTGACTATGTATATCAGGAGATACCGTATAGGAACATTGACTTCTTGGGAAATTAATTCCGGGTATTATGGGAATCCCTAAATTATTTATAGGTCTCTCAAATATTTATATTTATTTTTAGGTGCCAGATTAGTTAGGGTATTTTTTATGGGGTTCTTCCATCTAATAGGGCCCTCCTCACTCTGTCCCTCCATTGAGTTTCTCCCTCCTGCTATTTATTTCCCTCCATCTTAACAATACACATAGACTCTTAAAGTGTACTCTGATATGTTAACAATGTAAATAGTCGGTGAAGAGAAGGGTTGAAATGAAAATGTTAAAAGTGAACTTAACCCAGTTCAGATAATAATACTTCATCAATAAAAAGTGATTATTATGATATTAAATAAAAAGATTTATCAAATATATTAATGACAAAATCTCATAAAATTATTCTTTATTAATTTAAAATGTATTCCTCATATCTTATGAGATATGAGGATTGATTTAAAATTTATTATTCTTCATTAAATCCTCTCCAACTATGTCGTGCATCAAATAATAAGTTCACACAAATTTGACTCTTCTAGTCTCATCTGATAGACATTGACAAAAAGAATGTGCTGTCATACAATAATACTGCCTATTAATTTGGCCACACTCTAGAAGGATTAACTGAACTGCGTATGTCACGCATGTTAATTTTCGAAAATGAAAATGATGAATTTCAGCTGTGTCCCAAGTATTTTTGCAAAATTGATCAGCTCCAATTAGAATAATCTCCAGAGGCAACTAAAATAATAAAAAAAAAACACAATTTATGAGTATTTTATTAAAAGAATTGTAATTTTTTCCTATAATCTAAATAATCTCAGCTCTACTGTGGTGGAAAATATAATCTCTGCTTTATTTGGATTTTGTATGTTGTAGATATTGTGCGTGACAATCAAATATTAGGCTAAACACAAATTCTTATAATTAACACATTAAGAATATAAACCTCAAATATATATTTTTTCATGCATACTCTAAAATATATAGTAAAAGCATCAATAAAAGAGTTAGAGATTAGAAAAGTATTCGGAAATGTGGAAGCGAGCGAAGACACTCTGTCCTCGGTGAATAAGGCCCCCTCACGCACAGGGTTGAATGGCTCCTACCACTGAGAGATACGACCACAACTGGTTTTGTTCTTCCGTGGTGCGAGCTATGGAAGAACCACGATGAACAGACTACGATCATTTCAGACGCCCAGATTAGGAATTGATGAGAAATTAGAGTAGATGAGACATTATTTGTTGAATAACACATCTCACATCAATGAGCAATCTTGTGTTGGAGAAATGATGAAATAGATCACATTTGCTCATGGGTTGAATGCACTGAAAAATGTTTTGTTGATTATGATTCTCTCTCTCTTGATGGAGGATCACAAGATATTTATAGGCTTAACAAACATTTAAAAAGATGAAACGTTTTCCCTTTAATTCCATCCTCCAATTAATAATAAAATAGGAGTTACAAATGCATGCAATGATTCATTGTTAACTCACCCATATTATTTCCATTCATGCATGAAATTATAAAACATTAAAACACAAATGTAACCCTCATGCATTTATATGTGAATGAATCTCTAAAATATTTGTAATAATATGGACGGTTACAACAATAGAATTATGTATTTTGGTCAAAATACCAACAATCCCCACTGACCAAAATACATAATAAACCCAGTTATAGCACAAAATAGATGAAATTGAGAAATTGGCACGAATTGATTTGGAATGGAAGCAAATAATTTTTTTGAAGAAACAAAGAATTTTTGGGCGTCTTATACCATGTAATAGGTGAAGGTACCTTTTGAGTTTGAACATTCACTTAGTGTAAATCATATCCCCCAGAGAAGCCTGAATAGACCAAGTCCTTGAATTCGACCCCTTTAACCCGGTTTCACTGATCACGCACATGGTACAAGATATGAGTCATGTTCTGCGGGGTAGCACGTTACGGCCATGTGCTCGTATCCTTTCTTGAGTGCCTTAGAGATTTAGCCCAAATCCAAAGAACGTGGCCCCACGTCCGTGCACTCATATAGGTGAGTTCTCCAGGGTGCCTGCATGGACCACACCCTGTCCGAAAAGGACTCGAACTCATTAAGAGCTTTGGCTCAACCTACTTCCACTACAGTTAGCACTGTTACCATAGGGATGGGTTAGAGGAGTTTTTCCTCTACAGTACTCACAATTTTACCAGTACAGCTTCGTTACCCCTTGAAAACCATCTTCATGGGATCTCCAATCACAATGGTAGGGAGTCCACTGCAGGTAATTATTTAATGGGCTTAACCCACATCCCCCTCGGTCTCAATATTAAGGACGAGTCATCTCGCAAGTCCTTTAGTGAAGTTCTCTGCAACATCACAAACTCAAGTTATATACCCTTAAGTCTAAGGTGAATCAACTTAAGTTTTATTTATAGTTGTCTAGACATTTTTATTTTCTTGTCTCAATATTTTATAGTCTATCTCTCAATATTTTTTTAATTAATGAGGTATATGTCTCCCCCTACATTTTAGGGTATGTAAATTACCATTGTAATTTTTATGATTTATTTTCATAAATACCCCCACATTTAGAGACTACTCAAAATAATTTGAGACATACATGCATGCAAAATATTCTCTACGAATCACATGCAATTTTTTTTCTTCTAAGCATGCAAATAATAAGACTTGATCACTATCACTTGAGCATACAAACATGTTAATTATAATAACTCCCATATTAACATGATTTCACTATTATAGTATGCAATTGACCAAGACATTTATATGAACACGATTACCATAAAATTATTTAATATGACCACTCATAATTAGGTAATCAAAAGTTATGTTTGTACTCACGTACCTTGGATAGACCATTTGTCATTGAATATTCTTCTAGAATACCATAAAATAATACACAAAATATGAAGGCCATATGCATTAGACCTCTAAAACATGGAAGATAGAAATGACTGCAACAATAACATAATGAAATCTCATTAATGGATGTTTGTACCTTGTTTTTTGGTTTTTTTTTTTTTTGTATGTGCAAGTTTTAATTTGATTCAATGTCAATTTGTCTACAAGTGGTTTGATTTCATTTTAAAATTGTCCAATGAATTAAATATTTCTCTTGTACTGAATCTCCTCTTGAAAGGATGGGAGATGTACCCCCTATTTAGTAAAAAGATTTGAGTTTGAGTATTGTCGCTTGTTGATAGGAGAAAATTTGATAAAAAAAGTACCCACAAAAAAAAACCTCTCTTGTGGTTTAGGTTAGATGGAGAATTAAGCCTCTAGCTTGAATTTGTTTATGTAAGAACCTTAACCCCCCGTTTGGAAGGAGGGTTAAGAGGGTATAAGGATGGTATAAAAGTGGTATAAGAATAGATAGGAAATATGACTCTTTGTTTAGAGAGTACAACTCAGTATTGGTATGCCAGTATAAATGAATATAGGAGAGTATAACAATTCTAAGTAACCTCTGGAATAAGCTTATACCCATCTTATTTATTCCCATGGAAGGTGGGGCGGCCCATCATCACACTAAAAAAAATCACATCTCATCACATCAAATCACCTATCATCACCTCTTATACATTAATGGGACTCACATGTCAAATCAACTTTTTACACTTTATTCACATTTTATTCTTCATTAACCAAATAACTCAATATTTATTATTACATTTTCCAATGAGAATAAAAAAAACATAACCAAACATAAAATCACTTATTCCATTGATATAGTTATGTGTTCTTGGAATAGATATAAACCCCAAAATTACTTATTCCTCTATCCAAATAGGGGTAAGTGAATTACATTTGTGAATCCTTCAATTTACAGTAGGTTGATTTCTAGAGTTTGGGACCAGCAAACATAAGTGGGTAAGGAAAGACGTACTATACTATGAATGCATTATATATGCATAAATAAAATTCACAGTTACATGAGTGAACAGTTACAAAACTTTGCGAATGGTTTATTGTTGTTTCCATTTATGATGGCTCACATATGGCATGTTTTAGTAAATTACTTTTCCATTCCCTCATTTACATGATATACTGATATGCATTCATATTTGTTGGCATATTTATGATTTCATATTGCTTACATTCTTGAAACTGAAAGATGACCTGACTTTAAGGGTTTGATTTCATGATATATAATTACGGATGTGGGACATGTAAATTTCTTTTAAATACTTCATATCTTTTAACCATATACATAGGGGTTATATGATTATAAATAATAAAAATATTGTATTTATATCATTATTGGTGATGAATAATATATTTGTGGTGTTAGTATTGATATTCATGCAGAACACATTTATGTATCCTGGAGTATGGATTTATAAAAAAAATAAATACAAAGTGATGCTGATGGACAACTTGGTCTATAATGCATGCATTCAAATATATTTCTTGAGCTTCAGATTTATTGGTACCAAGAATTATTGGTGTCCATGTTACTGTTCTTCAGGTTTTTTTATCAATGATTTGGTTTACCAAACTCGATTGGGTCAGAAACTTTATGGGTCATATGAAATTCTCTTATTATATTACTTGACTATTGTGATTCTGTTTATTCAGGATATGACCGGCAGATAAAGTGAATTTTATACAAATATAATTCTTTTGTTGGACTTCTGGGCAGAGTTACTCTTAAACTTGTATCTTATCAGCATGTGCCTCTTGGAGGAAAGCTTACAATGGTTTGAAGTTTAGGAATGCAATTTGATTATTTCAATCTGCAACATCATTTATTCTTTCCATTTTGAGCTATTCGTAGATCCATCAGGGGGTTCATTTTGGAGCCCCATATTTCACATCCTTGGCGATCTCAAAGATTGATTCTATATTTCAAGGTTTGTGATATGTAGATCATATTTTGATACAAGCTTGGTGATGTTTCAATATTTCATTGCCGCAGCTATTGATATTCTTCTCCCGGCTTTATTATTATATTTCAACATCAGTGATTATTGGGTAATTGAGCCATGTTAAACATCGATGTGCAGAATTATCGTTACAATATGACCTATTATTTCATTTTTATATTACGCGCTTAGTAATGGCTCATTATGACAATCAGTTTTCACTTTATGGGAGATCTATATATGTTATTTGGTTTTTCTTGAGGTATTATCTGAAGAACAATCTGTATATATTCTTCATGTGGTCTTCGTATTTCATGTATTATATTATGGTATTCTAGAAGAATAATCAATGACAAATGGTATATCCGAGTTATGTGAGTACAGACCTAACTTTTGATTACCTTAATTATTAATTATCATATTAAATAATTTTATTGTAATCATACTGATATAAATATCTTGGTCAATTGCATACTGTTATAGTGAAATCATGTTAATGTGCATGTTATTATAATTAACATGTTTGTATGCTCATGTGATAGTGATCAAGTCTTATTATTTATGTTTAGAAAATAAAAATTGCATGTGATTTGTAGAAAATATTTTGCATGCATGTATGTCTCAAATTATTTTTTGAGTAGACTCTAAATGTGGGGGGAGAAATATACCTCATTAATTAAAATATATAGATATTGAGAGAGAGATTACAAAATATTGGGACAAGAATATGAAAATGTCTAGACAACTATAAATAAAAATTGAGTTGATTCACTTTATATCTAAGGGAATATAACTCAAGTTTGTGAAGTTATAGATTACTTCACTAAAGGACTTGCAAAATGACTCGTCCTTAATATCGAGATCGAGGGGGATGTGGGTTAAGCCCGTTAAATAATTACCTGCAACGGGCTCCCTATCATTGTGATTGGAGATCCAATGAAGATGGTTTTCAAGGGGTTAACGAAGCTGTACTAGTAAACTTGTGAGTACTGTAAAAGAAAAACTCATCTAACCCATTCCTATGGTAACAGTGCTAATTGTAGTGGAAGAAGGTTGAGCTAAATGCTCTTAATGGGTTTGAGTTCTTTTTGGACAGAGTGTGGTCCATGCAGGCACCCTGGAAAACTCACATATATGAGTGCACGGACGTGGGGTCGCGTCCTTTGGGATTTAGGCTAAATCTCTAAGATACTCAAGAAAGGATGCGAGCACATGGCCGTAACGTGCTATCCCGCAGAACATGACTCATATCCTGTACTATGTATGTGATCAGTGAAACCGGGCTAAAGGAGTCGAATTCAAGGACTTAGTCTATTTAGGCTTCTCCGGGGGATCTGGTTTACACTAAGTGAAGGTTCAAACCCATAAAGTACCTTCACCTAATACATGATATAAGACGCCCAAAAATTCTTTGTTTCATCATAGATCAATTTGCCTCCATTCCAAATCAATTTGTTCCAAATCCTCAATTATCTTTATTTTGTGCTATAGCTGGTTTAATTATGTATTTTTGGTCAGTGGGGGGTTGTTAGAATTATGTGACCAAATATACATAATCAATAAAGTGTGTATCTGGCCCATATTATTACATGTGTTTTAAAGGACTTGGTCGAGACTAGTCACATGGTCGAATCCCCTCCAAAGCAAGATCGTTGAAGCATCTCTGGGACTAACCAATCAGACATTGGTCCAGGTCTAAGCCTAACTACATATAGAAAGGGGACCACTGCAACTCAATCATGGTTACAATGGGATCAGAAACAATCTGCCCAAACGTGGCTAGTGGGACACGTCCTGGACTTGACAAGCAGATTGTCATAGTCATAGTTGGCATGAATGAATTGATGTCACGTGATCACAATATCATAACAAACTCACAATATTGTATTTCGTGGAATCTTCTATGTCAAAATATATTGTATTTTGAAATATTTTATTATGGGGACGCCAATGTCCATTTACTGAGCGTGTGGTAGCTCACCCCTCATTTTTCAACCTTTCAGATTAGTTGTTGATTGTCGTCGATCTCGTTAAGACATTGGAGGTTGAAGCTCGTATAATGATTTTCAGAGCATTAGACTCATGTAGAAGGTGTTGATCATTTCTTTGGCATGTAGTTGGTTCATCTCCCTAGTAACCATATTTGTATCAAGTTGTGTATTTTTGTATAAGTTATATCCAGATCAAATTGGGAGTATTGTGGAATATTTGATGTTTTATTATTCTCAAGAATGAAATTTATTTTAGCATTATTTTATTATATAACTGGATAAAAGAAAATAGAACTCTGAGATTCGAAGATTTAAGGTAACGCAACCGGACTTTGCGCTTCAAAACGGAGTCGTGGGTTTGGGGGTGTATCAAAGTGGTATCAGAGCATAGGTTCAACCCTCGGACTGTAGGTTATGGATATATTAGTTGGCTTAGAGCTTAGGTTTACGATTCCCTGAAGCTTAGGCTTATTATCCTATGGAGTTATGGAGTAAATGTATTTTTATTTGGCTCTGATACATAATGGTATCAGAGCGTAGGTTCAACTCTTGGCCTGTAGGTTATGACTATTTTAGTTGACCAGTTGAGTTTAGAGTATAAGCTCGAATAACTTAAGGAGATTAAGTTTTGCTATCCTATAAAAAAAATTTGATTGGGCTATTTTGTTACCTTATAGTGTTGATTATGGAGCTTAGGATGATCTTTTATGTTTAGTTGTTATATCGGAGCTTAAGAAGGCCTTTAGGAGAAATTTCTTCGAAGCCTAGGATAGGCTTAAGGCGTGTTAAGATGCATTGCATATAGGGTTTGCATTCTAACCATTGATTTTTGCTATAGCATAATTTTGGTGGATCAAGCGCACGTTGGAAGGCGCACCAAAGAGGTTGATACTTCTTTTCAATATTATACGTGGCTAACCGTTTGCGACCTTCGAGAATATTATTCATGTTTGATGTCGATGTGAAGGGCACATTTAAATTGTGAATGTGCATTGTGATAAGTAAATTTTTATTCCTATGTTAGGAATGTCATTAGTGTCATTAGCGTCATATTGCCCCTTTTGTGTTGTATAAGTTGGATCATTTATGGTATGGGACGTAAATGGACCTAACTTGTACAATATGGATGAAAATTATTTGCCTTGATTTGTATGCTTGTTATTGTTGTAGGGTATAAGTTTAGACTACTTATGGAATGGGATATAGATAGGCTTGACTTATACAAATGATTGTCTGCAAATTATATGCATTGTTGTTCTTGTTTATATTGTATAAGTTAAAACATCTATAGTGTGGGGCGTAGGTGGGTTTGACCTATACAGTAATGGTTGTGATTTGTAAATATCTTGTTGTTTTTGTCTGTGTTGTATAAGTTAATCCACTTGTGATTTGGGTCACTGTATATCAGAGTAGCGCAGCGGAAGCATTGTGGACCAAGCTTATATGATTGTTTTGTTGTATTGTGTTGTCATGGTATGTTGTTTATTTCGGTATAAGTTAGAATTTCAATGCGGAGCATTGGTGGTTTTACTTATACACTTGTTTGTTTGATTGTTGTGGCGTATAAGATGGATTCTTATACCATTGTTGTATTTGTTATGATTGCTAGGTATGTGTCAGATTCATTAGCTGATTCATACTTTTATTGTTTGAATGTATGATGAATGATTATTTTGTTATTATTGGATGTTGTATGTCTTCGATTTTGTGTTTCTCCCTGGAATTTAGAGGACAAATTCCTTTAAAGGGGGAAGAATGTAACGTTTCGGTATTTTTCAGCCTTGTATATTTATTTTAAATATATAATAGAAATTTTAAGTTTGATTTTTTATATTTCATTTTTTAGATTTGGCGGTGGGCCTAAATGGGTCCAATTTTATTATAATTATGATAATTATAATTGATTTTTAATTTTTTTTTTTTGTTGATCATTATAGTGTCAACATACTTTGGTTGAAATTTGGTGAGATTTGGAGTTCGGTAAGTTAGGTTTTTAGGATTTTGTGTTAAGTTATTGGGCTTAGGGATCTAGTTGCGAATCCAGAATACCTTTTAATAGCCTTCAGGGATCTAGTTATAAATCAAATAGGGATCTGTTTGTAAATCAGATAGGGACCTCATTGTAAACTGGAAACACTTCAGGGGTCGTTTTATAATTTTGGTAAACCCTTTTACAAAAAGGGAAAAGTCGATATAACTCCCTGTAAACTTTGATGAATCGATTTTAGTCCCTGCAAAATCGTTTAATCATCATAGGTCCCTGTAAAATATATTTGGTTAACTGATTTAGTCCCTGGGTTAAAAATCAGTTAGTTTCTGGGGAATATTCGTACGAATATTCCATCTAGTAAAGGTGGTCTTCTAATTCAACATTCAATCCAGTCCCTACAATCTCTGAAAAATCCAATTTAATCCCTGGATAAACTAATATACCCCTGCCTTCTCTACAAAAGATCACCACCATCCATCATCATCAATGGTAAAAAAAAGTGACCGTTGGAAGGAAATTTTGCTTCAAATACCCATCGATCTGCAGCCTTCACCACCCCCGACAAGGAAATACCACAGTGTGTCGCCACCCCCGACAAGGAATCCGGCACTTTGTCACCACCACCGACAGCTTTTCACCATTGTAAACCTTCTCTTTCTCTTCATTAAGTGTCATCATTGCAAATTCATCCCCAAAGACGCTGCGAAGGATGTCAGAATCTGTAATGAGTTTTTCATTTGGTTCAAGAAAAGAAAAAACAAAGAACAGAAATAGCCGTTTTGATAAGGAATGTTCTTCCAATTTGTTTTGTTATTTCTATGGATAAAAAATAGGATAAGCAGGATAACAGAATGGATAAAAATTCACACATAGTTATTCAAGCTTTCACTTAGAAGACATTTTTAATTTACCCAAGCAGAACGGTGATTGAGATGAACCATTTCATGGTTGTATTTTTTTTTGCCTCAAACCATATGGGGAACTTATGGATTTAACAATGTACTATACTCACACTGCTTGATACGACAAGAAGAGACTAAATATAGAAAAGCCCACGCTAATTTTTCAAGTGATCAGAAGCCATTAATTAGTACCGACTTCTACACCAAATGCACCTGGCATCAGTCCAAGCAACAATTCATATATGAAATACATTTCTCACAGATTCCTATATAAAACTTGGAAGTCTTATAGTAGTCCTAGGTATTGGTTGCATTTACCAGCTACACTATTCAATATGGCTAGCTCTCCTCTTCAAAACTATAATATAGAATCCTTGTTTCCCTTCTCCAGCATTATCCCACACTCAACACTCACTTAATGATAAACCATTCTCTCTATCAATTAAATTATTGCCCTGCCTTCACCTTATGAAATGCTTCAAATTTTGAAAATCAGTAAGTTCAGGTGCTTCCAGTTGCAAGTTCGCACTTGAAGAAAATTATAACATAATTACCATGTTTAAAAGAGATCATCGATTCGTATTACTATAGTCTAGAGAGAGAGAAAAAAAAGTCTGTTTTAGTTGCACCCAAGTAAAAAAGGCATTAGATTAGATGGGTCCAGAAGTCACTTACCAAAATCAAGATAAGACAATCTAGAGAAACAAATTCACACACAACCACAGAGAGGGAGACGGAGAGTACCGCAATCATCATCATCATCGGTGTCCCAGTAAGGCGGAGAAGTGGAAGGGATCCCATTCTCCACTTGGTCACAGGACCTTCACTCGAGCTCCCGGCCGTCGTAATGTTTCCTCCAACAAAACTCAATGAGAAACAAAAACTTATGATTATCTAACCCCCCTTAGAAGGCTTAAACTCAATATTCACCTATACAAATCAAAATTGAAGACAAATAATGAATACCAAAATTATATCAAAACATCCAACCCATCTGCCCCAAAATGCGCAAAATCAAAAAAATTTAAGATGTCCACATCAAAACAATCTAAAGAAAGTCAGTTCTCAACAAATTTTAATGTAAATCAAAAACCCATCTCTCATTCTCCAAAATTCCAAGCACAACTAACATTCAGGAAAAAATCCAACAACCCCAAAACACAAACCTTCGATTATAAAAAAGAAGCCAAAACCCACATAGATTATCAAACAAAAAGCCCCAAAAACAGAAACCCAAGTAAAAAAAAATCCCCCACCAAAGCCCACAAATGATGTGCAGACAGCGAGAAAACCAAAAAACCCAGATAGCAAAATCGCCCCCAAAAAAGAACCCAATTCAGAGAACAACAGAACAAATGAATCTGAATCCAGAGAATCGAAAACAGATATCGTAGAGAGAGATCCAGAGATGGAACCTTAAAACCCCAAAAATTTTAAAAAAAAAACTTCAAAAGCCCTAGAACAATTGATTCACATTTTGAAAACCCTAAAGCACTTACTGAGAGAGGTATGAGGGGAACGACAGACAAATGTTTCAAATGCTCCCGCGATGCTAATTCATAGGTCGTCGAGGTTCACGGGGTCGAACACCTAAAAGGGCTGCGCAAACCTCTCGCGGGAGAGAGAGAGTGTGAGGGAGAGAGTGACAGAGAAACAGAGAGAGATAATTTGTGAGAGAGAGGGAATAAAATGTGATGGGTTTTTTGTGTTCGATCAGTGCATTCGCCGGAGTTCATGGGGTCAATCATCGGCCGCAAACGGGAGAGAGAGTGTATGAGAGAGATTCACTGGGTTAGAATACATTTAAGGGGAAAGGGCATAAGAGTAATTTCAATATGTGGTTGGGCTAACTATACACTTGAGTTAACACATGTAACGGCAGGGACTGAAATGACAGTTTTTTTAATAATACAGGGACTTGAGATTATTAAACGATTTTGCAGGGACTAAAACCGATTTATCAAAGTTTACAGGGAGTTATATCGATTTTTCCCTTATAAAAAATGTTTGGGTTAGGGTTTTCATCCAAATTTCAGAAGGTGTGAAGGGTGGTGATGACCTAACTCAGATGAAGATGGTGGGTGGTGTAACCGGATCTAAGGTGAGATATCATTCCCTATTGATTTTTTTAGTTTTAATTTATTTTTGTTAAGATATGATTACGTCAAGTAATTGTTTGGGGAAGAAGTTTGATGGATTAGGGTTAGGGTTTGATTGATTTAATTTGATGATTATTTGATTTGATTTTAATGGATCTCAAAGGAATTCTTAAGATCAAATTAGATTTATTAGTTTTGGGGATTTAATGGCTATTTTCGGGTTGATTTTATGCTTGGACGTAAATCGTGTTTTTGACTATGATAGAATCGTTTCTGGGAAAAATGTATCTTACAAACAGAAATAGATTTTGAAAAGAACTTTCCTACGAATCATGAATCGTCCAATTCGGAGTTGGGGGTAGAAAGTTATGATTTTTGAAATATTTCTGTGATCTTTCTTAGCATTCAATATTTAGTTTGATGACCAAATTTGATGAATTTTATATATTAAAGGGATCCCAAATTGATGTTTAATGAAGTATAAGTTGATTGTGGGTTTTGATGATTTTATTGATCTTGGAAACTTAAATTGGATCTTAAATCGATAATTTGGTTTAATGAGATAAATGAATATTAATCGGATATTACTGTTATTAAGATATAAATTGATTAGATTGAGTTATTTCGATCATTGAAATTATGGTTGAGCCTTATTGGATTTGTTTAAATATTTATTCGAGGATCGATCGATTATATGGGTTTTATGGAATAAATGGATATTGATTATCGGATTATTGTAGGTAAATAAAAATTTTAATATTTATTTGAAGTTGAGATTTTCATTAGGACTTTGAAGTGAGTTGTTGATTGTAGGTCTATAAGATATAGGCTTTTGGGGTTATTGCGCGTAGTGCTGTTGTAAGTTGATTATCAGTTGTTTGGGTCGTGATTGAATTGTTTCTGAATTATTATTTCATAATTTTATGCTTGGTCATCAATGTGCGAGTGTGTAGTGTTCATGCACATGTATCAAATTGTATTGCTTGGACGGGAGGTGAGTGGATGTCTCTATATTATTTGAAATCATAATATATGTATACATTTCGACATCATGTTATTTTTGCGATTATAAAATCTATCTTGTATGAAGCATATGAGCATGTTATCATCATATAAGTTGATATTTTGGATATATCGTATGCATTGGAAATTATGAGATTTATGAAAAATTGTCGCATGCTGTATACTTGAAAGAATAAGTAGTTCTGATTGTGCATGCATTAAATCGTCTAGGTGGCCCAGTCTAGGTGGCTGCGGTCTAAATTTTGACCCAAGTCTAGATGACTATGTCTACGTGGCCCAATTTCCAAAGTGAAATCTCTGCGGCTAGGTGTCGTGGAAAGCGGGCATGCGTGTCCGTTGCATTCATAAGCATCATGAGTATTGACAGTTATTTTTTAGACCATGCATTTTGATATGAGGCTTTGTTTAGGTTATGGTTTATTGAAAATTTATTGTATTTGCAAATATCATTTTTATTGTATCTTGCAAATTGTTTTTCTTACGATATATTATTAAAGATTATTATTTTGAAATATTTTATTATCAGGACGCCAATGTCCATTCATTGAGCGTGTGGTAGCTCACCCTCATTTTCTCAACCTTTCAGATTAGTTATTGATGGTCATTGATCTCGTTAAAACATTGGAGGTTGAAGCTTGTATAATGATTTTCGGAGCATTAGACTCATGTAGAAGATGTTGATCATTTCTCTGACATGTAGTTGGCCCATCTCCCTAGTAACCATATTTGTATCAAGTTGTGTATTTTTGTATAAGTTATATCCAGATCAAATTGGGAGTATTGTGGAATATTTAATGTTTTATTATTCTCAAGAATGAAGTTTATTTTAGCATTATTTTATTATATAACTGGATAAAAAAATAGAACTCTGAGATTCAAAGATTTAAGGTAACGCAACCGGACTTCGCGCTTCAAAACGGAGTCGTAGGTTCGGGGGTATATCACCTTTTGACCGACACCACACCTACCCTCACTCAATGGCAGAGCTCCGACAACCTATCATTTATTGGTGGAAATCACCATCTTCTTTCTGTATTAGGCTTTACCAATTATTTTGATGTCTCCTGAGATGGTGTTATGGAAATTATGAAATACTGCTGTGTAGGATTTCATTGTTGCATAATTATCTTTTTACTTATACACTAAACTGATCTCTATCAATAATGGACTCCAAAACCTCAAATTGCTTTAACTTATATTTTACTTTTGTTTTTCAATTGCTTTTATAATATTATATAAAAGTCTGACATAAAGTTATGAAACACGTTGTTATACCAATGCTTCCTACTATTTATTAAGTTGCATTGTGCACAATTTAATGATCTCTGCATGTGTGCACCCCTCCCCCCCCCCCCCCCTGCACAATTCTAGACTTCTAGTGATGGAAACATTCTAAATTGGTGGATTATATTAATATCTATAATCATCAAAGCATTGCACGTTTCTATACAGAATGGCAACATATCTTTTGATTTAAACTTTGATTATGAATTATTTAATTAACATGAATATCAAAAGAGATATGACAACTGAAATCTCAACATAAACAATTGGCTTGTATTGTCTACATGTTTAGCAATATATCTATATTACTAATCAAAAGTGCTTGTTTTCAACTTTCAATCTTCATTCGTCACACTAATAATTTTTATAAGGATATATTGAATGAATGGTGGTGATCGTTTGTTAATATTATTTTTTATTATATTTAGATTGAAATTATTATGGAATATATTTGATACATACCTAATTTTGGGTCAAAAATAAATTTCAACATTTGATATCTTTTTTTTACCATAAAATAGTCATTTTCATAAAACTCTATTTCAGAGTCATTAAGTATGTATCAAAAAATATTTATAACGAGCTAATGATTACCCCGATTGAAGTTGTGCTTGAAAGTTGTGATTCTTGAATAACATATTGTTTATCGCATTCAATAAATCATAATTATTTTAAAGATACATGGGATGAATGGTATTGATCACGGCACATCATCCCTTTTATTTTTTTATTTTTATTGGTTTTATATTGGGATAAAGTTAAAACAAAATCATTAGATAATATCGTATCCATATCCATCAAATCTCAATATTTTTAATAGCTTTGTTTAACTATATACCCCTAATAAATCACATTTTGATCAAATAACTATATATGATTTGCTATTTATAAGAATATCCATCAAAAGGTTTTAAATTTCACCTATTGATTTTAGAGTTTCAAATAAGGATTTTGACAATATATGTTGGTTAAGGGGTATATACGCAAAAAGCTCATTTTCATTTGTAAAATTTATTTTATTTGTAACTTCATAATTTAGA
The DNA here is from genome assembly GCA_030737845.1 of Acorus calamus. NCBI lineage: Eukaryota > Viridiplantae > Streptophyta > Magnoliopsida > Acorales > Acoraceae > Acorus > Acorus calamus. The sequence goes on along the minus strand of CM060863.1, from coordinate 29,704,759 downwards.
AAAAAAAAATTTAATAATTATTAAAAAATTATTATATTATTTATGTATATATAACATGACATTATATCGCATGTGAATGAGTGGAAAAGAAATTAAGGAGGTTGATTTAGGATAATTTTTTCAAAATATTTTTTTTAATTTATGTGCACATCGTGCGTGAGATAAGATTAGTTATGATCTAAAACAAGAAATACATTTCCCTCTTAATTTAATTATACTAGACTATATATGGCCTTGTTTTGGAATTCAAAAAGTTCAGCTATTCCATATAATTTGGTGTTTGCAAGAGGTTCCATTGCTCTAAGGGCGTGTTTGGCTGGGCGGTGTGAGAGGCCGAGTTTGACATATCACCTCGTGTTCCACAAGTTTCAACACGTTTTAAAAATTGCGAAAAATAGACAGTTTAATGTAGACATTGGCTTTCAAACGCCAACGTGATTTTCCTGTTTATTTTGGAGGTTGAGTTCTACTGAAGCGGCCACCGCACACGTTCCCAAAATGTGTACACAACGGAACCTAAAAGTAAATCTCAGCTAATCAAAAAAGGTAGCTAATCTTGGCCCCTTGTCAATACCAAAAGACAATATATTGGTAAAAAATGAGAATCTCAAACTAGGACCACATGGATGGATGAACACATTAATCTAGCAAGGTTTTTTTTATTTTGTTCATTTATAAGTGACAAATTGTACTTTTTTAAAAAAGTTTATAAAGAGCATCTCGAGTGGAATATTGTTTTAATTTTAAAGTGTCATTTGAATAGAAAACATAAGCTAGGGTTTATGATTATTCCAATAATAGATAACTATATTAGTGGAATAAATATTTTTTATTTGATTGTGTTTTTATTATTCTCTTAATAGGATCCAATTATAATAAACTATTAAAATGTGTTTTTGAGGACCATCTGAATCGATACTCAAACCCAACACTCTATCTCTATCTTCTACCCTCTCTGTAAAAGATGATCAAATGTGCGTCAATCTAAAAGAAATAAAATCTATCTCTATCGTTATTTTTAAAATCCATAATAATATAATCTCTTTTAACTTCTATTAAAAAAACCAACAAGCCACTATTAAATTAAAATATACAAAAGTTTACTAAATAAATCTTAACATTATTATTTTTAAATATACATTAAATATATTTGATATTGATTTTTTTTACTCTTGTTGATACATTTCACCAATACTAATTATATAATAATACATAATAACTTAGTTTGTGTAACAAAAATGATGTTGTTTTAAAAAATAAATTTTTTTTAAAGAAAAGTGAGTTCTCCAAATTTGGAGTATCGTTGGGGAGACCCTAGTGGAGAATTGGTTTGAGCTTCGTCAGAAGGATAATGTTTTGTACAGTTCTTTTTTCAGCCTCAATTTTAGTCTACATGTATTTCAAATTTTTATAATAGTAATTATTTTTATAAAAAAAATAAAGTATATACTATAATAAGTTGTATGGATACATTTATAAAAAATATAAAAAAAATCTATTAACACACCTTGTTAATGGGAATGTATACTCAGGTAGCATATAGGATAAAAATTGGGGCTAAACAAAACTTTGTTTAACATCACTCATGTCAAAAAGAAATATTATATTCAATCTATATTACACTCAGTTGCACATGTTTATTTTTAATATTATGTATATTTTTAAATATAATTTTTTTAATATTTTTAGAAGGAGCTAATAAGATATATGTAAGACTTTATTTGAGCCATAAGATTGAGTGTAACAAATCCTCTAAATGGATCACGACTAAAGTTGGTTCAAAGAATTATATGAATTCATTTGTAGACGTGTCATTTAAAAATGAAAAATATTAAACTTAATCTCTTTTGTAGTCTAAATAACCGATCAAATATATATATTTTTTATTTTTAAATAATAAATGTTATCGGATAATATGTTTCCATATATTTTTAATTATGCATGTACGGTTGCATTTTGGACTGTAAATATGAAACTGATTGTGACAGCGCCCTTTTAAAATACCCCCCAATTCTCTTCCCAAACCACCCCCTCTCATCCCCTTTTGCCCTAATCCCCCCAATACAAAAACCCTCCCCAAACATTAAAAAATAAATAAATAAATAAAAAACAAAAATAAAAAACCTTCTTCGCCCCCTCTTCATCCCTTCCAATCCGATCAAACCCCTCCCACCACCAAAAACCCCAATCGATCATCCATGGCGGCGGCGACACCATCAGAGGCGGCTCTCCTGATGGGTCCTGACCCCTCCCACTTCGAGACCCTCGTCTCCCACCTGATGTCGACCTCCAACGAACAACGCTCCCGCGCCGAGTCCCTCTACAACCTCTGCCGCGACTCCCACCCCGACCAGCTCTCCCTCTCCCTCTCCCGCCTCCTCTCCTCCTCCCCCTCCCTCGAACTCCGCGCCATGTCCTCCATCCTCCTCCGCAAGCTCCTCACCCCCTCCCCCTCCTCCTCCTCCTCCTCCTCCTCCTCCTTCTGGGACCGCCTCTCCCCTTCCACCCAGTCCGCCCTCAAATCCCACCTCCTCTCCTCCGTCCAACGCGAGGACTCCAAGTCCATCTCCAAGAAGCTCTGCGACGTCGTCTCCCAGCTCGCCTCCACCCTCCTCCCCGACGATGCCTGGCCCGACCTCCTCCCCTTCATGTTCCGCTCCGTCACATCCGACTCCCCCCGCCTCCAGGAGTCCGCCCTCCTCATCTTCGCCCACCTCGCCCAGTACGTCGGCGACCTCCTCTCCCCCCACCTCCCCACCCTCCACTCCGTCTTCCACCAGTGCCTTTCCACCTCCTCTTCCTCCCCCGACGTCCGTATTGCTGCCCTTGGCGCCTCCATCAACTTCGTGCAGTGCCTTTCTTCCCTCTCCGACCGTGACAAGTTCCAGGACCTCCTACCTGCCATGATGCGCACCCTCACTGAGGCGCTGAACTCCGGCCAGGAGGCCACCGCGCAGGAGGCGCTCGAGCTGCTCATCGACCTTGCCGGGACCGAGCCGAGGTTTTTGAGGCGGCAGCTGTCGGATGTCGTGGGGGCCATGCTGCAGATCGCGGAGGCCGCAACGCTTGAGGAAGGGACGAGGCACCTGGCTGTGGAGTTCGTGATCACGCTCGCTGAGGCGAGGGAACGGGCGCCCGGGATGGTGAGGAGGCTCGTGCCGCAGTTCATTGGGAGGTTGTTCGCCGTGTTGATGGGGATGTTGTTGGATGTTGAGGATGACCCGGCCTGGCATGGCGCGGAGGCTGAGGCGGAGGATGCGGGTGAGGGTGGGAGTTATGGGGTTGGGCAGGAGTGTTTGGACAGGTTGTCGATCGCGTTGGGTGGGAATACGATTGTTCCCGTCGCTTCGGAGCTCTTGCCCATGTATTTGGCTGCGCCGGAGTGGCAGAAGCGGCACGCCGCGCTCATCACCCTTGCCCAGATTGCCGAGGGCTGCTCCAAAGTATACATCTTTGAAGCGTTGGGGAAGGATTACAATTTTGGTAGTTCGATTTTCTTGAGCAATTGTTGATGTGGGTTTGGATGTACGTGTGTTGTGTAGGTGATGATAAAAAATTTGGGCCAAGTGGTGAACATGGTGCTTAACTCGTTCCAAGACCCGCACGCGAGAGTGAGGTGGGCGGCAATCAATGCGATTGGGCAGCTCTCCACGGACTTGGGTCCGGAATTGCAAATGCAGTACCACCAACTGGTGCTGCCAGCGCTGGCGTCGGCCATGGATGATTTTCAGAATCCACGGGTGCAGGTGAGTTTCTCAGTTACACCTGGTTTGCTAAATAAAAAAATTATCCCTTCGATATGGGTTTTTAATTTGGAGCAGCTAGTTGTATCAATCCCACTTACTCCCATGTCTTCGCTGGGTAGCATGGCTTCCCTGGAGGAACTTGAATGCAGCTGAAGTATTGTTTCACGAGCTAATATTTTCCATTGTTGATAGAAAATAACCTGAAATGGACATACAAAATGGAAAAACTATCTCTATTTCATAGTACAATCACATGTGCACTTCCATGAAATCCTCACCATTTAGTATGTTCTTCAATCAGAACCACTTTTGTAAACCATTATCATTACAGTCCACATCTCCAACAAAGGCCATATGTTGGCTTACCTTTTCCTTTAGGAATGCTTACTTTTGCGACACCACCTCATCATACATTTGGAATCCATTAGATGAATATTTTCAAATCATAAAAAAACATCTTTCTTCTTCATTCTGGAATTTGCTGAGACCACCTGTGATCGGACACAATTATTTACCCATCTCAATTGCATTTTTGCTTCAAGCCATATAGTAGTTAAGAATAACCTTCCCAAAAATTGGTTAGATTTTTTATAGTTTACAGTGCTATATTCTTAATGGGTGTGGATGAAACTAAATGCCAACATTTTAGTTTTAAGAGAGGACCTTAGAGCAAATATTTGTTAAGGGTTACCCTGATTTTTGAAATGTTGAAGAACTCAATGAATCAATCTGAAGCCTAATAAGCTTTCTCCCATCAGATATGGTCCCACCCATATATTCTGTCAATGATTGATTGCTTAGATGGATTAGCCTTTCAACTTCCATTAATTAAAATTAATAGAGGAGGGCATCTTAAGTTAGTGGAATATTAATGTGCTGTTTTACAGCATAATGAGCAGTCATAGAGGGCTAATGGCTTTGTTGGTTGACTTTTATGATAAGTGTATTGAGGTAGAGCATGCATGTTCCATTATTTCATGTTGATTGGAATAAATTACTTTTACTGGCCTGTGACGGTATCTGTTATTGACTCTAATTTATGCTAGTTCTGCACGATTAATCCTTTTGTGCATGCATTTTAGTTCATTTGATCATATTTTTATTTTCACTTTGGGTGTATTTTTCATCTTGTCCTGTTTTCAAAAATTTACAGGCTCATGCTGCATCGGCAGTTCTCAATTTCAGTGAAAACTGTACTCCAGAAATTTTGACACCTTACTTGGATGGAATAGTCAGCAAGTTACTTGTGCTTTTGCAGGTATGCCATTACATCAGTCTGAATACCAAGTGAATTCCATCTTCCCTTTCCAGTGGGAATTGCATTGAGAAATATTCCTAGTGTGAGAGTTAAGTTTTGGTTCTAATGTTAATATTTTGAATATTTTGTGCAATTTGCAAATCAGAATGGGAAGCAGATGGTGCAGGAGGGAGCCCTGACGGCATTGGCATCAGTTGCAGACTCTTCTCAGGTTTTTTTTTCAAAAACACTGATTAAACTTTCATTTTCAATATTTATTTCTTTGAAATGATGTCACTTCATTCCATATGTTTATAATGAACAGGAGCACTTCCAAAAGTATTATGATGCTGTCATGCCCTATCTAAAGGCCATCTTAATGAATGCGACTGACAAGTCCAATCGAATGCTTCGTGCCAAATCCATGGAGTGCATAAGCTTGGTGGGGATGGCTGTGGGCAAGGAAAAATTCCGAAATGATGCTAAGCAGGTACCAATTGAACCACGCGCTATGCTTTATCTAATTGCATGTTCTAAAACAGTGGAATACAGAATATGCAGAGGACCTTGGCAATTTTAAATTTGACATGTATGAAGCATTTTTTTAGATGCATTTAATAGGCTGGGGGCTTCTGTCTTATTCTGAAAATATTTGTGTATGTTTATATGTACTTTTGTTGGCATGAATTTAGCTTCCATCAATATGACTGCATAAGGATTTATGGTCGTCATATATTTTGATATTTTTTAAACTCTTGTCCTGGTAAATGTCAAGACTGTAGAGCACACTGTTTAGGTTCATTTTGGCATCTGAAATGTGAATAACCCTGTCTCTTTTTCTATGGACCCTTCTTTTTAATAATTTTTGTTGTCAAATAATATGATTTGACTGTATCATTTAATTAAAAACAGGCATCTTATTTTCTCCTGAATTTATGCATCCAGTGCTCTTGTTTTTGGTTGTTCCCAGCTTTTTTTTTGTTGCTGTTATAATTTGTAGGTTATGGAGGTTCTGATGAAATTGCAAGGATCTCAGATGGAGACAGATGACCCAACAACGAGCTACATGCTACAAGTATGTTTGAATTTTTTGATGAAGAGTTTTCATATTGACATTGTGCTCCTTCCCTTTGTTTATTGTCTTGTTTTAAAATGCTTGTAGGCATGGGCCAGGCTCTGCAAATGTTTGGGACAGGATTTTCTGCCATACATGAGTGTTGTGATGCCGCCTTTGCTTCAGTCAGCCCAGCTTAAACCTGACGTTACCATTACCTCTGCTGATTCAGATGATGACATAGATGAGTCAGATGATGAGAGGTTTGTCCTTATCTCAGATGAATGGTAATTTGAAATTCGTTTTGCAATACATGCCAAATAATGTTTGAAATTTCTAATTGTTGTTCAAGATAGGAGACAGTTTGGAGGAACTGTTGTAGTGTTTTGTAATTTTTCATATACCTTGCAGCCTATGAAGGAAAATTCATGTACTACCATAGTGCAATACCTGGTTCGTCTTTCATGGCTAAGCATGTGGTGTCAATCCTTTAATGTTGCAATTATCTGTTTTATTGCATACTTCTTTAGTGGGTCTATGGTTTCCTATTCATATTTGTTGAGAAAGTCGTTTTTGATTGCCTATGATCTTTGATTGTTCATTATTAAGAAACTCTCTCTTGCTGGAATTTGTTGGTCCAGCATCTTGTGTTTTTCCTGCTGCCTTATCTGATTGTCTGATTTAGTTACTAAATGATTTCTTCACATTACTTTATGGATTTTTATCTTAATAAATTTTCATGCAGTATTGAGACCATCACTCTTGGCGATAAGAGAATTGGGATCAAAACTAGTGTCCTGGAGGAGAAAGCTACTGCATGTAACATGCTTTGTTGCTATGCTGATGAGTTAAAAGAAGGCTTCTACCCGTGGATTGATCAGGTTGGATAAGAATCCAATACATGTTTACTTGTGATGCTTGTTGTTGTATCATTTATCTGTGAGCATTAGCATGTAAACACTGGCGATATTTGTCATTTATGATCAACAAAAAAAAAAATTACAGGTTGCTCCCACGTTAGTGCCCTTACTCAAATTTTACTTCCATGAAGAGGTTAGGAAGGCTGCTGTTTCAGGTACCTGCAAGATTACTTATTTTTATTCATAAGGTGTAAGTGAGTTGGGACAGTTTGATAACAATTATCAGATTTCATCTGTTTTTGGATGGGTCTTAATATAGACTCAGCCTGATATGGATTTAATGGATTAGGTATGGGCACTGTGATTCTTGTTGCAACCTGAACCTGACTGGACTTGGATGTCATAAGCAGACACTAGTATAGTTTGAGAAGTTTATTTTATGATTTTTTTATTAGGCTGTTTTTTTAACTAGCCTAATTAAACAAACATGGACCAGCCTATTTTATTAATGGTTTATGTCATTACCTCTCTTGAACCGACCTGAATACACTTGATAAATTGAGCCAGAGCAAATTATTGCTACTAAATATCACTCTCTTTGCCTTCTCATACATCTGAGTATCCCAAGATTACTATTTTTTTTATTGTTTGTTCATAGCTATGCCCGAGCTATTGCGCTCAGCAAAGTTAGCAGTGGAGAAGGGGCAAGCCCATGGCCGTGACAAGTCATATGTAAAGCAATTGTCTGACTACATAATTCCAGCATTGGTTGAGGCACTGCATAAGGTAGTTTCATCAATTCGCATGCTTGGTCTTGTGTCTCTGTACTTACATTTTATTTTATTTTACTATTATTTTACTTTTTTGGGCACTGAGATTTTTTTGGGTAATGGAATTGTTTTAGGAGCCTGAAACTGAAATTTGTGCGAGTATGTTGGATGCGCTGAATGAATGCATTCAGGTTTGTTTCTCAACTAAATCATTTTCACAATTGGTGCTCCTGCAAACTATGGAATTAATAATTGTCTGTTTTATTTGTGTAGGTTTACAGGATAAACATATTTGTTTCCCTGTTTATGCAAGTTGTTATGTTATGTTTCATTGGGGGGGACATCTTGTCACTAGATTCTTTCTATTTGATTGGAAGTTCAAGAGCTGATTAGATTTTTTATGAGAGGAATTTTACTTTAGCTTCTTTATTCTTTTTCCATAAAGAAGATGGATAAGTCAAATTTCTGTTATTATGAATTGCAGAGCCTCTATTTACCTCACAAGGCTGTTTATGATTCAATACCCTGAAAAGTTTTAATCCATACCTTGTTTCTTCACAAAACACACAAATTCTTGTACTGTGGGACCTATGGTTATTATTGTATGCTATTTTCCTATAGTTTTAGCCACATGAATGTTTATCCCTTTGACACTTCATGTGGCTTAACACCAGTGTTCGAATGCCTCTTTTGTAACATATTATTGTCTCAGAAAGCCAAATTAAACCATTTTTTTTCTATGATTGGTGAAATTGAAAAGATAAAGGTGGTTGATCTTGATATCTTGAGCTTGCGCATGAGGGCGTTCATTTTTATTGCCAGTGAGATGAAAGACAGGACAAGAAAAGGCCTATGTTTTATGAGATTTTGAGTGTATGTCGGTAAGGAATGTAAGATTATGGCAACATCAAAATACTAGTTATATTCCCAGGAAAGCAATGAAGGACAACAGACACATAGATTAAAAAACCAGATAGAGAGAGAAACATCTTGCTGATAATTTTATTATGTTACCCACCATTGTATACAGTGATACATATGGAAAAGGAAGATTTTTCATTGTATGATGAATTGGAAAACGTAGGCTCTTCTGTCCTGTGGATTTTGTTCATGATCTTGTAAATATTCCTTCTCAAGCCCAAGATCATTTAGAAATGTATGAGCTTATGTTGCTATTACCTTTACAAACCTCAAAAGAATACAAAACTCATCTGCTAAGCTACAAAAGGGGTGACCTTCATGAGCCCTCTTGTATATAGCCCTGCAGTATTTATTTTTATTTTTATTTATTTTTATATTTATTTTATTTTTTGGGATAAAAGCGATTTGGTGTTTGCTGAGTTGCAACGACTATTTGCAAACTAAAATTTTATGGCGAGTAGAAAAAATTTTATTTACATTCCAGTTCTTGCTTATGTAAGAAATTGCAATGTCTTAAGGCACAAGTTAGGGATTTCTTTTAATTCATTGTTCACAGTTTTGTTAGCTGAGAAGTTTATTTGTATTTTCTTTTCTTTGGAAGTAAGCTGAATCATTATATCTTGAAGTAATTTTAAGTTGACGGTTTGATTTATGACTTCGCAACGAGAGCAAGAAAGAGGGGGACATGAAATGAAGACAGGAGAAACACATTTGTCCAATAAGTTTAATATTTTTTCAGTTGCTACTCAGAAACACTGAATGCCTGCAATTTCCTTTTTCTGTAATTATTAACTACTGTTTGATCAAGGTATTCTTCGTTATGCTTTTCGTTATTGACATTGGTTTAATATATTCTGAGTCTTCGTCGTAACATTTTTCATATCAGGTTTCATGGTCATGTTTTTTACAAAATGCTCAAGATTATTTTTGAAAACAATGTTTGTATAATCTGTTTTTTGTATTTTGATGCCTTTTGCATTGCTTGTGAATATCCCTGTATCAGATTGGTATGTATTTATCTCGCATGAACCCTTTCCTTTTTTTCCAGATCTCTGGGCCACTTATGGATGAGGGCCAGGTAAGATGTGTTGTGGATGAGATAAAGCATGTGATTACAGCAAGCATCACTAGGAAAAGAGAGAGAGCAGAGAGAATGAAGGCAGAAGACTTCGATGCTGAGGAAGGGGAATTACTGAAAGAAGAAAATGAGCAAGAAGAAGAAGTCTTTGATCAGGTCAGTTTTTTTTAATGAGAAGTTTTTTTGTGGATAATTCTCCATTTATTCCAGTATTTGAATATCTTTATAGCATATATCATATAAACATGTATGTCTACAGTGATTGGTTCTAGTATTTTTGTGCATTTTTTTTGTAGTCTGAACGTTCATACTATTAAAACTTTGTATCAAGTGTTCGAGGTGTGAGGGCTTGATATTCTATTTTGCATGAGTTATCCCGCCTGGGAAGGGATTTTTTTTGTTTCATTTCCTCCCTCCTTTCTTCTGTACGGACATCCCTAGTCTCCTCGTTGTTTGGGGGCATCTTTTATTAATAAGATTGCTCCAACCTCTTTTTTTCAAAAAAAAATTGCATTTTGAGCATTTATCACTTGTTGAAAATTTTTTGCTTGTGGTACAGTCTATAGTGCACTCTTATATATGAGGATGCAAGTTTGAATTCAGTTGCATGCAGTTTATTAGAATCGAGACAATATCATATATCTATGCCCATCTTGATGTATTGTTCACTTTTAATTTTGTGTATTCTCTGTGGTTTTTGCTACTTCGCTAACTGCAGGTTGGGGATTGCTTGGGGACTTTGATCAAAACTTTTAAATCTTCTTTCTTGCCTTTCTTTGAAGAGCTCTCCTCATATATCATGCCTATGTGGGTAAGCGTCAGATTAACTTTCTTTTATACAACTATATTATGCCTGTCAAATATCAAGCAGTTTTTTTTGTTCCTCTAGATGTGTGGAACTGATGATTTTTAATTACCATGAAGAAATAAGTAACAGTCAGTCTTCATGCCTGAAATTTCTTTATTAGGTTGAAATCTCTTGATGTTGGCTGGTCTCATCTTGTTAAAATATAGTGGTAAGTAGTGATATTAGTTTATTTTTCTCAAAAAAGAAAAAGAAAAAGAAAAAAAAAAAAAAGAGAATAATGATACTTTGTTTTCTTGAGGAGATACTCCAACCAAAGTTGGAAAAACCCCAGGTGCATAGAATAACCAACAAACCCTGTGCACACGATAAGCTTTGGGGATTCAAAGGTCAAACTCGATCCTCACAATAGACAAACCCATTCCCTTAGCCTAAAAGCCACCCCATGTGGGCTAGAATGAGAATTTATACCAATACGACACTGATGTGTTAGCAATTCATTACTCATGTCATGCATTTCTCAATTGTACAATTGTTAGAATGCCTCCTGGTAACTGATTCATTTATTATTTAATTTCTTAAATCGATTTACTCCATCAATTTGGTTCGATCAAGAATTGCTGGTTGCAATCTATCAATAATTTTTATCCTTCATTTTGTTAATGACTGATTTATCAAGACAAGGCCTAGTTTGGCGACGGGAAAGATTTTGAGGGTGAGTTATTCAAGTTATAGGGGTAAAAGTCTATTGATTTTGTCATTATTCACATTTGTCAAAATAGGGACAAAAGAGGGTAGACATTATTCTAGTCTTTACGAGGAACAAAAATCCTCAGTTTTATTCAAAATCGGAACAGTTTTCCACATTTTTTTTTATAACAAACTGGATGAATTGTTCTATAACCACTTATCCTACCTCTTATCCCCTGATCCCACCATTTATCCAAACTAGGCCTAAGTGTTCATTGCAGTTGGCGTTAAAGGTTTATCATGTCTTTTGGTCTGAGTTTCATGAGTTTGATGCGCAGGGGAAGGATAAAACGGCTGAAGAGAGAAGGATTGCCATTTGTATATTTGATGATGTTGCTGAACAATGTCGAGATGCAGCCCTTAAGTAAGCACATTCCTTCAAATAAATAGGACAAGAATAGGCTTTTGACCATTGTCTTAAATGCATATTCTGTTGTTCAAACAGGTACTATGATACATACCTACCTTTCTTATTGGAAGCATGCAACGATGTTAACCCAGATGTTCGGCAGGTTTGCTCAAAAGCTCAAAAACAATTGCCTTGCTTGCCACGGAACTTTGGTTCTTTTGTATTATATATTTCATTGGTGACCATGGAGTTGCGTTTTATTTTCCAGGCTGCGGTTTATGGAGTCGGTGTCTGCGCTGAGTTTGGCGGTCCCGTGTTTAAGCCTCTTGTAGGAGGTAACATTCATATTATAAGATACATGATATCCCATATATATTAGCTTACTAACTCCACGGTTCTTTTCAGAGGCTCTTTCCAGGTTGAATTATGTGATAAGACATCCTGATGCACAACATACGGACAATGTAATGGCTTATGACAATGCTGTTTCAGCCCTTGGGAAAATATGTCAGTTCCATCGAGATAGTATCGATGCATCTCAGGTACTCCCTATATTGCATTAAGTTACAAGTTGTATGATGTGTCATATACTCATATTAGGGTGGGTTTACGCATTTGCTATTGTTTCCATGATGGGGTGTTCATTCTCAGTGCTTGATTAAGTTTTATCATTCACTATGGAGAGCAGCCCCTTTTTTTTTTGTCAAAAAAGGAAAACAATGGCCATATAGTCTCTTTTTAGATCCCGAAAAATCGATGGCCGTGGATTTCATCATTGCTCATGGTTTTGGATAGGGTTGACGGGTATCGATCAAACTTCTAGGGGTCAGTCTTGCTAAATAAAAACTTCTAGGGGTCAATAACTCGAAATAATGAACTGTCTTAGTTATCATGATGAAAACTTTATTGATATTGCCGGAGGCCCTTTTTGACTTTTTGCAAATGTCTTTGTACTAAAGGTATATAGAGTATTGGCTATAGGAGTAAGATCTTTCCAGTTGCATGACGAAATATATTCTTCATATGCTGATTTTGCTGATTATTTCAATTGTCAGGAAATGTTGGTTCAAAGGCAACTGAGTATAACATATTTAGTAGGCTGATCCGTAAAACCCTGTTTCTGGACTCTGCAACTAGGGAGCTGGATTGGTGTAGCGTTGGTTTTTTTAAATTTCAGAGTAGGCAATTAATTGGGAGCGCTAATGTAATCAGGTAGTGAAAATTGGAATGGATCTTTCGACTAACAAAGTTGCACTGCATGAAGGATGCCATCTAAATCTAATTCTGGTAATAGATCAACTATAGGTTCATCTTGGGTTGAGTTAATGCACATGTTAAACCTTTTTGTGTGTGTGAAGAGAAGATAGGAGCTACTCATTAAGAAAAGGAAGCCCCTCGAACAAAACATGGAGACAAGGGATCTCCAATAGGGCTGCAACTTGGGTCGGGTCCAACCCGAACCCGACGGGTTGAACCCGATTTTTAAGTGGGTTGGGTTAAAAAAACTGTATTCAGGTTGGTGGGTTTGGGTTGAAGATAAATTCGGGTTGGGTTCGAGTTGGTGTTAGAGGCAACCTGACCCAAACTAACCCGGTCACCATATTAATACAATGAATCTACACCGTTAAATATCTTTCTAATTTCAACCGTTGATTTTACAAACCCCACATCACTCGCTGGTAGCAAACCCTAGCCACCCTCATTTTATTATCATCCTCTCTGTCTCTCTTCCGAAGACACTAAAAATATGAAAACCCACCGGAGGATCTTGAAGGACTTCCACAATCCACACGGTTTCAGTTCTCTCTCTCTCTCTCTCAACTCATTCATCAAAACCCTTTTTCTGATCTATCTATCAAACCCTTTTTTGATCTATATATCAGAGGAGCTCCTTTGTCTCTCTAATAAGCTTATTCACTTTTTAATCCATATATCAAATGATCTTCTATTTTTGTTTCATCTTCCTCTTTGTTGTGCATGGGTGAGGAGGACTCGAATCGTGGGATCCAATACATTGTCTTCTTTATATTTGAATTCGGGTTGGAATCGGGTTAGATGTTTTTTTGCTTAGGTTGGGTTCGGGTTAGGTCTATCGGGTTGAAAATCGGGTTGGGTTAGGTTCGGGTTGAACAATTTCAATCTCGGGTTGGGTTCGGGTTGGAGTCAACCCGAACCCAACCTGTCCGAGTTGCAGCCCTAATCTCCAAGAAAGAAAATAAAACAAAATTAAAGAAAATTAAACACAAATGGGATTACAAGGAAAGCCCCCCAAGAAAAAACTACCCCCAAAGAAAACCAAACTTTAAGGGATGTCCACGTTAAACTATTTTTGTTATGCAATATTTCGTTGTGGCCTTTTTATTAGATTAGCCAAAAGCATAATTTTATTTGTACTCTATGTGCATTTTTTTTTGGCAAGTGCTGGCACCTCATATTTGCAAATTTTGTTGTCAATCATTGAGCTATGGGCCCAAGCCCCACTTTTGAAGATTCATAACTAGACCAGTAGATCGAGTCTTGACTTCTTGAAATTAAGTAGTGCTGATAATGCTTTTATACTTAATACCAGATATTTGATGGGCACTTGCTGTACTGCAAAATATGATTTCGTTTTTCTTGCATATTGCTCTTCAAATGGAGTCTGTATGTCACCGTGCTACAATTTGGAAATTCTGAATACATCTATATTAGTATTTTTCTTATTTTTATAAACAAACCTTCTTATTTCTGGATGTTTATTCCTTCAGGCACTACATAAATTGGCATCAAGTATGTGTAACAGTTTTCTGTTATATTTTCCAGGTTGTTCCTGCTTGGTTAGGTTGTTTGCCAATAAAGAATGATCTGATTGAGGCCAAAGTTGTCCACGACCAGCTTTGTTCGATGGTTGAGAGGTATTTTTTGTTGGTTAGGTTTTAATACAGTTACATTGGCACGCTTGATGCATAGAAAATTCAGAGAAATGAATAATCAGGAAAATTTAAATTCAAGTCTTTTCAGGTCTGGCTAGGATGAGCTAGGTTATGTTGGACTGGGTCAAGTTGAGGTGGGGACTGGATAAATTTGGGATGGCTTGAGTTTTTTTAGCCATTGAGGACATGTGGGGGTTTTGCTGGGGATGGGTTGGGTTTGGTAGAGAAAAACAAGTTCAGGTTGTGACTTGTTGGGTTGTATCTCACTTCCAACTTTATGACAGGTTTCCCTTTTCTGAGTTCTTTCTTGCTGGAGAAGTTTTCTTGTTTCTACAATGGCACAAGCTCAAGCTGTTGAACGGTGCATCCTTGCATCCTTAATATGAAAAAGTACTAGGGACATGTGTCTAAGTGTTGCGTACAACAAACATGGAGCATGTGATATGGCTCCACCGCTCCAGTCCTTGATAATTGGTTTGTGTGATATTAAAAAAGCTTTTGCGACAGAAAATTTATTTAAAGTTCAAAATTGCAACGAATGTCCAAAAGCTTGAAAACATGTCCTCTCTTAGATTGTCCGAGTTGTCCTTGGGCTTCCCATTTTTAAGCCTCAGTATTGGTCAAAACCGGTGTCTCATTCATAGTTGGGCAAACTAGAACGGATTCTGATCCAACTTTGTTTTTTACTTTTCATTTTTTGCATTAAAATGGTTAAAAAAAAACGGAAGATTAATGTAAACTGATTCATATAAGTTATAGTGCATGAAAGTTGAAGATTTTACAACGTTGATGATGTTTGATTCATGCTACCTTCAATCCCTAGATAGTATAGATATAATCCATGATGTTTCAAATAGGAACCTTTGAGTTCCTTATACATCAGCTATTGGTCTATATGTTTATATATATATGTTTTTTATCAGAATATGTTATATGTTCTCATTTTTTGAGCACAAAATATTTACATTGTGTGCCTTTTAAAACCAAAATCACACATGCATTATTTGCATCGGATGATATGTACATTTTTCTAGTCATATTGACTAATACCAATAGGTTTCAGTTGATGTCGATAGCATGACTGATAGTTGTACATACCAACATTGGTATTAATGTCATGTCTGTTTGTTCACAATAACCAATGTGTATTTATCGATGTTTATTATTGTGATCTAAATTCCAAACAGACCTGATTTGTTTCTGCTTTCTTAAGGGCGTTATGATTTACATGAATGTGTCATCTGTAATGCAAATAGTGGAATTTACTTTATATGTGCAGATCCGATATGGAGCTTCTGGGTCCAAACAATCAGTATCTTCCTAAAATTGTTGCAGTGTTTGCAGAGGTGATCCCCCCCCACCTTGTATAACCTTTATTCTAAATTCTTCAAAATGCTCCAATACCCAGCCATCTTGTTACAAGAACAATTTATGAAAAAAGAAATTATGAAGAAATAAAAAAACAGAATAAATTCTTTTTTGTTATCATTATAGGCTTCACACCCCAAGCTTCTAATTGAAATTTTTTTGTTGTATCTACATTAAACCCAATCTCTCAATGAGTGCAAATTTCTATCTTTTTCAAAGAATTGCAAACTCCACTATCTCATTTTAGTGCTTTTTATGTAATAGTTGACAGTAAAGCTCTATGCATACCCTGAAAAATATGAATTGTTTCTTTGATTGGGAAACAAATTGGCCAATGCAATGTTTTTTTACCCCTGCTGTTGGCTATTGATAATTTGGTCGTACCACAATTTCTCAATCAATCGACCATTTCACATTCTGATGAGATTTATTTACTCTTTCTTATAATTTGATTGTATATGGGACCGTAGGTTTTATGTGCGGGTAAGGACCTGGCAACAGAACAAACTGCAAGCCGGATGGTCAACCTCCTCAGGCAGCTTAAGCAGACATTGCCACCAAACGTTCTCGCCTCAACCTGGTCCTCGCTGCAGCCACAGCAGCAGCTTGCATTGCAGTCCGTCCTCTCTTAATATTGCAATCTTCCCATTGGAACTGCTCCTCAAATCTGGTCAGTTCATCCAAATCTTCCATCCATTATTTTGGCCATTCTTTAAAATATCGTCATCCCCTGCGTGATTGATTTGTGCCCGTGTTTTCGAGGGAATGACTCTCTGGTTGGTTCGTGGGTTTGCAAGGTGATGTTTTTAGTGTAAAATGTGTATATTATCAAGTTATTTGAGAGAGCGGATTTGTTCATCACCCACCCATCAGAGAGAGAGAGAGAGAGGTCAAGGGTGGTGGTGATGGTTTGAGTTTTTGCACTGGAGGTGGTGATTCGTCAATTTTGTTAGCAGTT